>JAJHZJ010000096.1:13400085-13710665 GCA_023548195.1 Bettongia penicillata ogilbyi
GATGAACACATACACACAACCAAAAATAGGTCCCTGTCAGCCCCATTTGGTCATCGTTTGGCCCTGATTGGCTCAGAATGAATGTAAATAGCATTAGTTTCTGTTTTGGCCAGAAACCTGGAAGGTCTTCCCTTGCTAGACTGATTTTTTTTTTTTGACTAGGTAAAAGAGGGCATTCCCTGCCTCATTTAGCAGAGCTATCTTCAGCATCCTGATCTACATCTGGCCACTGTACCCAGATGGCTCCAGAAGAGAAAGTGAGACTGGTAAGTTTGCATTGCCCTCCCTCACTTAAATCCAATTCACTTGTGTGTCTTGGCATCCTCTCCTTGATTCTATGGTCCCCTTGTTGTAAGAAGGACAACAGTGGGGTGGAGTTTTGTGTTCATCTTTCATTGCTAAAGAAGACCATGCCATCAGAGAAATGATGACATGACTTACACTTGACTTTGTTTTGGGTGAGGGAGGGCTGTGCAGGTCACCAGCCTCACTTCTCCTCCAGAGCCATCTGAATCCAGTGACCAGATATTCATCAGGATGACTGAAGATGACCCAGGATGCACTGGGAGACCTTGGGCCCTTTAGGCCTAGGTCTTTGCAGGTACTCACTTAGAGTGAGGCAACTCCCATTCACTGAATAGGACTGTTTAAGAAGTAGCCAGGGGATGGCTCCTTTAACCAGGCAAAGAAAAAGAAAGACATCAGGCTAGGAGGGAAATCGCCACAGTTACTTATTGATATTCACTCTCAAGCTAGGAGGGTCCAGAGAAGCCCTTAGGCAGGGGCCCATTGGAGTCCCAGTTTCAGAGTGCAGTAGGTTTAAGGTTTTGGGAAAGGAGAGGGGAGGGGAGGGGAGGAGAAATGGGGTAGAGTGGAGACTGATCCAAGCACCAAGTCCCAATCCCTGCAAAGTCTACAGGACTGTTAGGAAGAAATGAAGCCAGAGATAAAAAATTAACTAGAGCTCCGGAGGAAAAAAAAAAAAACAGGAGGGGAAGTCCCTTAGAAAAACAACTGGAAACCTGGAAAAAGTTGCAGATGCCCTGAAAAGTAGCACAGAACCACCAGAACTCAACAGTATGACCCAAGAAGAAATAATAGAACCAAGTCAAAAGCTAGAAAGATGTTTCTTCTAGCTGCCTAGAAAACAGGTTGATGAGATAATTTTTCCTCTTTTGTTATCTCTGTCAATCTGGTAGCTCTGAGTTTTTACTTGTTTTTTCTCTAATTATTGGTAATTTAAACATTATTTTCATACTGTTGTTGACAGACTAGATTTCTTCCTTTCAAAGCTGCCTTTTTTTTTTTTTTTATCTCTTTTGACCAAGTGGAGAATGACTTTTATTCTTATACATTTGAATCAGTTCTTTCCTAGGTAATGTGTTCCACTTTATCAAACACTGGGTTTATGAGTTCTATTATTTTTTATTCTACCTTGTCTAGTCTGTTTCATTGATCTATCCCATTTTTTAAGACAATATCAGATGATTTTAATGATTGTTGCTGTGTAATATAGTTTGAAACCTGGAAGTACTAATCCGTTTTTGTCTCTGCTTCTTTTCATCATTTTCCTTGCAAGTCTAGATCAGGGGTGGGAACTTGCAAGTCTAGATCAGGGGTGGGAACTTGCTACCTTAAGGCTATACCTTCTAAATCCTTAAGTGCAGCCTATTGACTGAATCTAAATATTTATGCCCCCCCTCCCCCCTGCTGCTCAAGATCTTTTGTTTCTCCAAATGAATTTTGTTATTTTATTAAGCTCTAGAAAGTATCCCCTTGGTAATCTGGTTGGTATAGCATTAAAAGTGTAAATTAATTTTACATCGTCATAGCCTCGCCATAAAGACTGAACTTCCTTCAGCTATTTGAGTTGTTCTTTATATCTTTAAGGATCATTTTGCAATTGAATCCATACAAATTTTTGTGGGTTTTGTTTGGTTGATCCCCAGATATTTTGTGCATTTTGTAGTAACTTGGAATGGGATTTCCCTTTGTATTATTGTTTCTTGTATTTTGTTATTGTTATTATGGAAATGCTGCTATTTTTTTTAGTCAATAACCATTTATTAAGCATGTACCATGTGCCAGGCACTGTACTAAGTTCTGGGGATACAAAAAAAAAAAAAAAAAAAAAAAAAGAAAAGCAAAAGACAATCCCTGCCCTCATTCTCCATGCTGGTCTTTCTCTTTTCTCTGGATTTCTCACACTATCTATCAAGGTTTGTAAAGTATCTATTCTAGGCTCTTGACTCTGGTCAGTTTCTGCCTATGCCTTGTAGAATTTGCCTTATAGATTTCCTCTTTTCCACTGTGCCTCATCCCAGAATAAATACTAATTATTGCAGGTATTCGAGGGGACCCTGCCCCACGGTGCAGCCCCTCCCCTTGTTACCCTTTTCTCCATTTGCTTGCAAATCCTTGGGTTTGTGCTCTCCTGCTCCCCACAAGTGCCAGTTGCCCCCAGGACACTAATTAATTTGTAATGTGATTATATCTTTGTCATATATACATTTGGAGCTCTTGGTGTATAGTGTGAGGTGTTGGTCTATATCTAATTTCTGTCATACTGCTATTTAATTTCCCCAGTAGTTTCCTGTCCAATAATGAACCTTCTCCTAGTAAATGGGGTCTTTGGGTTTATCAAACACTATGTAGTGTGTTTGCTTCTGTATATTGTGCATCTAATCTGTTTCACTAGTTGACCTTTTTTTTCTTTTTGGTCAGTATCAAAACATTTTAATACTTACCACTTTGTAGTACAGTTTAATATCTGGTACTCTGAAGCCATCTTCTTTTTTATTCTTTTAAAATTTAATTGTCTTTGAAATTCTTGACTTTCCATTCTTCCATATACATTTCATTATTATTTTTCTAGGTTTATAAGATATTCTTTTGGGAGTTTGGTACAACACAGGTAAATTGATTTAGGTAGTATTAGGGTTTGTTCCCCACCCTCATGTCTGACTCTTGGTGGCTCCATTTGGGGTTTTCTTGGCAAAAACATTGGAGTGGTTTACCACTTCCTTTTTTTACAGGTGAAGAAACTGAGGCAAACTGGATTAAGTAACTTGCCCAGCGTCACACAAATAATATCTGGGGTCAGATTTGAACTTAAGATAACTCTTCCTGACTCCATGCCTGATGCTCTGTGCATTATAGCACCACCTAGCGGTGCCAAGGTAGTAGTAACATTTTATTAAATTGATTCAACCTACTTGGTGAGTGTTGACCTGAAAACTTGCTTAAGGAAAAGGCAACAGGCTAAATGCATACATTTTATGATTTAATTAATTAATTGATCAATCCCCTATTAAAGAAAACGGTAACATAATGCATTATGGAGCCAGAAAAATATTCTGGCTACCCAGTACAGAAATCTTCTGGTTTATATACATTTTGCCATGAGAAAGGAACTCTCTTAGCTGAACAAATCATAAATTCAGTAAGGCAAGACAATTAATAGAGAATGTCAGTTGAGCCTTGCAATTCCAGGCTGGGTAAATATATGTCTCAGTGACATACGACAAGAAAGGAAATCCCACCACTAGTGAGTGGCAGGCTTCCTGTCCTAAACAGATATTCAAAAAAGCTGACATAGGAAAGGGTAAACAAAGTTCAAATAGAAATTACGACTTAAGATGTCTGTATTTTCTTTACCATTAACGTGCCATAACATAGTATATGTCTATAAATATTAAGATATGGACATGTCCCATTATTTAAGATAGTGTCTTAGGTTAAAGGTCTCCCAAGGAATGTTAAGTCAGCCTTGGCTGGCTTTTGTTGACATAGGAAGAGGCATTCTCTGAGTTCGCTTCAGAGAGAGCAAAGAGATTATTCCAAAACTTTATATTAAACATTATCATGAGTCACAATGAATGATTCTCCAGTCACTTAAAGTTGTTTTTATTTCAGCAAAGAGTGTTTTATAGTTAGAAGTTCATCTAGCTGTTGAATAAATCTTGGGGCTGCAATCTCAAGTATTTTGTAGCATCTATAGTTATTTTGAACGGATTTTTCTTTCTAGATCTTTCTTGCTTTATTTTGTCGGTTCTATAAAAGAATGCTAATGATTTATTTGGATTTATCTTATATCCTATAACCTTGTGGAAGTCATCATTTACTTTAATTTTATTATTTGATTTTCCAAGTTTCTCTATATTTATACCATAGCATCAGTTTTTTTTAAAATTTATTTATTTTCAGTTTTCAACACTTACTTCCACAAAATTTTGAATTTCATGTTTTCTTCCCATCTCCCCCTGCTCCCATCCCAGGACACCATGTGTTGTGATTATCCTTTCCTCCAATCTGCCCTCCCTTCTATCACCCCTCCACTTGTTGCCATCATATCATTGTGAAAAAAAAATTTCATCTTTGCTCATGAATATTCCCTCAATGTTTTTTCTTTTTTTGTCTTGTTATAGCTAGCATTTCTAGCACTCTGTTAAATAGTAGTAATGATAATGAGAGTCCTTATTTTAACCTCTTATCTTACGTGGTGAGACCTCTAACTTTTCTCTATTACATATAATCTTTTCCCTTGGATTTAGGTAAATAATATTTAATATATTGAGGAAAGATCTATTCAAATGATCTCCAGAATTTTTAGTAGAAATGAGTGTTAGATTTTGTCAATTTGGTTTTATTCTCTTTTTAAATTGTTTGCTGTTTTAGCATGTTTTTTTTAATAAAAAAACATGCTTCTACTTTTATCAATTCAAAGGTCTTTATTTAATTTTTATAATTTCTACTTTGTTATTTAACTGGGGATTTTTGATTGTTGAAGTTTTTTTAAATTGCATGTTAAATTTATTTATTTGTTTGGAATTAGGTTTAGTTGTCTCATTAACAACTCTTTTGTTGATAAAAGCATTTAGATATATAATTTTTCCCCTTAGAACTGCTTTGGCTGTAACCAAAAGTTTTGGTGTGTTGCCTCATTACAGTCATTTTCTTTGTTAAAATTTTCTTTTGTTTCTATAATTAGTTCTTTGACACACTAGTTCTTTAAAATTATGTTAATTAGTCTCCAACTACTTTTAAATTCTTTAAGTGATCTTTACTGAATATAATTTTTATTGCATGACATAATTCCTCCACCTCTCAGTTTTTTTTCCCTAAGCCATCTTCCTTGTCCTAGTTACACTCTCTTCCCTTTTTCATCTTGTGAATCTCTACGCTGTTCTCTTTTCTCAAGCCCCTTCCTCCTTTATCCTATTGAAGATCTTGCCCTAACAAGCCTCAACCTTGGATTATTCCAACTACCCACTGGTTTTTCTCCTATTCATGTTTTGCTGAATGAAGGTAGAGAAAATCATAAGATCAGGATCTGCATCCTTGTACGCCTCCCTAGTTGAGTCACTATTCCCCCACAGTAGCTCTTCAAAGCTTTTCATTGCTCATCAAACTTTCCATGGCTCTCCTTCCCCCTTTGCAGCTGGGATCCATGCCTCATACTTCCCTGGAAATATCCATGCCATTTGCCTTGCCCTTTCCCCTCCACCGTCTCATCTCACATCACTCAGATGCCTTTTACACCATCTCTTCCTTCACCTATGTCTCACATAATGAGTTAGTGAAGGCGAACCTCTCCATATGCCCAAGTGATCCCATTAAATCCTTTCTATCATCCCCACTCTCTCACTTATTGTCAATGTCTCTCCATCTATGGCTGCTTCTCTAATGTGTGCGAACATACCTGCATCTCCTTCATCCTCAAAAACCCCTCATTTGGTCCATGCATTGCTGCTGTCATCCCATCTCTCTCCCCTTTTGTGGTTAAACTCTTCAAGAAGGCCATCTATAATGGGCTCCTCTGCTTCCTTTCCTATGTTTCTACCGTTTGATGTTTAACCTCATCATCTCCATATTTCCATATATCCATATACGGATAGAGTGCGCTATCTAAAGTTACTCACAATCTCTTAGCTGCCACATCCAATGGGCTTTTCTCACTTCTCATCCTTCTGGACCTTTCTGCCTCCTTTGATACAGCTGATCACTTTCTCCCTCTTATTTTCTTCCCTTGAGTTTTTGGTGATGTTTTATCCCAGCTCTCTTCCTACCAATGTGGCAGCTTTGCTGGATCTTCATCCAAGTCACATCCATTTATTATGGTATTCCCCAAGGCTCTGTGCTTGGCTCTCTTCTCTTCTGTCTCCATACTTCCCTGGGGATCTCATCAGCTCCATCATACTGAGTAATCTCAGTCATCATAGACTAGATGATCAAATCCATTGAATCTCATCTCTATGTCCAATGATTCACAAATCTATTTATCCTTCTCAAATATCTCTGCTGACCTCCAGTCTGGAATTTCCAACTGTCTGTTGGGCATCTCCAACTAGGTGTTCCATAGACTTCTTCAACTCCACATGTCCGCAACTGAATTCATTACCTATCTCCCAAATGCTCCCGCCTTCCAACCTTTCCTATTACTGTCAAGGGCACTGCTTTGCATGGCGTCACCCAGGATCACAAGCCAGCTGTCATCCATTGTTCTTCATGTATTTAAAGTGCACAGAAGGGAACAGAAAATGTTCAGAAGGAGACACAAATAGCACAGTCTTGGAATGACCACATTCAGTGTATTACACAATTTTTAAAAAAGCTGTACATAATTGAGATTCACAATTGGCTATGCAATTCTCTTTTCCTGTTCTTCTTCACATATGGAAGTGAACCCATTTATTTGTTGAAACTTGTCAAGTTCACATAAAAAACATTTTGAAAAAGCAATGAGGGGATTGGAGCAGATGGCTCCTCATGCTCACATAACTCACTAACATCCATAAGATCAAGGCATTTTGGAATCTGTGACACAGCATTGGTCAACTTTGAAAGAAAAGCATGTAGTGGGGGGAGAGAAAATAAAGGGAAAAAGTCATTTAAAAATGTAGCCAGATCTGGACGGCAAAGAAACAATTCTTGAAAGAAGGAAGAAAACAGTTCAAAATTTGATTTGGAAAGGGAAGAAAAAGAATTTCCTCCCTCACCCCCTTTGCCACAAAAAAAAAACCTTCAAAATTTAGTTCAGCTCAAAATTCAGAAACATTCCATCCTAACCTAGTTCTGTGGCAAGGTTCCCTAATTGTCTGTCTCCAGGATGTTCTTTCCTGAGGGTGATCTGCCCCAAAACCCATCAAAATGCTCTGGACAAAGCATCCTCTGCATGATACCTGTGGACTGTGGGCAATACTTTGGCCAGATTGGCCAGCAGGCTGCTTTTCTGAAACTCACAGAAAGGCAGTGAGTGTGTCACTGCACTCAATAAGGCAGCAAGAGGGAGGTCCAGTGGGCAGAGTCAGGACGACCTGAGTCTGAATCTTGGCGCAGACACTTCCTAGCTTTGTGACCTGGAGCAAGTCACTTACGGACTCCCAGTTTCAATTTCTTCATCTGTACAATGGGGATAGTAATAACACCTGCCTCACAGAAAACACATATAAAGCACTTTGGAAACCCTGAAGTTACATATGTGCTAACCACTACCCTCCTCCATATCACCATCATCCATCATCATCACTCATCACCATCGTCGTCCCGGCTGCCACCACCACCATTAATTCCTTATCATCATCATCGCCATCCTCCTCTTCTTTCTCCGTCCAAGGATTTTCCCACCAGGTGGCGCTCTCACCGTTTGAACTCATCACTGACCACTTGCTCAAAGCTTTTGCGTCTCTTCAGGGATTTTATGATGACTTTATTTTTAACATGCAGAGTCTTCAGCTCAGGGTCAGAAGCATTTTCGTGTTTCTGGATCTACTGCTACATAAAACCTTCTCTGAAATTTTGACTTCTAGTCTGTTTCAATTTTCGTTAACATTGTATCTGACACATCGATAATGCAAAAGCAGACATCCGGAAAGGGGGAAGGGAGAGAGAGGGAGGGAGAGAGAGAGGGAGACAGACAGAGGGAGGAGGGAGACAGAGAGGGTAAGAGGGAGAGAGGAAGCAGACAGAGATAGAGGGGGATGAGGGAGGGAGACAGAAAGGAGGAAGGGGGGAGAGAGAGAGAGAAGCAGCCTATTCCCCCACCCTGAGTCGACATGAATCTCTGGGTTGATGTGAAGTCTCATCCTTGTTCCTGTCCCCTTTGAGTCTAGCCTTCATTTCTTTGGAAGGTGGCATAGACTAGACCCTGGGAGCTTCAATCACCAGAGTCCACGAAGACAGCCCATGCCAGAGTGAGCAGCAGCTGAGCCTGGTCAGTTGGTAGAGCCCTCAGGAGTGAGCAGGGCCCATGGCAGCACCCTGCAGCCCTGGTGCCAGACCTAACAAACCCAAAAAGGTACAGCTCTTATCAATCATCTAGGTCAGGTTTGGAGTGATTCAGACTTATGGACTGAGAGTCATTCTCTAACAGATAAATGTCAAAAAATATAAGCAGGCAGTTTTCAAGGGAAGAAATCCAAGTTATCCACAGTCATATAAAATGCTCTAGATCACTAATAATAAAAGCATTGCCAAGGCTCAATTTCACACCATCATACTGGCAAAGATTATAAGGAGGAAAATGACAAGTGTGAAGCTATGGGAAAACAGGTGAGCCGTTCATGGAGCTGTGAACTGGTCCAGCCATTCTGGAAAATGATTTGGAACTATGCCCCTGAAGTCACAAAAATATACTTTCTTCTTTGATGCAGAAATAGCACCACTAGGCATAAACTCCCCGAGAGATCAAAAGAAGACAAACAAGTCATATATGCACAAAAATATTTCTAGGATTTTTTTTGTAGTAGCAAGAAATTGGAAACTAAGGGGGTATCCAACTATTGGGGAATGGTTAAACAAATTATGGTATATGAAGAGGATGGAATATTATTGCTCCAAAAGAAATGAAAAATGGGAAGTTTCACAGCAAATTGGGAAGACTTCTATAAACTGAGGCAAAATGAATCTGAATAGACCCAGAGAACAATGTAAACAGCAGCAACATTGTACAGAGAAACAACTTTAACTGACTTTAGATCTGTGATCAATGCAAGACAAACCCCTGACTTAGAGGGCTGAAAATGAAATAGGAAACCGTCCCCCCAACCCTGTCCCCTGCCCCCAGAATAAGACAGATATTTTTGAATGCAATCAATAGGGAAACTTGCTCTCTCTTTCTCTCCCTCCATCTCTCTCTCTCCCTCTCTCCCTCCATCGCTCTCTCTCCCCTTCTCTCTCTCTCCTCTCTCTCTCCCCTCTCTCTCTCTTTCTCTCTCTCCCTCTCTCTCCTCTCTCTCTCCTCTCTCTCCATCTCTCTCTCCCTCCATCTCTCTCCCTTTCTCTCCTCTCTCTCTCTCACACACACACACTCACACACATTTGTTATCTGAATTTTCTTTTTTGTTTTTGTTCCATTGGTGTATGTATAGAAACAGAAAATAAATGCTTGTTAATGGAAAAAATACAATTAATTAAAAGAAAAAATGAACTTGATGGAGGCAAATTTGAGTCCACTTTCCAGGGACTGAGGTAAGAGTGCGCTTACAGTTTGGGGGATGCTTTGTGCACTTCCAGTCTTATGCTATCTTTTTCTCGGTAAATGGCTCTTGGTAGAAGGTAACTGATGTGAATTGGTTAGGTGATGTTGGGTCATTAATTTCAAGCAATTGCCATCAGGCAACACACCAAAATGTCGAGCAGATGACATCAGCACACCCCCAGTTATACAACCCTGAGGGGGGAGGCTTAGTTTTGCTTGGGGATTTACCTCATCTGGGAAAGTAGCAGTTGAGATGAGGTACAATTAGGATCAGAAAGGGGAAAAAATCCAAAAATAGTAAAACTTAAAGTTCAGTTTAAAAGGAGAAAAACCATTAGCCCAGGTCATGACTCCTCACATAGGATACCTGAGCTGTTTCTGAAGCTGACACTGGAGAGATCTTCTTTGTGAAGTCAGAGAAGGCAGAGATGGTGTGCCAGGTGGAAGGATGTTGCCTGGTCAGCCTTGAGATGTGTGATGAGCCTCTAGCTAGAATGGATGTTGAGACGGCATGAACTTCCAGAGATCTCTATTTATTCCCTTTGTCCTGGAAGGCTGGGGGTGGGGGGAGGACTTCCTATCAGCTATTTAGGGGCAGGGGGCGACTCAACGTAGTGAGACTGAGTCTCCCTGCCACCAAAGCAGCAAGCTTTTGGAGAGGGTTGTCTCCAACCATACCTCAGTGGCTGGGACTGGTGTTGGTCTCAAGAGCGGAGACCAATCTATAAGTCACAGCAACAATGCCAACGCAGAGCTGGCCCGACCACTCCTTTGCTTGAAATGCCTCCTGGCTCTTTAGTGTCATTAGTGCAAGATAGAAACTCTACCTACTTCTACCTACTGCGATCTGGGTGAGTGCTAGGATCTACATGGCAGAAGGGACCAGCCCAGGAGCAGAAGCAGAGACCACGTGCTTTTGTCTGGCATCAGTAGGAACTTAATGCTTATTGACTTGATTTAGAAAGGCAATCTAGAGAACCACCGATTATGACTTTCCATATGCGTTGTCTCTCATGGTCTTTAGACTATGAAGTTGAAAGCAGGGACTATCTTTCCTATTTATTTCTCTAGCACTTACCACAGTGCTCTGTATATAGTAAACACTTAATGCATGCTTCATTCATTCATTCATTCATTCATTCATTCATTCATCATCAAGCCTAGAGACTATCTCTAACCTGTCCTGATCAGCTCCAAAGTCCAGAGCGGGGACCTTGGACACATACCTTTCTTTTCTTCATCCTGGTTCCCCTCCTCCCATAATTAACAAATATCTCGTATCCTCCTATAGGCTTAACAGCCTTACAGGTGCCCAGGCAGGGTACTTACAGTACAGCAGTGCCCCTAGTTTCGTGAGCTATATATCGAGTCACTTGGAGCATGAACCTGTGTGGCATGTGAATTTTCTCATCCAGGATATTTCATTTCTTTGGAAGTAGCAGGTGCTCAGTGTTTTTTCTCTTCTTTTCCCTGCCCTCTCTAGGTGTCAGAGAAATGCAGAAAGGCAGGTTGATTGGGAATAGAATTGCCCGAATCTATAAACATAAAGGGAGGGGAAGGGGCCCAAAGAATCATCAGAAGCACGGAATTTTTATTTGGGGATCAACCGGGGAGCAAAGGTTATCGAGAGTGGGGCTGAGGGAAGTCAGTCCCACCACATGCTGAGACATTTCCTTCATCTGCCTCCGGGACTGGAGGGGCCTTTTAAAAATGGCCCCAGGGTACAACTGCTTCCTGCACTGAGCAGAGTTTTCAGACCTTCCTAGGAGATCCTAGGCTCACCTGCTTGGGGAGGGGGCTTAATATTATATATTTCTACTTCTGTTTCTGTTCTGTGAATGCCAAGGAATAAGGGGTCATGTAAAGTTGGGAAGGAAAGAGGCATCCCACAAGGGGGAGGCAGGGAGAAGGGATTCAAGAAATTAGGGCATTTGGGGGCAGTTTTATACCCTGGACAGAGAAGTGAGCAAAACACTAAAGGGAAAGCTTGGAGCCAGGTAACCTCCAGGTAACTTCATCCCTGCAAAAAGGGCCTGAGGTGCAGCCCAAGGTTTAAGCGCCACCTGGTGGCTGATACCAAAATACTGCCCTTGAACCCACAGGAGGCACAAGGGTCCCCATCTGTTACTTGCCTCCCTTTCCACCTCTAAAGCCAACGTACAGCAGTAATTCCTGCAGAGACAATCCTGAGAATGGTGTGTGTGTGCATGTGTGTGTCTGTGCATGTGTGTGTGGTGTGTGTGTGCGTGTCTGTGTGTGTGCATGTGTGTGTCCTTGAGGGCAGGGGCTGTCTCACTTGTATTTGCTTCCCCAGGGTCAAGGACAGACACATCAGGTACTTATTAAATTAAATCCCTACTTTACATATGAGGAAACTGAGACTACGAACAGGCAGGTTAATCTTTGGGGTTACACACTTAGTGACTGTATGAGGTAGGATCTGAAGCTATGACTGTCAACAGCAAACACATATTAAGGGCCAGAGCGCTGGGGATACAAAGAAGGGTAAGGGGCAACCTCTACATCAAGGAGCTCGCTGCCTCATAAGGAGCCAGCACGCCAACAACTACGTCTAAACAAACTACGGATAGGATGAACAAGGACACAGTCAATAGGGGGAATCTAGAAAAGGGAATCCTTCCTATGGAAGGTGAGATTTTTAGCTGGGACCTGAAGAAAGCCAGGGAAGCCAGGAGGCAGACGGAGATGAGAAGGGAAGGCATTCTAGGCAGGGGGCACAGCCAGAAAAAATGACTGGGGTCAGGAGATGGAACATTATGCGGAAGGAATGGTAAGACCAGTCCAGGCCCCTCCATCTGTCCCACTCACTCCAGTCTGCTCAGATCAGCCATTTGTCTATGGTTTTTCCCTATTAAAGTGAGCACTTGGGTTCTCTGAGCCACAAAGTAGGTGTTTAATAAATGCTTGTTGTCTTGAATGGGGCACTGTCCCTAGTGCCATCCCCAATGGTGGAAGGCCGATCCTGATGCCTCCTTCTCTCCCTGAGAGCCTGAGGACCCATGTTCTCAAATTCATTCACTAGGGATAATGAAACCCTGAGAGATACTGAATGTGGTTAGAAGCTGAAGGAGGTTCCTGAGTCTCCAAGTCTGGACCCCGCTCGATCCCTCTGACAAGTAATCTATTGGCCAAACTCTGCTTGAAGAACACCACTGAGGAGCTCCCAACTTTCTGAGAAGTCCATTCCTCCCAGGCTACTCTTGGCTTTGCCCCTTTTTTAGCCAGACTGATTTCCACATCCTCCCACATCTCTACCCCAAGGCCCAAGGGCCCCACCAGCCTCAGGCTTGGCCACAGCTGACCTTCATAGACTTCCATCTCACTCTTTTTTAGCTCACTGTTCTAGGTTGGTCATCCCTCCTAGCGCTGGGCCATCTGCACATTCGCTGAGCATGTAACTCCTGCTTTACTTCAAGACACTGCTCAGGAAGAGCCAGAGTCACACGTGTGCTGCCAAACCAGCTCTGGGGCCAATGTGCTTCTGAAGTCTTCCAACTCTCCTGCCTGCCTACAATGCATGTCCTCTGGGTCCTGTTGGTTCTCTCTCCAAAATCAGTTTGCAGAAGGGGAAAGACACTTGGAAGTTCTGACTGGGTCAGTTTGGCAGGTCCCAAGAAGAGCTGGGGGTTTTCCCCGGAGCCTGGGGCAGGCCGGACTCTCCTCAGGTTGCAGAGTTGATTCAGAGAGTCCTCAGAGGGTCACTTGGGAGTGCGCAATGCCCCCCACCTTGAGCCAGCAGCATATCTGGGAGTTTCCAGCAGGGGTCAGAGGAGGTAGAGACAAGCTCCCACGCTTCTTCCCCCCAGGACTTTCAGGGTTGAGGGTGGAACATGTACTGGACTAACTTCCCTTGTCTGGGAACAGGCACCTGCAGGTGGAGGATGTGGAGATGCTGGCAGGTCACTGAGGAGTGAGCAGCTGGTGGGGTGTGTCTTGTCTGTCCTGTTATGTGGGCATGGTTAGTCAGTGGATGGCTACAGGAAAGAACACTTGGGAGCCTTGCGTGTATGAAACCCGATTATTCAAATTTATTAACATCCAGAATTATGCAATGACGCTGCAGTCTCATAACAAGTAGAAAACAGATGCGTGGCGTACAGCGCGCACCCACCCAACAGCACGACACCCACAAGGCAGAAATGAACATTGGTCTCCTCCAACAGAGTGACCCTGAGTGCTGGGGTCAGGGGGTGGGGCTCTACCCACCCTCCCCCACTGGCCGGGCAGGCCCAGGGTGCTCCCCTGAGTGAGGAGGAGGAGGAGGGGGAGGGGATGCGACTAGGTACACCGAGTCCAGTAGTCTGGCCACATTGGTTTATGAGGACACCCTGAAGTTGAACATTGGCTGTGATGATGAATTCCTATAAAACAGCTACAGGTTGGTGCAGGACGCTGGGGTCTTTGAGATGCCTCCTCATCCTGTGGCAAATGTGCTTCCCGGGAGGCCTTGGGGTGCTGCCCGGTGTGGGGGCTGGGCTCTGGATTGTGCTCTTCCCTGTATGTGCCCTGCCCAGGCCTGGCCCCACTGCCCCCCAAGCACGGGGCAGCAGAGGGCAGAGGGAGGAGGAGGAACCCCAGCTCCTGCCTCTGGCTGCTAGGAGGGAGGGATGGTATTTTTAATCTCTGCAAACACGGGGGTGATGATGGGAAATGCCCTCTCAGGGTCTTCCCAGACGCTTCATCAGTACCAGGCTGTAATTTTTAAACACGCATTGGAATAGATGATTGGAGCTGAGTATTTCCCTTCTCCCCCCTTCTCCCCCTGCCCTCCCTCCCCTCCCCCCAACAGCTGTGGCACCTAAAAAAGGCCTTTAAGGAAAACCAAAGTGAAAACAGAACAAAATTAGTGGTGGTTCCCTGCAGCTGCAGGGAGCCAGGACGTCTCCTGGAGTGGTAGCAGCCCCTGCCTGCCCGCCGCCCACAGTGGGCCCTGGGTGTGGGGCTGCTCCCTGGAGGGGGTGGCTCCCCAGGAGGAAAGGCATCTTCTGTTTATTTGTATCAATAAGAGTAAACACAAAGAAAAGGATGAGAAAGTGAGAAAGTCCCCGGCCAAGCCCAGAGTGTGGACCCTGCCACCGTCCACAAAGAGTGGAAATCAGAAGAAGATACAAAACCCGCCCAGCTACCCCTACTGAACAGAGTACAAAAGGTGGCTCTGCCCGCCGCCCTTGCACTCCCACCCAGGAAGAAGCAGCATGAGGAACGTGGGGGCACAGCCGCCCCCCCAGACACGTTTGGCTCCGGGGTTGGGGGGAAGGCCCTGGGCCACTGGGGTCTGAGCCTTGGTGGCCACATGGGCGGGTGGGCCACGGTCTCCATGGCTCAGCAAGCAGGTCCCAGGACAGGATAGGGGTGAGGGCGAGGACGACTGAGTGAGCGAGCAGAGGCTACGTTGCATAGTGGTCGAAGCTGCCCAGGTATTCCAGCGCCGCTCGGTAACACAGCTGGTACTGGTCCTGGGGGTGCAGGAGGAGGTGGTCAATGAGGAGGCCTCTCTGAGGTGCCCCTTCCTCAGGGGCCGGCCCTTCCCCTCCCCACACTGATGTGAGATCGGATATGGGCAGAGGATGGAGGGCTCCTCATTCCTGGAAGCTCTGCCCCTGTTAGTGTGATCTAAGATAGGCCTGGTCTTCCTGGGGGCTGCTACTCCTCTTGGATCCCTGGATCTTTATCTTCAATCTTGCTGGATCCAGCCCAGCTCCCCCAAGGGATCCTACCTGCTTCTTCCATGTACTTTCTCTCCCACCCCTACATGTACCCAGGAGCCTATACCTCTGTCTGCACCATGGCGGGTCTCTGTGTGCGCAGGGTCTTCACAGTCTGGAACATGTCCACCACACCCTCGTAACGCATGCGCTCCAGGACGATGCTCAGCGTGATGAAGACGCCTGTGCGGCCAACCCCAGCACTGCAAGGGAGCAGCTCCAGGTTCAGGTATCTTCCTGCCAGGCCTGGCCCTTCTGCCCTATCCCCGGCCCGGTGCCCGCTGCCCAGACCCACCTGCAGTGCACGGCGATGGGCCCATCCTGGCCAAACTGCTCCTTGGTCTTGTGCACTTGCCCAATGAAGTCAATGAAGCCCTCGCCAGTCTTGGGCACACCCTGCTCTGGCCAGTCTGTGAACTGGAACTGGCGGATGGTCCTTGACTGGCCATCCTGGGGGCAATGGGAGTGGGTGTGACAGAAAGCCCTTCCAGTGGTCACCCACAAGCATCGTGTTCCCTCCTGAGGTTGGGGGCACATGTGAGCACACGCATATATGGGGAAAAAATGGACCTAGCAGGCTGGGAACAGGGCTTGAACCATCCTCTGACCCTTTTCAGCATGGTCTTTGTCAGCCTACAGGCTGCATGGCGTGGCATGGGCAGGCTCTCCACTCTGGGCCATCTGGTGACTCACCCACTCTACAGATGAGGGATCTGAGACACTGAAGAAAACTAGAATCCAAAAGGGGAATGTGAGGGGGGATTGCTTTTTGGTGGCTGGACCTTGCTTTCTACATCCGTATGATGGGGAGGGAGGAGACTGAATGCTGATGCCTGTGCTCATATGACCACACACCAGAGTCTGGATGGCAGGGCTGTTGGGGGGCACAAAGCACGCTCCAAGGTGACCACAGGATGGATGGCAAAGGGGGCGCCCACATACCACCCAGGCCCAGAGATAGAGGTCACCCCAGCACCTGCTCCCTGCCACCACAAGACTCACTCACTAGGTCTCACTCCCCCTACCACTGAGAAAGGAGGAAATTGAGGCCCGGGCGTGGGCTCCGTCAATGAGGGGCAGAGCAGGGACAAGAGCCAGGTCCCGAATCCATTCATCATGTTCTGTGAGCCCAGTACAACCTATCAGAACTGGTACCATGCTGGGGAAGCCAGGTCAGACCCTGCTTTGGGGAGCTTGGAATCTCCCAAGGGGGGTGGTGTAGGGGCACAAGAGAATGAACAGGTCCTGTTCCAGACACACCAGTGGGAGATGCCCAGGGCGGTCAAGATCAACGCATTTCATAAGTGACTGGTGATGAAGCCCTGCAGTTGAGGGGGTCAGGGCTGGATAGAGGGATGAAACTTGGATCCGGGGGCACTGAGAAGAGGGGCAGAGCCTTGGGAGGCACCCAGGGAGCTGCATCACAGAGATCCAGGGGGAGGTGATGGGCAGTGTAGTGTCAGAGACTGCAGAGGGGCCCCAGACAGTGAGGACAGAGAAGAAATGGGATCTGGCAACTAGGAGATGATTGGAAGGGTTGGGTGGAAGGATGAGGACAGAAGCCAGACTGTAGTCTGGAGGGGACCTGAGGTTTTTATATATGGGGAGACCCAGAGTGTCTAGGGAGAAGGTATTAGAGGGGGGAAGGGATGGCAGAGTGAGGGAGGGGATGGCATGAGCCCATGGTATACGTGAGAGGCAAGAAGAGCTCCCTCTCCCTGAGATGGGACTGGAGGGAAAATCAGGGGATGATGCCTCAATGTTCTCCCGCTCTGTCTCTTTATCTCCTCCCATTCAGCCTCAGTTTCCTCATCCGATGTGCAACCTGTGGCCATGGCTAGTCACTTCTGCCTACGTGACATGTCCCTGAATCATCCCCTCCTCTCCAGCCACCCAGTGAGCACCTGGAGGGCAAGCATGGGCATAGACCAGACAGGGAGTGGCGTGGGAGGGGCAGCACAGACGCAGACAAGACCAGTCCTGATGGGACAAAGCAAGGCAAGGCCTGTCACTCCAGAGGCAGGGTTGGGGGGGCCCCGCCTGGTGGGGCTTAGCCAAGGTGAGGCTCAAGAGCACGAGCAGAGGGATCCCCAGGTTCTGGCTCATGGAGGGGCTCCTGGAACTCTCTCCCTCCTGATCTCACCTCCTGGCTTCCTTCAAGCCCCAACTAAGCCCCACCCCAGGAAACTTCTCTTCCATGTGTCCAGTCTCTGTCATAAGTTCCTTGTGGGCAAGCCCTGTCTTTTGCCTCTCTGTGTCCCCAGCACAAGACTGGCACATGACTGTGTAATGAACACTTGCTGACTTAACTCAAGACCTGCGTGCGGCTGAGAGGCCTCAGAGGCCAGTGAATGAATGGAAAGATGGGGCTGGGGTGGAGAGGGGGATTGTGAGCCAGGGATTGACTCACTTGGGGGCTACCAGGGAGCAGCCCCCAGGACCATGAGGGAAGGATAGGGCAGGACAAGGAGCTTGGGACAACCGGGGCAGAGGGAGCCCCTGAACTCAGGAAAGGGGCCAGCACAAGGGGATCACAGGACAGACAGCTGGGGGGGCACCCACATGCCATCCTGGTCCTACCCACTTGCCCAGTGGCACATACCCTGGCATCTGTGACCTTGAACTCTCGTAGGATGTACTGTGGCATGTTGTACTCAGCCATTGGGTCCACCACAAAATACTGGTAGCGAGCAGAGCGTTCGGCGGGCCAATACTGGTGGCATTTTTCCTGGGGGAGGGTAGGAGTCAGAAAAACAATTAAGGCAAAGGCAGAATGGCCCAGGGGGAAAGCCTGGGGCCAAAGATGGGACCCAGAGGCACAGCCAGAGCAGGCCAGCGGTGTGTGACGGGAGAGAGAGCATGAGACTCACCCGCCCCATCTCCCGAAGCTTGGTCAGCATCACCACAATGGTTGAGTTGTGTTCCCAGAGCATCCGCCAAAAGTCCTCTGTGCTCTCTGCCAGCGGTCCCTGCGTGGCGATATAGGCTTTCTGCTGCCTGGGGCAGAGAAAGGGGTGTCACATATACTGGCACATGGTGCCCAGGGTCTGTACCTGAGCTTTGCCTGTTTGACTTAGATTCATGCCCCGCCCCCAGACACCCCCATCAAAGAAACCCAAGCACTGTCTTGCTCAATTCTCTCCCAATCATGTTCTATTGAGATCTAAGGATGAGACTGAAAGTTTTTCATCCTGGCATTCAAGACCTCCCCTCTCCAGCTGCCTGGCTGTGGACCTCCTCCCTCTGCAGGGCCATCCCTACAGGCCAGGCTGGCCCACTGACCTGTACCCATCGATGAAGCTGGCATTGATGTAGTCTGAGCCCTCCACACCACGGATGGGCTGCAGGCAGACACGGGTCAGTTCATATGGCATGATATTCACCAGCCGATTCTTAAATTTGTTGCAGGGAAGGTTGGCACTGATGAATCGTGATGTGTGGGCCTTGGAGCTCGCCAACAGCTGTGGGACCAAGAGGGCTCAGGGTCAATGAGGAAGGCAGCCTCTGGTGGAGGGCCCTAGGGCTCTGCACTGAGGGCTCTTAATGACGTGCACAAAGGAATCCACGGCTGCCTTGTCCCATCTGCAGCCGATCCCCTAGCTGGGAGAGATGGCTATTGCAGAACATGAAAGAACAGATCCCAAAGGATCATGCCTGGCTAGACTATCCAACAGGGACAAATGGGAAGTCTTACACCTGGGGAAAGTTTGGTTAGGAGGCTTTGGAAGGGCTGACCCAGCCATTAAGGAAGCCTAAACTGGGGACCCTCTCACCATTCTCAGCTCACAACTGGTGGATGGCGGGGTGGGCCGCTAGAGGCCCCGGAGAATAGAGGCCAGATTGGGGAAGGCCTGTCACAGAGGTGGACTGAGAGAGAGGAGAGAAGTGGGGAGACATGGGAGCTGTGTGCAAGTACTTGCAGGGCTGTCCTTTGAGAGGAGGGATGAGACTTGTGCCTGCAGAACCAGGAGCAGTGTGGCGGGCACTATCTGGGGAGGTGCTGCACTATCCCCTGTGGGGAACCTCAAGTGGAACCAGATGCCTGCCTCGGTGGTCCCTGACAGCTCAGAGGATCTGGGGGAGCAGCCCCACCCTGGTGCTCCACCCACCTTGAACTCCAGCTCCATGGCAGTCACGCTCTCCCCAGGCGGCACCTGACCCAGCTTCTGGATGTGGGCGTAGAGGCTTCGGGCTGGCACCTCTGTGTGGCCGCATGTAGCCGCTTCCAGGAGGGCCTCATGGATGAAGACATATTGATCCTCTGTCTGTACCATGTAGTTGCGCTGTGAGCGCATGCACGTCACATGCCCGTAGATGTCCACAGTCTTCTCATGCTTCATGCGCTCCAGCATGGCATCCGTGACGATGAAGCAGCCCGTGCGGCCCACACCAGCACTAGGGGCACACAAGGCTTAGGCTCAGGCTGGGAGATGTGGTTCCTCTGTTCCCGAGGCCCTCAGCCTGGGCCTAAACACATGGCTTGAAGCCCAGATAGGTCTCAACAGACCTGTGTTGTGGGTACAATCGGATCAGATGAAATGTGATAGGAAAGATGCAAAATCTTATGCTTCATAACAAAAAGTCAACTCAGGCTAGGAAGTACTTTGTCTAAAAAAGATCTGGGGGTTTTAGTGGGACGCAAGTCCAATGAAAAGGCAGTGTGATGAGGCCACCAAGGAAGCTCATGGGCCTTGGTCTCATTAAGAGAGAGCCAGAGCTTCCAGTCCTAAGGAGGTGATGGGCCTTGCGCCCTCTGCCCAGGCCCTGGATTTGGTTTTGGGCACCAGGGTTTAGAAGGGTCACTGATAAGCTGGAGTGTCTAGAGAAGTGTAACCAGTGTGGGAAAGTGGCCAGACTCCACACTGCAGGAGAATTCGTTAAAGCAACTGGGGATGTGTAGCCCAGAGAGGACTTGGAAGAGACAGAAGCCCTGAAGGAGTGTTATGTGCACAAGGGCTTAGCCTCGTCCTGCCTCACTCTAGAGGCTGGACCATGTTGTGGGAGGGGCAGCTTTAAGAGGTGATAAGATCCCTGACACTGTGAGCTTGTCCAGGTAGAGGAAGGACTAGCTAGACTAAGGCCCCTCCTATCTGGGAGCTCTGGGACCACCTGACTCTGTACCAGACACCTGAGTTCGAATACAGCCTCTGCCCCCTTAACCAGCTAGATGGCCTCAGCCTTGGGCTTCTCCTCTGTAACACAGGCTGCAAAGCACAAGTGAGGGGGCTCTTGCGCCGACAGTGCTGGTCACAGCCTCCATGCTGTCCTAGATGTCAGGCTCTGTCACATACCTGCTCCCAGCACCCCTTCTCTAAAACACCCTCCATCTGCCTTTAAGGCCTCACTTCCCAGCCTGCTCCTCCTCCTGTGTTTTTGCTCACCCTCTCTCCTCCAAGGCCTAGCTTGGACACTGTCTCTTTTTTTGGCCTGCCTTGGAACTCAGGCCTTCCTTGACCCTCTCCCTGTTAACATCACTTGCCTGAGATGTGTCTCAGCACTGCCTCACTCCTCATCCCATCCAACAACTCTTGAATATTCCCCCTTCAGGGCCCTACCTGGACCCTGATAGTAGGGTTTATTTTTTTATCTTTAAGTTCCTAGCACCAAGGACAGGGGCCTGGCACAAAGGTGTTTAATTGCTGCTCTTTTCTGAAATAAAGGAAGCTGAATAACTGAAAATTCATTGTTCATGGTTAGTCCGCACCAACATTAACAATGACTAGACACTACTTAAAGGATTCAATGCCATATCAATCAAAACAATAACAGATTATTTGATAGAGCTTGACAATATCATCAAACTTCACATAGAGGAAAAAAAGGTCAAGAATCTAAAGAAAGCAATGAGGAAAAGTAGAAAAGGGAATGTAGCCTCACCAGATTTTAAACTATATTACAAAAAAGCAATCTGCAGAACTGTTTAGATGAAAAATTGACAAGGAGATTTCAGTGGGACAAGTTCAGCATTAAACAATCAAGAAACCTTAGTGTCAGGAAGTATGCTAACCAGCAGTAAGCACAGAAATAGAGGAAGACAGTCACCTGGCATTCAGGAAAATTCAGAAAAACACAAACTTATTGGGGTGGGAGGAGAGAAGGCGGATTTCCTCTTTTTGACAAACACCTGTGGGAAAACTCGAAAGTAGTTCGGCAGACACTAGGTTTACACCAGCATCTCATGTCATATATATTGTAATAAGCTCCAAATGGATCATAAAATATACAAGGTCATATCTTTTAAAAATCAGAGAACAGGAGTTGCTGGTAACTTCCATAACTATAGTGAAGGAAGAATTCTAAACCAAAGGTAGAGGTAATTGTAAAAATTCATAGAATTACAGATGAAAGAAGCTTCAGAGATCTGTGAACCCAATCCTCCTGTTTTATGGATGAGGAAACGGAGGCCCAGAGAGGTTAAGTGACTTGCTCAGAATCACACAGCTAGCAGGTGAGATTCAAACCCAGGTCTTGACTCTAAAACTAGTGCTTTTCCCACTCTGCCATGCCAATAAAGAGTTAAATTAAAGTGTTGTTGCATGAACAAAATCAGTCTGGATAGAGTAAGAAGAGAAAATGTTGAGTGAGAAAAATCTTGGCATGACATATATACAAAAGGTAGGTGCCCAGGTTATATAGAATACTGACACAAATCCCCAAGTCCAAGGGGAGCTCCCCCAACCCATTAAGCGAACAAAGGATAAAGGACAGCTTTAAAAAGATAAACTGCAAAGATGAACAAACAAAAATACTCCACATGACTAATAATAGGGAAATGCAAATTAAGACAACTCTAGAGTTCTACCTCATCCTCATCCAACTGGCAAAGATGATAAACAACGGAGATAGCCAGTATTGGAAGAGGTGTGACACTAATACATTGCTGGAGGAACCGTGCACTGCTCCAGATACTTTGGAGAACACGGAATTATGTAAGGAAAGCCACTGCATTGTCCATAGCTCTTGACTCAGTGGATTGCTAGACACGGACCCCAAGGAGATAAGTGACAGAAAGAACTCCACATAAATATCCATGGAAGGTTTTTGTTTTTTTGTGGCAGTAAAAAACAGGTAAAGTGTCTGTCAACTGGGAAAGGGCTTTAACAACTCGGGTAAATGAAAGTAACAGAGTATTTCCTGGTTTCCCTCAAGACTCAATTCAATCCCACTTTCTGCAACAGACCTGTCCCGGTCCCAGCTGCTAGTGCCTGAAACTCTGTCCTTGTGTCTCTATCTTGTGGATACACAGTTTTTCGCATGTTGTCTTCCCTCATTAGAATATAAGGTCTCTAGGGCCGGGAGTGCATTTTTGCCTATCTTTGTATCCCAAGGGCTTAGTACAGTCCTGGGCACGCAGTTGTTGTGTTCGTCGCCAAAGAAGACCATGCCATCAGAGAAATGATGACACGACTTGCACTTGACTTTGTTTTGAGTGAGGGAGGGCTGTGTGGGTCACCAGCCTCACTTCTCCTCCAGAGCCATCTGAATCCAGTGACCAGATATTCATCAGGATGACTGGAGATGACCCAGGATGAACTGGGAGACCTTGGCCTAATGCAGGTACTCACTTAGGGTGAGGTAATGCCCATTGCGAGTACACAGTGGGTGCTTAATAAATGCTTATTGTCTGATGGCACTAGAATTATATGAAACCTGGAAAGAAGAAACCTCCACAGAGTTAAGTACGACACAGAACAAGCCCAATGACAATTGTGTCAATAGCATCAGGGCTGCAGAAGCAAGGGAGAGCCCTCTGCCTCCCCCCACCCCCTCAGCAGAGGGCCTGCAGGACCCTCCCCCTAGACGCTGGAGCCTGCTGGCTTGGTTTTCCTTTGTTACAAGGAAGGTCAATGGGGTACGGGTCAAGGCGCAGGCACACGACCACCAACTCAGTGAAGGGCTGTGTTTGCTTGGACCCTCCTGGCCTGACGAATGTTCCCCATGGAGAAGGGCCCGCTCTTGGAGTCTCTGTCTCTGGAGGACAAAAGCCCAGATGGCTGAAATGAGGGCTAGTGCCACTCCTGGCAGTAGCTCCAAACTGCTGGAATCTGCAAGGCACCTGCCAACTCCACACATGGATGGGATGAAGCACTGGGGTAGGTGCCCCTCTTGCAAGTGCCCTCTAGCCTCTGCTCCAAGATCTCCAGAATGAGGAACTTACCATGTCATGACACTTTAGAACAACTCATGTTATGCTAATTAATTAAGCTTTTACAAGTTAATTGTTAATAAGTTCTCCCTCACACAGAGTCTTGAATGCTGTCCCCCCCACCCCACCCTCTGCCCTGTTCTCTTGACTCTGCTAAGTCTTTTCCAGGCTGAATCCTGATCCTTCACTGATCCTCCCATAGCCTCTGCACTTCCAGCCCTTCACCAGCCTGGTTGCGCCTCTCTGGGTAGTTCAGCTAGACCGACCTCCAGAATGACCACAGTACTCTGGAGGAAGTCTAACCAGGCAGAAATCAGAGACATAGTTACCACCCCCAATCCTGGACATGATGCCTCCTCTCTCAATGCAACCCAAGACCACGCTGGCTATTTCAGGCTGCTTCACATTCAGCTTGCAGTCCACTCAGACCTCTAGATCTTTTTCAGCCAAACTGCTATTCTAGACAAGCCTTCCCAAGTCTAACTGGGAAAGGAATTCATCGAATCCAAGGACCGGACCCAGTATTTCTCTGAAGGGAACCCCCTCTCATTAGACATGGCCTGAGGCCATAGTGGAGTTTGGGAAGCGAGCGCCCAGCTCCCGCACGCATCCTCACCTGCAGTGAACCACCATAGGCCCAGCATCCAGAGGGTTGCAGGCCTTGACCCTGCGCAGGAAGGCCAGGGTAGGGGTTGGGTACTCAGGGACCCCGTGGTCAGGCCAGGCCAGGAACTGGAACTGACGAAGCTCCCGCTTCTCACTGGAGCCAGTCTGGCAGGAGAAACGTGGGCTAGGCTCGGATGTCGCTGGGAGCTGCCCAGCTGACCCCGCCCCCCACCCCACTGCCGGTCCTCATCTTCCCACCATGCCTCCTCCTCCACATCCCTGTATGGGCAGGCTCCCCATCTCTCCCTGCGGAGCCCTGGGAACCTGGCACCTTGTAGAGGGCAAAGGTGCGGACGGTGTAGGTGGCCAACTCCACGGTGTCCAGCAGCGTCACCTGGACGAAGCCATAGGTCTCGGTGCCCCGGCTTGGCCAATACTGATCACACTTCACCTGTGGCAGGGACAGGTAGGGCTGGACGCACGTGCAAGGAGCCCGGAGATTCCCAGGATCTCACCCTTGGGACAGGACCCCTCCTCTGGTGTATCACGGAACACTCACTGGCTCGACCCAGGGGCTGCCCAGCAACGAGTTTCCCCTCCCTGGGGCTGGACATCACCCCGTCGTGGCCGGAGTGGGCCAGGCCCGTTGGCTGCTTCTTTTCTCCATGTTCACAAACCATTTTCAGGCACCCACTTCCCCCCTCAATGGCACACATCAGATTCTTGGGGGCCTCAGCCTCCACCTGACCAAGAACCCTCATGACACTGTTCTTGACACATGTTACTCCAGAGATGGGGAGTTCATTCCTTCTCAAAGCAGCCCACTCCAGATCTCGCTGCCTGCACATTTTTCTCAGCATCTGACCCTGCTTCCTCCTGTTGACCCCGACCCTTCACAGCCTTGTCTTGGAGGTTCTCCTTCCCTTCCCCATTCTCCTCTCCACCCTACTGATCACACCTGGCTCCTCCAAGCCTCGCTCTGCAGGGGGCTCATTTCCTCCCTTATCCCCCCACCTCTAGCTCTTAGGTGAGTGATGCCAAGTCCACACCTGCTCCCTGGGGAACAACTCACCCGTGACTTCTCCTCAAGGCGTGTCATCATGACGATGGTGGCTGTCCGCTGTTCCCACACCATGCGCCAGAAGTCACCAAGGGTCTCGGGCAGGGGGCCCTGAGTGGCGATGTAGGCATTCTGCTTGCGGTAACCATCAATGTAGTTGGCATTGATGTAGTCGCTGCCAGGGACCCCTATGGGAGCCAGGGGTACATACAACAGTGTAAGAGGTACTGCGTGTCCTAGGGGTGTGTAGGAGAGCTGGCCTCTGGGCACCCCCCGCCCCTGGTGTGAATGATAGATTAGTTAACATGCCCTCTCTTGGATGTGCTTTTCCCTTCTGTAAAATGGGCGGAGGGTCAGAAGGGCTCACCATCAATGGATGTGAGGATGACACGGGAGTGGTCGTAGGCAATCACGTTGGCATAGCGGTTCTTGGGCTTGTTTACCTCCAAGTTTGAGTTCTCCCAGGTGAACTGCTGCCCAGGGTCAATGGACTACAGGAGGGAAGGGGAGTGGGCAAGGCCTCAGAGGCAGGTTGAGGGAAGAGACTTCTAGGTCAGCGTCTGTGCCCACACCTGCTGCTCTCAGATGAACTCCAATGCTGCCCCTTTGGGAAGCCCACCCTGATTCGGACCTTCCTTTCCCCAGACAGGCAGCCTAGGTCTGCCAGTCACGTGAAGTGTTCGTGGCCATGGGAGGGCAGGATGGGAGTGTAGCCACATTCTGGGCATCAGATCAAATGCTGCTGGGTAAGGGAAAGGAGCCTGTGTGGGTCAGGGCCTCCTGGAGGGGGAGGGATATAAATTAAGATCTGATTCAGGCATTATAGGTAGGGAGAAGAACATAGATAAAGGTGTGGAGGCCAGGCTAGAGTACAAGGCCTTGAGCTCCAGGGGGAGAGGAAGAGGTATTCCTGGGCAGACATGTGCTTTGTGCTCTCTAGAGCCCTGGATCACAGGCTGTGCACATGGCTGGGGGCAGTGGACTTCCTCAAGATGCCCAGGGATTTGTTGGAGATGGGGAAAAAGGGAGAGAACAGGGCCTGGGATAAGCTGGAGGCCTCAGGAGTGGGGAGAGAGGCTGCATATGTGGGCAGCTGGGACAGGACTTGGCAAGTGAGATATGGGGAGGAGGGAGGGAGACATGATGGATAGGAGTGGGGGCAGGGCCCCCAGAGGCCTCTCCTGCCTCATCCTCCACGACTATTCAGCATGGGGGAAATGTTGTTCTGCAGTGCGATGAGCCTCTCCACTCCCCTCTTCTCCCTAAGGGCACAGACCTGCCCGCTCCCAGGGTCTCTAGGACCCCTAGGAGGTGTCTGTCTAGCCAATGCTGAGCTGAGCAGGGAGGTCAGTCCCACGTCCTGGAGGACGAGCCCCTCCCCCCACCCCTGCCAGACTGGGCATCAGATCCCAGAGTTCCCTCACCTCATACTCCTGGGAGAATTTCAGACCATCATTGGCCTTGAGCCGTTCAATGTTGTCAGCCAGGTCTGTTATGGGGATGGGTGGATGGTCTCGCATGCCTGAGGATCACATAAGGATGCCCACATCAGTGGAGGGGCAGGGCAGTGTCTCAGGGGAGAGCCACAATGCATGTGTGTGCACACGTGAACACGCGTGACCATGGGTGAGTCAGCACATGGTGGTGTGATGATGAACATGGCAGCACATGCAATGACATGGGTGGGTGGAGCACATGAGAGAATGGGGAGTAGAAAGGAGGGCCAGGTGAGGTGTGCACACGTGCCCACGTGTCTGTATGTGTATTATGGGACAGACCGGGAAGGGAGCTGACCATCCTGCCAGTGCACAGATGTGCCACGACAAGGAGGCAGGGACCTGAGATACCTGGTCCTGATACTCTCAGGATCACACAATGGGGTCCTGCCCTTCTGCATTACTGGAGTGTCTTCACTTTTAGAGAAGACAGAACACACCGTGTGCCTCTGGACACTCTGGACTCTGGCCTCCTTGAAGTGACTGTCCCTCCTAAAGTGACCACCCGCCTGCAGCGACGGCCTCAGCTGCTCCCTCTTCACTTTCTCAGGGTCTTCACCTAATGGACCTGGACTACAGAGGAGGCCTAAGCTGGGTAGAAGGCCCTGAAGTGGGCAGCTGTGCCCTCTCCACATAAACCCAAATCCCGAAGATGTCACCTGTCTAATTCACAGAGCCCCACAAATAGGGGCCAAGAAGAAAGAATGGAGCTGTGGTTAAGGGAGGAACAAGCTGGCCTTGGGGCACCTGGCACTCGAGTCTGGCCTCTCGCCCTGGGCCTCACATCCTCAGCAGCCTCTCACGCCCTCTGGACTCCTGGAGTCTCCTCACCCCATGTGAATGAAATCACAGGGTCAGAAAAAGACCAATATGTCAAGCCCTGCCCTGGGCACAAAGCAGACAGGCCCTGACCTCAAGGAGATTGGTGGTAAAAGTTTACAAAAATTGAACAAGAGAATTTGAAAAGAGAAAACCCATCATTAATGGGGCTCTCTAGCAGGTCGCCTGGATGTTGAGCCTTGAAGGGACACAAAGATGCCAGGCCTCAGCCCCTGTGACTTCCTAGCCTTTCTCACCTTGTCAAGAGCCTCCCTCACTCAGCAGAGTCAGAGGGTCACAGATCCAGAGTCAGAGGCTGTGGGGTCCACCCTCTTCACTTTACAGCTGAGGCATCGAGGGCCACAGAAGGCCAGCCCAGCCTGCTGGTTGGACTGCTAGGATAATAGTGAATCCCAGAGCTGGAAAGGCCTCCCATTAACAGAGGAGGATCAGAGATACCCAGTGTCACACAGCCAGGAGCTAGATGAGGCAGAATTTAGCCTTAGGCTTCTGGCCTCCAGGTCCAGTGCACGCTCCACTGCACCGCCCAGTCGCCTCCTTTGAACTCAAAAGTAAGACTATATTAAATGTCGCCTTATCAGGGTGCAGTCAAGTCTTATCCAGACCTTTGGGGCTACTGATTCAGGGCCCAGCTGCAGCTAGACTCAAGTGACTTAGCACAGAATCGTTCCATGGCACCAAGCAGACACCAGTCCCTCTGTGGGTCCCCCCATTTCAGGCCTGCCTACCTGCCCTATGGGCTAGCCCTCACCCACGAGATTGTGGAATCACAGAGACGGAGAGACAGGGAGAGACAGTGACATGGAAAGAAAACAGGAAGGACTGAGTGGGGAAGAGAGGAGGAGGAGCCCCAAAGGGGACTGGTGGCCAAGGCTGGAAGGACGAGACAGAGAGGATGAGACACAAGAACACAGAGGCTCAGGAAGCTCAGAAACTAACTTGAGATGTTCGGGCAACTGGGGACACTGGAACCTGCGAAGAAAAGACAGACAGAACTCGGGGCGCGAACGAGGGCACACGCTAGGCCTCGCCCCTTGGGCTGCTTGTGGCCCCTGGGGCAAGGCCCAGACCAGTGCTGCGGGAACGGTCAAGAATCGGGAGCAGCAAGGAGGGAGAACAGAGGTGGGCAGGCCAGGGCCAGGGATCAGGGCAGAGTAGGCTTCAGTCTGGAGCAGGAAGGAAGGATGACTGGGAGGGGGGCAGGGGGAGAGGAGTAAAGGGCCAAGAATGACATAGTCTGAGCTTAGCCCCTCTTGGGGAGCAGGTAGGGTCCTCAGAGGCATTGAGTGCAAGTCTAACCTGTTCAAGAAGCCCCAGGACAGTGACCGACTGCACATTCAACCGGGACTTGGAACCCTGCAGGGACTGGTAGCTTACTACCTCTACTTGGGATGAAGGACAGCTCTGCCACCAGGCCTCACATGACCATGTTGTATGATGCCCCAAGTGCTTCTGAGGCCGAGAAAGACAGCCCGAGCTCAGGGCATCTTCCCAGGGTGGGGCTGGCCAGGGATACCCCAGACATGGCCTGGCAGCCTCGAGGCTGAGCACAGCCCTGCCTCCCCTTTCCCCCACTGCCCCGGCAGCTTGCAAAGCTCCTACCTGGGGTCTGGTAGTTGAGCCTTCTCATTTCCACGGGGTCTGAGGAGTGGGCCAGCAGTGAGTCCTTCAGCCCCACAGATTGCTCATCCTTGGCTGAAGGAGAGTTAGTCCTTTTCCTAGGAGAGCAGAGAGAAGGGGCCTCTGGGTGGAGTGGCCTAGGGATCTAGAAGTGAGAGGGAGCCAGGGCAGAGCGAGGGGGAGGGCAGCCAGAGTCCTGACTGGACCTTGGAGCACTGAAGACATGACATGACAGCATGCAAATGGTGTGATCAACATGGAGACAAGCGCACCAAGTCTGGGCTGGACTGAGAAAACTTACATCAGTCCCCTCCTCCGCTGGGGAGGAGAGAGCCTAGCCTGGCTTGCTGCGCCATGCTGGGCGTAGACAATACCCTTTCTGGTCTCAGACATCTGGACAGGATGGCAGAGATCAAGGAGATCAGGAGAGCCAGGAAAAGGCCCCGCCTGCCTGCCCAGGGAGGCTGGGGGCACCCTGTGGGGGTGGGGGTGCTGAACTGCCTATGTCTCCCCTCTGCTGTCCCTCCAAAAGCTGGCCCTGTCCTTGTCTCCTACCCAACTTCTGGGCCTCAAGGATGGCTCCTGGTCATGCTCTCACCATCCCAGCTGCTTTGGGCTGTGCTTCATCACTCTCCATCACTCCAGCATCTCCCTTCCCTGCCCCAGTAACCTCGGCCAGCTCTCTGGCCCCTCTTCCTGGTCATTCTCTAATTCCTTAAAGTCAGACACATCCTCATTCATCTGTGACTGCTTCTTTTTCATCCTCTTCCTAAAATGCCCACATAGACAGCTGCCAAGGGTGTGTCTGTGTCCCTGCCCTCACCTGCCTTTCTCAGGGCCATGCCCAGGCTCAAAACCCAAGAGTCATCCTGGCTGCCCCATTCTCTCACCCCACCATATCCAAGCTGTTGCCAAGGCCTGGCCATTTCACCTTTGCTGGATCTCTCCCATATGCCCCCTTCTCTCCTCTGTCATGCTTCCCACCTTGATGCAGGTCCTTATCATGTCACACCTGGATTACTGCAGTACCTACTGGTGGGTCTGTGTGCCTCACATCTCTTCCCACTCCAGTCCAGCCTCACTCAGCCACCAAAGTGATTTTCTTGACTGCAGGTCTGACTACATCACTCCCCCACTCAATGAACTTTAGTGAGGCCCAACCTGCAAACTGAAGTTCAAACAACTCTGGCTGGCCCATGAGGCTCCTTGTGACTTGATGCTGGCTGCTGGCCAGCTTCATCTCACACCACTGGTCTCCACCAGCCCCCTGAATGTGTAGCAGGTTCTGGTCGCCATACTGCTCTGGCCACTCTCCACCATGACCTGAACCGCCTGCCTCATTTACTTTCTCCTATCCCTTAATGTTCATCCCAGGGGCTACCTCTTCTAGAAAGCCTCCCTCATAAAATTTGGCATTGATGGAAAAAGTAACGTTTTAATGGCAAATTTGATTTTATGAATGTTATTTAATCAAGAACTAGAACACGTATAGAAAGGCATGTAAGCCACTTAAGACCTGCCTCAAAAGATGTTCCTTAGCCAATGTGAAATTATAGTCATATCTGAAACCTGGTTATTGGAACTTGCCATTTTTTAGATGCTATGGGACTATTAACTGACTGTTCTTCTGAGTCTAACTCCAGGTATGGATAGCAAGAAAGGCGGTCTAAGCCTCTGATCCATGATGCTAGTGAGCTGGTGAGATGCTGGTATGAACTGCAAAAGGTGATCTCATGGGAAGGGTGGGAGAGCAGCTGTTCAGCCTGGGCTGAGGTAGGATTCTCCTGACTCAATTTCCCCACTGACACCTGGCAGACTTTAAACCTGACTGAAGGCAAGTGGACAATCTACTTCTGCCTGGAACTGACATGAAGTTGGGGAGACACTGTTTCCCCGCTGTGTCCCTACTCTCAGTGGCAATTTCCTATAGTCAAAAGGTTTGTAAGCTTAATACCAGATCTATTCAATTATAGATTGTTGGTAGGGGAACATCCGAGGTTAAGTGTAAAATTAAGCTATTAGGCTTAGGATTTTAGACCAACAGCAATAAGTTAGGGTCCTTTAATTCTTAGTAATAGTGTGGAGACAATTAGGCCAAGAGCTTGTGGAGTTAGCAACATAAATATTGTTTGTGTCTCGGTTAATGTTAAAAAAAAAATTCGTTTGTGGTCTATATTGTAAATGCTTTAAAAGAAGTATCACCTGACCAAAAGTTGGAATTGCTTTATCTGTTATAAACTGTGTTAAAAATGAAAAATAAAATAAAAAAAAAATAGAAAGCCTCCCTGATCCCCTTCTCCAGAACCATGACTTGACAGGTGTGCTGGGGCTCGTGGGCCTCCAGACTAGCTGTGGTCTCATGAGGGCAGCTCCTGCGCTACATAACAGATGCTCCATCAAAGTTTGTTGAAGGGACATATATCTCAAGGTTCACATATTGTGTGCCTGCCCATCTCAATTTCACAAATGAAGAAATACAAGTTCATCAAGCTTGGTAAAAGGCAAATGAGAGACTGGTCTCCAGGTGCCTGATTCTCAGGCTGGGGTCCTGATCCCTTTGGAGAAGACGCTGCCCAGTCGGGGGCGGGGGTGGGGCGGACGAGGGAGAGAAGTCCTTGGCTTGTAGACGTTGGGAAGCCCTGGCTAGAAATAGGTCGGGGATTTGAGAAATTAGCATCTGCTGGTCCGGGTCCTAAGTCCTTGGTCACAAAGCATGTCTCTACTGGGCCCCAAGGATAATGATGTGACCCAGCAAGCAATGAGGAGGAGGAACTTTGCTGGGCCGTGGGGGAATGCTAGGGAGATGTGAATCACGAAGGAGAAAGTCTGCCCCGCTGGCCCCTGGGAAGCCCAGACAGGACTGCATTTGTCCGTGCCTCTGAGGGCCCAGGACGAAAAGGCTGAGGGGCATGAAGTAGCGTGGGAAGCTGGGAGCACAGAGCGGGGATCTGCGTTCTGGAGGCTCAAGGCAGGGGGAGGGGAGCAAGAAGACAAAACGGGTTCCTACCTTTCTTGTTTACTAGATCCAGAGACAAGCAAGGACAGAAGAGAGGAGCGGTCAGTGTTATCCCAGAGCCCCAGAGGACATGCATGACACCCAGCAGGGAGTGCAGGGAGACCCTTGCTGGGTGTGTGCCCTAGGCCAGCCCCAAAAAGTGCACTGCAGGGCCCTGGAAGCCAGCAATGAGGCACAAGTTCCCACATACACAGATGTGCACACACATGAAGACACACGTGGACAGAAAGATGTGGATGCCCTGAGGGCAAGGACCATGAAACATCTGTCTGTCTTCCCTGGGTCCAGCACATAGCTCTGCACACATTTGGAGCTTAAAGGGCAAAGAACATGGGAGCCCAGAGTCATCTGGGCTGTCCCCCCATCATAGGGTTGGCCTGGAAGTGGAAGGGTCAAGGTCACTCAGCAAGGAAGCCAGGCCTGCTGTACACAGGAGCAACTGCGCAGATGTGCACACATGTTCACCCCTGCCCCCCACTCCCACGCTGTCTACTCTGCCAGGTGCCATTTGGTCCTGGGCCTGCCCGCTCCACTGCTCACCTCTTGAAGAGGAGGATGGCAATGACGATAAGGATGATGAGGATGACGGCCAGCACGGGGCCCATGACCCACAGCATTTCGGGCTCATCCTGCTGCTTCGCCGATGAAACCTCCACGAGAATCTCATCAGAGTAGGGACTGGCTGCGTACTGCCGCTGGGGACATACACAGGGGCACAACTGTGAGAGCCAGGCTGCACTTGTGTGTGTGCACCAGGGGATGCCCACAGGGGCAAGAACATGGGGTCGGGGGGAGGCAGCTTGACCCCCAAGGGCGAATGGTCTGGGCTGAAGGGGGTGATATGGGTAGGGCAGGAGGCAGGCCCAGCTGGAGAGGGTAGAAGGAGCTTAAGGGCAGCCACAGGGAGCCGCTGAAGGCTTGTGAGCTGCGGAGGAGCCAGACCAGAGGGATGTAAGGAGCAGTACTTTGGTGTCTGATGTGGTGGCGAGGGGGCCGTCAGGACAGCACAGGGCAGGTACAGAGGCAGAATTGCTGGGACACGGACACCAGAGGAGAGAAGAGGGAAGAAGCAAGGGTATGCCAAAGGAGGCACGATGGGTTTGAGGGGTGATGGACCAGGCGGGCAGGCGGGCACAGTGGGGTTTCCTGGGACCAAAGGGGACCACAAGGAGATAGCAGCAGGAAGGGCCAATCCCAGTCCACCAGGTTTGGGGCTGGCACTCACATGGCCCTGCTGGTCCCTCCTACCTCCTGCCAATCCCCACCTTTCCTCCTCTGATGCGCCCCACCCCCACAGGACTAAGCTCTTTAGTGGCCACCAACTGCCTCTGGGCAAGAACCTGGGCCAAGGTTGGCCTCAGACCCTCAAGCCTGGCTCCCACAAGCCTTCCTGGGGCCTTGGTGCTGCCCCAACCATCACAAGTACTGGGTTCCAGCCAGGTAGTTTCCTTTGTTTCCAGAAAGCCCACCACTCTGCACAGGTGCTCCGCAGACAAGGCATGCTGATGCCTGGGGGCAGGGGCTACATCTTACACCTCTGAATGGGGGTCTCACTGGACAGTGACCTCCAGAGTGAGGGGCAACTCCCCCAAAGTTCACAGGACTCAAGGATGTGTGGAGGGGTCATACAAACTAAAGTGACACTGCCCCTGTCCTTGCTCCTGCTTGGATGGCATGGAGAGGATAGTGCTGGGCCCCAACGCTTATGAGGAGGGCAGCCAGGGACTGGTGAAGAATTAAGAATGCTGACCCTCTTGGGAGGAAAGATATGAGAGCCGTCCTCCCATATCTGAGGAGTTGGATTGACAGGAACGAGGGTGCAGACTTGAATTCTGCCTTGCCCCAGAGGACAGAACAGGAACAAGGGGGTAAAAAGTACAAAGAGATAGACTGAGGCCTCGAGTCAGGACACACTTCCTGCCAGCTAGAGCTGTGTCCTATGGCCTAGGCCTTGCCATCTCTGCAGAGGTGTAAGCCGAGGCATGGGGGCCACAGGCTGGGCAGGAGGCAGCCCAAGATTCTGCCCATTGAGAAGCATCAGGAAATGCTACTGGGCCTGCTCAGGAGGCAGGAAGAACCCTGGCCAGGATGCCTGGGGGATGCCCCACTGAGCCCCTATAACCCACATTCTATCACATATCACTGAGATGCTACCAACTTTCCAATTGAAAATGGTTATGATCTACTCATTAAAGAACACCACCCGTCCTCTGAGGGCACTGGAGGAAGATAAGAGTCTTGTCCATGGTGTGTGAGGGAGCTCCATGCCTCCGTGGCCTTCCTCCAGGGGCCCCTCAGCCCCAGCCCCCCCTGCTCTATCATGCTCATGGGTGCTTGCTCTCACCGTGTCCCCCGCTTCCAGTGCGGCCAGCACAAAGCAGTGGTAGCTGAGGTCTGGGGACAGGGGTCGGTTGTAGAAGCCGTTGTAATTCTTCTTGTCTCCAAGGGTGAAGGTCTCAGGCAGCTCATCCACCTGAGCTGCCACGTAGGGCTTCAGCCGCTCTATTTGCCTCCGCCGCCGTGTTGCTGAACCTCCCTGTCCAATGGCCTCCAGCAGCTGGAGACAGGGGACAGGGTGTGAGAGGATGCCAGGCCCCAAGGCACTCTGTCAGATACCTTCCCTGAGCTGCCTCCTTGGAACCCAGGAAAGTCACACTGAAGCCACTGAACCTGAGACCTTCCAAGGCTACCAGCCCAGAAGAGGAACCCTTCAGGGTGGGGTCAGGAGGCCAAGAGCAGACTACTTCCCATCCCTGGTCCAAGGTCCCTCCCCACAGGATGCGGAGCCCTCGGTCTTACCTGATCCAGCTCAAGTTCATCTGGTGTCTGCCAACGCGGGCTGAGGGGTCCGCTAGCCAGACGGTCGATGGGTACCACTACAATGTAGAACCACCTGGGATGGATAGAAAGCCAAAGGTCACCCATGTGATGACTGCTCAGACATAGCTTTTCAGGGAAGATAACACATGCCCAGGGGCATCACTGCCTGGTCAGCTAGAGGCACTTACCTGATGGCTGACTTGGTCTCTACCCTGGGGAGTGTGAGTGTAAAACGGCCATCCTCCATGTATTTAGCCATGGGCAGGGGCTTCTGCAGCAGGAGGTCAGGGGCTGTGCGGATGGACACCAAGTGCTGCAGGCCACCAGCGCTGCTCCCACGACTCATCAGCACGAATGAGTACTCAGTGTTGGGCTGTAAGTCCCGGATCAGCTTCTTCATGGAGTGACCGTCCACTTCCACGCTCTGTCCATTATAAAGGATCTGCAGGGCAGGAGGCCAACGTTTCACAGCAGCACGGGAACTCCATCAGCTCCTAAGTCAGGCCTGGCCAGAATGGGGTCTGCTCACCCAGAAAACCTCTCCGGTTCTGCTCACATTAAACCCCAGACCCATGACACCAAAGACCTGGCCTCATCTACCCCGAAGGCCCAGTCCATCCACACCAAAGACCTGGCCTCATCTACCCCGAAGGCCCAGTCCATCCACACCAAAGACCTGTCCTTATCTACACCAAAAGCCTTGCCCATCCACACCAAAGACCTGTCCTTATCTACACCAAAAGCCTTGCCCATCCACACCAAAGACCTATCCTTATCTACACCAAAAGCCTTGCCCATCCACACCAAAGACCTGTCCTTATCTACACCAAAAGCCTTGCCCATCCACACCAAAGACCTGTCCTTATCTACACCAAAAGCCTTGCCCATCCACACCAAATACCTAGTCCATTCACATCAAAAGATCTGGTCTTATCCACATTGCGGACCTGGTTTCACCCACACCAAAGAGCTAGTCTTATCTACTCTTAAGGCCCTGGTCCTGCCATCACTGCAGATCCTAGGCCAGTGTGCATGGCAGTTTCTGCCTTAGGAAGGATTTCCCAAGCCAGAATCTCTGCAGTGACCTGGCGTCACTGAGGGAAAAGGAGTGCCACCTTGACATCAATGGTGAGGCTGTGCCAAGCTATGCAAGGTCATCAGGGGTACAGAGATCAAAGGATCACTCTTTGAGTTTCTGCCTGACCGGCCCCACCTGAGCCCAACCTAGGGAGTTCAGCAGATGTGGTCTCAGCCCAGCAAGTGTGCTTGTCCTCTGCAGCTGGCCTGGGACCTAGGGATGTGTCACTGAGGCCTAGTCCTCCCCCCACTCCCCCACTCCCTGTCATCTCTCCAGGTTATTAGCCTTCAGGTTGTGCTGCCAGGTTAGACCCTGTGCTTGATCCTCAAGGATCCCAGATCAGCCAAGGGCCGCTCCCGATTCCCCCAACTCCCTTCTGTGTTCTCCACTCAGACCCCCTCCTCTAAATCAAGCCAAGGGCAGGGAAGGATGAGGTCTAGAAAGAAGCTGTGGTCTTCGTAATGCTTCTTCTGGTTCACAGATTCCAGAGCTGGGAAGGGACTCCTGGGTCACTGGCCCAGCCAGGGGAGGGAGAAGTCTGCCCATGTGTATCCCACGGGCCAGATGTTAGAGAGAGAGGTTCGGTGAAGGAAAGGGAAAAGCAGTGAGACATTTGGCAATGTGAGGGAGATGAAGCTGGACAAAGGGCCTGGAGTCAAAGCCATGGCCTTCAAGGCCTGCACCCAAACCCCCAAACTTTAGGTAACAAACTAAAGAGACAACCTAGTTCTCATAGTTCTCACTGAATCTGGGAGAGAACCCAGAGCTCTGGAAGGTGTAGGCCTTATCAAAGGAAAGAAGATGGCAGGGTAGTGTTCTACAGGGAGGAAACACAGTCACAGGAGGAATCCAGGAACAAAGGGGAGCAAAGGATGATTGTGTGAGTGAGTGTCAGATGTGGGGAGGGGAGGCTTCATTATTGAAGCAGACTACAGACCACCTGGGAAGAAGGCAGAAAGAGATGAGGAGGCCAGGGGACAGCTCAGTGCAGAGATGGGGGACTTTGACTACCCAGAAATCTGCCAGGGCATCTCCCCCAAAAGCAGAGCAGCTAAGAGCGGCAGTGGTAACGCAAACTTGAAGAGGTGGGGGGCCATCCAGGAGAAACGCTTCACTGCACCAGGCTCTCACTAACATGGTAGGGGTAGGGGAGACTTTTGTGGGGGGGGTCTGTGAAAGAGAAGAGAAGCACCCCTGGGAGCTGGCCCACACCCCAGCTGTGCAGGGTTAGCCTATGAAGGATTTCTGAAGCCTCCAGCAAGGAGCGAAAAGGGGGTATGTCTGACTAACCACACCGCCATGGGTAGGGGAGGCGGCTCCAGCCTGAGTGCAGAAGAGGGAGGCAGGGCAGGTGGGCAGCAGCCTTGTTGGTTGTGGTCCCAGAGTGGGAAGATGTGATGAGCCAGGAGAGCTGGCCTGGAGCGGAATGGCCTTCTGAGGGTGTGTGTGCGAGAAGAGGTCAGGTGAGGCAGGGGCTTCCTGGCCAGGTGCCTTGGAGCTGCTGTGACTGCTGCTTCTTTGTCCCACACCAGCTTGGTCATTAAAGCCATACCAATTCCACCTCAATGTCTCTCCAATATGCCCCTTGCTCTCCTCTGACCCAGCCCCAGCCTAGTGCAGGCCCTCATGGCCTCACGCTTCTGCCCTCTCTGGGCCAGCCTCCATTCTCCACTAAAGTGAATGTCCTCACATGAAGATGTGCCATGTCAGCTCCAGCCTCCAGCCTTACAGGAGCTGATTCCCACACCCCTTTGTCACCCTCTTCCACACGTGTTTCCACTCATGGTACATGTGATAGTCCGGCCCAGCTGGGCCCCATACCACCCTCTCCCACTTCCATGGGCACTGCAGGCCACCCCCTCTGTCTGGGACAGGCTCTGGGTTCATCTAGTACCTCCCCCTCCTGGATGCCCTCAGCCTCCGCCCCTGGAATACCTTGAATGGCACTGAAGACTTGTAGGAGTCAGGGACTTCCCAGCTAAGCAGCACCGATGTCTTCATCACGGCATTGACCCGGAAGTTCTTGGCAAACACTGGAATTTAAATCAACAAAGGTCATAGGAGGGTTTTCTGCCCATGGGGTAGGGGGTCTTCTTCGAGTGCTAGGTGTGGTGAGGGGAATTTTCAAGAGTGGGCCCTGAAGGGTCCATGGCAGCAGGATGGCATGCTCTGTGTCAACAGGGAGCTGGCAGTGGCCTCCCCAGGCCACCAAGCTGATTCTGCCAGCAGCCACCAGGCAAATGCAACTGAAGGCCACCACCACCGAAGGTCAGGAGGCCATTCCAGGAGGGCATTAAGACCCACGACCAGAAGTCACTGGGAAATTCCCTGAAGAAATCATTCATTCATTCATTCACCAAACACTTATTAAGTCTCTCCAGTGTGCTCCCAAGGAGAAAGGGCCCCTGCTTAAGCAAAGGGCTCTGGGAAGGCCAAGGCATCAGGGAGGCCTTCCTGGAGAAGCAAGATCAGAAAGGGGATTCAGAAGGTGAAGCAGAAGCAAGGCCAATCCAGGCCCAGGAGAGGGCCTGAGCACAGTCCCAGAGGCAGGAGAGTCAAGGGCACATTGTGAGGATGGACAGAAGAAGAGCCCGGCAGGCACAGAGAGCACAGAAGGTAACCGGAGACAAGGTCAGAAAGGTGGGTGATGACCTCGCCAGAATCCATGGACTGCCACTGAGGCCTCCCACCTGCTGCCCGCCCTCCCTGGGGCAGCTGGTCCCGCTGGCATGGGCGTGGCTCACACACCTTGCTCCACTGGCATGGTCCGTGACTGGATGCTGGGGCTGAGCGGCCCTGGGCCGCGACTGGTGTGGGCGCGGACCTTGATATCATAGGTGGTGTCAGGCAGGAGGCCAGCCAGGGTGAGGTGGGTGCTGCTGGTGACCCTCTGTTGCTCCTGCTGGCTGTTGATGTCCCGATACACTATGGTGTAGTTGGTGATGCGCCCGTTCCGCTCAGCCAGCACAGGTGGGTCCCACCGCAGCTCTGTGGTTGATGTGGTCAGCCCCACCACCTGCAGGTTCTGCGGAAAACCACTGGGTGCATCTTCGGGGGTGGTGACTTCCTTCTCAGATGCCTCGCCGGGCCCTGCCCGGTTCTTGGCTGACAGGCGGAAGATGTACGTGGCGCCCTTGTGCAGGCCGGTAACATTGAAGTGGTGGTCCTCCTGGCCAAAGGCCACTGTGGTAGGCTTCTTCTCATCTGCCCGCAGGTACTGCAGTCGATAGCCCAGCAGCTCACCCGGCACATCCTTGGGCGGGTACCACTGGAGGAGGGCGGTGTTCATGGCTGTGGTGCTAATCATCATGGTAGGCCGGCCTGGGACTGAACAAGAGGGCCCCCCATGGCCACGTGAGCTGCCTCACTTGCGGTCCTCTCTGGCCTGGGGAAGGCCCCGAAGGCAGACTGGCCAATGCCCCCCCAGAGCTTTGGGTGGGACCGCCACCCCTCCTCCCCACCTTCGCTGAGCTTCTGCCCGTAGGCCTGGCTCACCTGCCCCTGTGGTGGTGACAATCTTGGGCTTGCTGCGGGCTCCATCGCCTTTGGTCGTGTAGGCAGCAACAGTAATGGAGTAGGTGGTTTCTGGAGTCAGGCCTCCAATAGTGGTTTCCTGGGGAGTGAGAGAGAAGAGTCTGGTGTAGTCCTGGGAAGGCTATATGGGGCTGGTGGGATAGCATGCTCTGATATCTCTGCCTTGGCCCCAGATGGCAAACAGCTCAGCTCTCCATTCAGCCCGTGCACAGAGTTGGGGCTTTCTAAGTGATCCAGAGCCTCTCATGAAGGCCTGTCTCTAGCTGGGCCCCAGGGACTGGCTCATCTCGGCCTTTCACTTTGCAGGTGAAGAAGCAGACTAGAGAAAGGGATGTGGCTGGCTCAGGGTCCCACAGGAAGCTGGGAGCAGGTTCATACCAGGTGCAAGCCCAGCAGGGCAGCTGTGTGGCCTGGACAAATCCCTTCTCCCTCACTGGGCCTGAGTTAAGCGGGGTGGGGGGCAGGGCTGGAAGAGATGGCCTGTGGTCCTGGGGACAGATCCACTCCCATAGTGGCCTACCACCTCCACTCCTACCACCACCATAGAAACCCAAGGACCCAAGATCCAGGGGACAGCAGAAGGGGAGGAAATGACAGGTGCCCAGATGGACACTGCTTCCCTCAGAGCCCACCAGAGAGAGAGAAAGAATCCAGAGATCCCCACCCAGTTCCACTGAGGAAGCCGGAGTGCTGGGGTCTACAGCCTTGGGCTCCCCATAATGGTCCCTGCCTTTGCAGTCCCATGCAGGGCACCTTGACTCAGACTCATGCCAGACCACACCACACCACACCACACACCACGCCACATACCACACCACACCACCAAACCCAGAGGTACCCATAGACTTGGGGCTGTCACCAAACCTTTCCCAGTCAGGGGGGCTTATGGCACCTGCGTCCTGGGTCCTTTAGCCCCCAGCTCCAGGAGAATGAAGCCTGGGATTTGGGGGTTGGGGAGTCTCCACTCAGCTCAATGGGGCTTAGGGACCTCGGAGGCAGTGACCACTGGCTGCCCAGCAATGAACAGAGGGTCTCCTGACAGCCCTCGGTCTTCTTGGCCTGTGCCCACCATACCAGACTTTCCCCAGTGAGGAGCGGCTACTCATGCCTCTACTTACATAATCCTCTGACTCCTCCGGCCGCCACTGACCACGGGAGGGAGAGAGAGAGACGGAGACAGACACTTGTGAGGGAGAGCTAGGTCTGACCATGGGGTGGGGGCTCAGGACTATGGAACTCAGCTATGGGCAGGTTGAGCAGAACCGGAGTAAGGCCCAGGGTATATGAGGCAGGGCCTTCAGGGGCCAGCCTGCATGGAAGGCCCAGCTGACCAGGCCCACAGATGCCGGGCTCAAACCTGCATGCCCTGCATATAGCATACAACAGACAAGCAAGTAATCACGATAGGCCAGACAGAAGAGATATTGCCTGAGGGAGCCTGAGACCACCCCCCATAGGTCAAGGGGAGATGGAAGTGGGCTCCTGGAGACCCATGGCTGAAGGATTCTGACAGCCAGAAAGTGGGTGGTATTCCTGGTGAAGGGAATAATGAGAGCATGGCAAGGGAACCATGTGGTCCCAGGAGAAGATACACAGAGGGAAGCAACAAACACATTGGGGGCATGTTGAGACCAGTGTGGGGAGGCTGCAAACGCCAGCTAATTGCTGGTGATACATCCATCCTAGAAAGCATCTGGGGGCCAAGCCCTGCTCTGACCCAATGCTCCTGCTCCTTGGTCTGCAACCCAAGATAGCAAGAAGGCCCACATGTGCAGAGGATTTACAGCAGCCCTTTCTGTGGGGGAGAGGCAGAGAGCTGGAGGCCAAGAGGCAAGGGAGGGGAAGGGCGGAAGCTTGGGGCCCTCCTCCGGCCAGCCTACACAGGGACAGCTCCCTCGGGCCCATCCGTGGGTCTGTCCTGGGTTTTAGGAAGGGGTCCAAGAAACTGGAGTTGGGTATGGGAGGTAGGGAAAGTCTTGTCATGGGAGGGGCTGGACTTGTTCTTTTTGGCCTCCACAAACCCAGAGGAAGACTTCCCTCGGATGACCAACAGCTTCATAGCCATGAGAGCTGTTCAAAGTGTAACAGGGTGCTGGAAAAGTAGTGAGCTCCCTGTCTCTAGAGGTCAGCAAGCAGAGACTGAATAAGTGTGTGTGTGTGTGTGTGTGTGTGTGTGAGAGAGAGAGAGAGAGAGAGTGTGTGTATATATGTGTCTAGCTGCGGCAAGGAGTCCTACTGAGAGATGATGTGGGAGGGATCACACGGTGCCTGGCGGGGCACAGGGTACAGCTCTGACACAGAGGGGGTACATGGACGGCCTGCATTGTGGGACTGGCCTCCGAGGCTTCCATCTGGCTGCATAGCAGCACCATATGCTTCCCTTGGAATGGCCTCTGGCCTCTGCCAAGCCTGGCAGATGGGGCTGCCCAGATTGGGCTAGGGATGGGTGAGACAGAAGCCCAGGATGAGTGTCCTTGAGATGCCCCTGTTCTAACAGCAGGCCTGCCCCGGGAAATCACTCAGCCCACAGAGGCCCAGTTGGATGCTCAGGCTCAGCTTCAGATACACATCAATGGACTGCTTGGACCATGGGTTATGTCAGTGGTGGGTGAGCAGTAAGGGATTGGCAAGGCCCATGGCCAGTGGTGGCTGTCTATCCTTGGGATGCCTAGAGTGAGAGGTGGGCTGGCCACCACCAGATGAAGCGATGGGTTTCTCCCTCTGCCCCAAAGGGGCTGGTCAGGGGAGGGAGAGACAGGTGCCATCAGGCATTCCAGGAATGGCCCTGGAACATGAGTGGGTGGTTTGCTCAGCCAGGCCTGGCCTGGGAACAAGGACATGTAGTCCCCTTAGGGCCCATCACCCACCAGGAGAAGAAAGAACAGCGAGGATGTTTAGCTTGCAGGCTGAGGGACCATCCAGGGAAATTCGGTCCAAGGTTTGGAAGGGAGAGTAGATGAATGGCCAGGGAGAAAATGAGGGTTATGGAACCCAGAGAACAGAGACGGGGCACAAAAGATGGATGCCAGCACCCAGCTCAACAGCTGGGGCCTGCGGGTGTGGAATCAGGTGCTCTCCGCCAGACCTGCTTGGGGCCAGTCTGTTGTTGTAAGAGAGGATGGGGGTACATGTGAGGGGAATGAGGTGGGCCTGGGAAAGGATGACAGTAAGAAAGGCATCGAGGACCTTCTGACGATGACATAGGAAAGAGACTGGCCCAGTTCTGCTCCATCCAAGAGCACAGCTCAAGGTGAAGGGCCCCGAAGGTTGAGTTTCCCAACAGCCAGAGCTACCCCACAGAGGCCTCAGCTGTCCTGGGTGGAGCAGGGGCAGGGCATGAAGGCTCCCAGCAGGAGCAGCTGCCTCAGAGGTCTCTCAGACTGTTTCTGGGCACACTGGATCTCGTCTGGAGCAGTGTTTCTTTGGGGTCTGTGGTCGTAAGTTTGTACTGGCCTGGGGTGCTCGGTGAGCCCTCAGTCTGGTTCACTGTGTGATGGGGAGTCTCTCATATGCCCCCACAAGCCTCTGTGTCTGGGCCCTGAGATTGAAGGGTTGCTGCCCTCGGTAACCCCTTCCCCCACTGCTGTCTAGGAGCTGAGCCATAGCAAGTCCCAGCTCTCCAGCTCCATTCTGAGCATGGAGGCCTGAGGCATGATGGCAGGATCTGGGGTACGAGTTCTAGAGCTGGAAACCTCAGAGGAAAGGCCACTTTCCCTCCTGTTCCATCTGCTCTTGGGTCTGGCCAAGTGCCAGGGTAGGGCCTGTTCCAGCTCCTGGTTCCAGAGGCTGGAGGGGTCACTGGCCATTCTCCTGTCTCTGCCCTGGCCCCAAGCAGAGTGCTCAACCTTGGCCATGGTCCTCCTCAGGCCTAAGTGTCTCCCCGTCCCCATCCTATTGGTCCTGATGGTCCCCTCTCCCCTGTCCCCAGCCTGCCTGCACTCTGCCAGCTTGCTACCTGGGCTTCGGCGAGCATCACGTCTTTGATGACGGGCTGCCCACGGGGCTCATTGTTCTCCAGTCGTACATAGGTGACCTGATAGCCGCGGATCTGGCCGTGCTGTTTGCTGGACACGGGCAGCTTCCAAGACACATGCACGGCAGTCGAGTTCACTGATTCCACCTCCACCTTCCTTGGAGGGGCACTGGGCACTGCGGACAGAGGGGAACAAGGCCTGTCAGGGCTGGAGCACGCTCACAGGACATACCTCCTGCATCAGCTTGGGCCCTGGGCCCACCCTCTGAGATTCTCTCCTTTAAGGCTTTGAGATCCCCACTCCGTACTCAGCTCCAGGGAGGACTGAGGCCTGGACCCAGGGTGGCTGCAGAGCCTGCCCGCAGTCTGACCTCTACCATTCCCATTCCCTGAGGATCTAGGCCCGGACAGCTTTTCTCCTCAACAGCTTGATCAGCCCTAAGTCTGAGCCCAGGACCCCACTGCCCAGCCCACATTCTCTGGCACCAGGCAAACCTTTATGTCTGATCTCAAGGCCACTGAGCTCTCCCTGGACAGAGAGCGTGAGCCGTAGTGCTTCACACAGCTCCTCGCACACAGTAGGTGTTTAACAAACACTTGTTGATGGACTGTCCCCCACAAGCTGGCTGCCACAGGACAGGGGATGAGGCTGGCCAACACCAAGGGCTAGCACAATGGAGATGGAAGAAGCAATTCTTTCCCTAAATATCCCGGGTCCCTGGGCTCTACTGACATCTCTGGCCCAGAGGCTGGTACCAAAAAGAGCTGCTGGGAATAGCCTCCTTTCGGGTCATCCCTGGAGAAGACTGAGCCCTGGTCCCCTCTAACCAAGTTTTCTCCTTTCTACCTCCTCTGCCTCCCACAGCCGCTCCCTTTTTCCTCTCAACCGGTCCAGGCCCTCGTCCACCACTTAGGACTGCCTCCAAGGAGCCTTCCCCACTGCTCCCAGGTCTGCCTCAGAGGCCAGCTAGAACAGGGCTGGGAATCCTTGAGATACTTGAAGTCAGCCCTTGTGCCCTCATCCTCCACCCAGGGTCTTTTCTCCAGGCCCTTTCCTATGCCAGCTTCCCTGCTGTGGATGCTCTCCCACTCTCCAAGATGTCCTCACTGACCACTGGGGCTTGGAGGGAGCCAGTCCCCATCAGACCCTGACCTCCTAGAGCAGCTCACTGGCATTTGCTGTCTGGCCTGACTAGTGGCTGCTGGGGTCTATCCGGGCTCAGCACTGCTGTCTCTTACCTCCTTGTTTCTTGAGGCTACCTCCCATTAATGGAGCCCACTATCTCGTGAACCTTCTGGGCATCCCATCACACTGGTGACTGACACTGAGTCTGGAGTCCACTGAAACCCTCAGATCCTCTTAAGACACAATGTTATCTAGCCAAGGCAGTGTAGTAGTGCTTGGGAGGGTAGAGCACTGGACCGAGGGTCAAGAAGACCTGAATTCAAATCTTGCCTCAGACACTTACTAGTTTTGTGACCCTGGGCAAGTGAGTTCACTCCTGTCTGCCTCAGTTTCCTCATCTGTAAAATGGGGATAACAACACCTACCTCCCCCCAGGTTATGAGGATCAAGTGAGACATCTAAAAAGCACTTAGCACAGTGCTTAGCACACAGTAGGCACCTTTACTCCCCTATCCTGGGTTTAGAAAGTTGTGTTTTTGTACCCAAGTGCAAGACTTTCCATTCACACATTTTTTGAGCCAAAGCTTCCACCTCCCAAGGCCCTTTTGGCTCTGGATTCTGTCACCAGTCTGCCTGCCTCCTCTTTATCTGAGTCTCTGATAAAAGTGTTTGTTGATGACCAAGAGCCTCTGGGAATCCTCTCTTCCCCAAAACAAGGAGGCACAGTCAGACCAGGGTGTCCTGGGAGCTCCCCAGTCCAGTAGACAAGAGAATGCGGGACTCCTCCTCCCAGGCAGGAGGCATCTCTCTTACTCAGGACTGGAGAGAATGCTGGAAGGGATCTTGACAGCCACCTGATCCAACCTCTCATTTTACAGAGAAGGAAACTGAGGATGTGGGGGGACTTAGGACCACAGCTTTAGGAGTAGAAGGGACATCAGGTCAGGAAGTCCAACAACCTCATTTTACACCTGAGGAAACTGAGGCTCAGGGAAATTAAGTGACTGACCCAAGGTCACTTAGCAAGTATTAGTTAGGATGTAAAGTTAGGTTCATAGTCAGGACCCAGGCTTCCTGCCTTCAGACCACCTGGATGGGGCAGGGCACCCACCCACAAGTGCACTCACAGGTTCCAGGGCGAGACTCCAGTTTTCACAAAGACACAGGAAAGGTGGTGTGGGCAATCAGGGAGACGGAGGGTTAGGAAGGAGAAGCAGGTCCAGTTGTGGACTCACTGGACTGGGAAGGCTGCATCGAGGCAGGCACGAGTGGGGGGAGCAGAGAGAAGAGGGATGCAATCTTACATGTCCTGCAGGCAGCTGGAAAGGCAGCTTTGAGAGGCCAAGGAGGAACTGAGCAGGACAAGTCTAAGAGGGAGGAGGAGAGCAGGAAGGATAGAGGATGGGGCAGGACCCAAGAGGGGAAGTGAGTGATTGCCCTCAGGGGGGAAGGCAGGGAAGGGCCATGAGCATCAGAAAGGAGGGGCTCTGGAAGAACTGGGCAGGGAGAAGAGAGAAGGAAAGAGGGAGGAAAGGAGCGGGGAGGGAGAAAGAGACAGGGGAGGGGTGAGAGGGAGAAAGAAAGAGGGGAGAGGGGAGCAAGAGACAAAGAAAGGGGGAGGGAAGGAGAGGAAGAGAGACGGAGAAGGGAGAGAAGGGAGGGAGAGGGAGAAAAGTCAGCTGCACCCCTGATCCCCAAACCTTTGCCCCACCCCCACTCAAAGGCAACACCTACCGTCCTCATCGGTGCGCACCAGCACCGGGGGGCTTTCGGGGCCTGGCCCTACATCCGTGTGGGCCCGCACCCACACCCTGTATTCTGTCCACTTCTCCAGGTCCTGGATCTCCCGGCTGGAGCTGTCTGGTCCAATGCCATCCACCACATGTCGGGCAGTGTCCTCGCCATCCACCGCCTGGTAGGCGATGGAGTACTGGGTGATGACGCCATTGCGGCTAGCAGCCGGAGGCGGGACCCAACTTACCCAGACCGTGGTGGAGCTGGTACTGACGCACCGGACGTCCTGGGGAGGGGCAGAGGGGGCTGGCGGGACAGAAATGGAGGAAGCAGCGAGATGGAGGGGGGTGAAGCATGAAGGGGGCAGCAGGCAAGGCTGGGTATACTACAGGGAGTCTCAGGCCCAGCCAGGTGACTGCTTCTATGGAGCAGCAGGGAGCCCAGGATGCCTCTTCCCCACGAGTACTTGGGAGCTGGCCCTGCACTCTGACTTAGCTGGTCCCTCCACACTTAAGATACCCACAGACACAGCAGGTCAGGGGCCCTGGGTCTGGAGCCCTGCTCTGACACAGACTGGCTCTGTGACCCTGGACAAATCACTCCCCTTGTCTGGGTCTCAGTTTCCTCCCTTGTAATGTCAGGGGTCACACACACACACATACACACACACACACACACACACACACATACTCACACATATACACTCACACGTATGTCCTCTCAGGGGACATCTTTCTGAATTCCCTTTTCCTGGTTACTCTGGACACACCACTACGTGAAGAACACTACCCCATGTCAAGTGGGTGACTTCTGACCCTCAGAAGGTGTATGAATACACCTGGAACAGCCTGGCTGGGAGCCTCCCCGATGGAAGAGATGGGGACATGGATGAAATGGGGGGTGAAGGGGAAGAGGACAAGGGGGTGGATCCCACATGCACACTTACCTGAGCAAGGGTCAGGTTGGGGTTAGGGCAGATAAACAGTGACTTGTGGGGGGCAGAAATGAGGATAGGGAAGGAAAGGGCATGTGGCCAGACTGGGGTACCCAAACTCTAGATCCTAGTTTTGGAGCCCCCAGAGACAGGTGCAAAGGAGCTTCTGTGAGAATTAACCTTGTCTCCATGACTAGAGTCAAGGCAGATTCGGTCCAATTTGCTGAGCATGGGCCCAGTCCAGGAGAGTGGTAGGGGGCTAGGAAGGGCCCTGCCCTTGCCATGTGGTTGAAGGTTGGGCAGCTGGGAATTTCTTGCAGGTTAATCAGACAGTCAAGGCTTGGCCTCTTTTTGCTCATGGTTTTACTGAATACAGGCTGGTTTCTGGGGGTCAGCAAGAGCCCATCCAACTCTCTAAGCTCCAGGCAAGTCAAACCCCTCATCCTTTTCTTTGAAGGGGTTACTGGGCCAGTGTACTAGAGACAGCATTTGACAAAGTCTCTAGGTTTTTTTTCTTGTGGAAAAGTCAGAGAGAAGTGAACTAGACAAGTTAGATTCAGAATGGAATGAACGACTGGCCCTAGTGGTCTGATGTCCCGAAGGAAGGTTGTCTCTGGTGACTGGCCCCAGAGTGGTGGTGTCTGGCACTGTTACCACTGCCTTAACGCTGCAAACGAAGGCAGATAGGGCATGTATACCACCCCTATGGACGGTACCAAGCTGGGAGGAACATACAAGAGTGGGCACCACAAAGTCAGGATCCAAAAGCACCTCAACAGGCTAGTACAGGGACCAAATATAAAATGATGTAACTCCACAGGGACAAACGTAAAGTTCTATGCTTGGGCTCAAAAACCGGTGTATTGTATGGTGGGGATGTGAATCACTGCATCTGTAACAGGGCTGCTAATGCTGGTGATTTATCATCCAGGGGCTAGAAGCAAGAAGGATTCAGTCGCACCCAGAGTCATTAAGAGGTGCCTTCCTAATGAGTATGTGGAGGGTTGTAGGATCCTTAGGAGGAGGGGGCAGGAGGTGAGCCTCAAAAGCCAGTTTCATCAGCTAGCCAGGGCAAGACACATCAGGGACCTGGATCAAGAGTTCCAACTTGGTGCTGAGACAAGGGAGTGTCAGAGTATCTTTGGCATGGGGATGCCTTTCGTGGCAAGAAGGGCCTGTAGTGCCTGCCAAAAACAGAGGATGGGGCAGGCTAGGTAGAGAACATCTGCATGGTGACAGAGAAGAGGATGGCAGGAGAATGGGGCAGAAACAGGGAGAAGTAAACCTTAAATCCAGGCCTACTTTGTGAGCCATACTCCAGGGAAGTCATGGGGTGGCCCCATGTTCAGGTCCCCAAGGCAGCAGGACCAACTGAGAAGGAGGTCCCTTGACCCTCTAACAAATTAAACCCTTTTTACTTGGGGAGGGCTGGTATTGCATTGGTGTCTGAGAGAAGGCAGAAGCTCTCTGAAAGATAAAGTGAAACTCTTGATGCTACGGGCTCAGATATGGGCCCTTTACTACATAAATAAAACTTGTTCTGTTTCGAAGCCTTGTGAGTCTAAATGCTTACAAGGGGAGCTGATGGCCACCCCTGGGGATATCAAACACTTAAGGTCCTAAATGACATGTTAGAGGTCCTGAAAGTTATTTCCAGACCCTCTATGTCTGGAGAGAGCTTTTCAAAGTAGGGCGATGGCCATAAAAAGGACTTGTGGCTTGTAGTGGACCACAAAGCAATCCAATAAGCAGTATGGAATGAATGAGCAAACATGCTCTTGGGCTACATTCAGATGCAGAGCTTCCAGGAACAAGGAGGTGACAGGCCTGTTGTCCTCCACCTTGGTCAAACCACCTCAGAAAGGTGGGGTCCCGTTCTGGAAGGGTGAGGTTGGTGCATATTTTGAGGAAATTATTAATAATCAAGAGAAGATTCAGAGGAGAGGAGCAGGATGAGGGGAAGATGGACACCAGGTCCCATGAGGAGCCACTAGTGTAAGTGGAGATGTGCAGCCCAGAGAAGACGGGGGACACGGAGGGGGAACCTTGTTCTGCTTGGTCCCATGATAGACCACAGAAAACTCCCTAACAAGAGAGTGGCTTCGGTGAATGTGGGGAGCTCTTTCTGCTCCTACACAACTTCAGGTTCCCCAGCTAAAGATGGCGTCCAGGGAGTGCATCCTGTCAGAGAAGAGGCCATTAAAAGGTCTGAAGATGGACCTGAAAGCTGCCCTTGAGGATCTGAAGGCCCCTCTCAAGGATTAGGACTGTTCTGCTCAGCCCTGCAGGGTATGGCCAGGAACAATGGTGGGTGGGTGGGTAGGAGGTGGGCAGCAAGACCCAAAGAGGCCAATTGAGGCTGGATGATGCTCCTTAACTCTAAAGCTATCCTAGAGAGGAATGACAGGAGGGAGAGAGATAGGGAGGAAGGCTGGGGGGAGGGGAGGAGGGTTGGGGGCCTTGGAGCTCCATCTCAGACTTGAGGCCACTTACCGGGTTGTCTCCTTATCTCTTAATGAGCCCTAAGCCCAGGTCTCAGCAGCCTTGAGGAAGATGAAAGTTGGGGGAAGGAGTATGTGCTCCAGGCCTTGGGAAAGCCCTAGTAGGGCCAGGAGACGAGGCTCAGGACACTTACTGGACTGCTGTGTTCGTGTCTCAATGGTGGGTGTGAACACCCCAACACCCAGGTCTGAGCGAGCAGCCAGCTGGAAGCGGTACAGGGTGTCTGGCTTCAGGTCTTCCAGGACATAGGATGAAGTGGGGTCAAAAGTCACTTTTTGCTAGAAAAGGAGAAGGAGCCAGTTACTCAACAGAGTAGTTGTCTCTCTTTGGGTCTGGTCCTCCTACTTCCCCTTCCCCCTTCAGACTGGGAGCCCCGTGAGGGCAGACCAGAGATTGCCTTCTGGCAGAGCTGTTCTACTGCTCCTATCGTGTGGCTGGATCACAAGGTCTGAGAGTCAGGGAGCAGCTAAGCAGTCATCCAGGCTCTGCTTGACCTCTGGGGAAGGAGGGGCCCACAGCCTTCCTCCCTCCACGTGGCCTGCATTCAGGCCTGGGCCCTATTCCTCACACTGGGTCTCCAGTCCATCTCCATGCCCCCTTGAGGCTCTGGCTCCTAGATTTCCTCATCTAAGAGCTCCCTTCATCTACAATGCTGACTTCTCCACCCCCTCCCTCCCACTCTCTAATTTATGCTGCACCTGTAGAACAAGGGTGTGTGTGGGGGGGGTGGGGACGCTAAATCCAGAGCCACAAGCTCTCCCAGCAGGCGTCCAAGCTGCCTGGGCCAGTTCCCATGGCTGCCTGGTATGGGTACCTCTCTGTTCTCTTGCTTATGATTTCTGCCAGTCTGAGCCTACAGGTTTTCTAACCACTCCTTTCTTGTATTTGTTATTCAGTAAACTTCTAGGGATCTCAGGAGTGATCTTGCTTCCTTGATGGGAGTCCATTTGGTGGGAACACTGAATAACTGAGGCCTGTTAAGACTCTCCTCTGTCCCAACCCTTGGGCCTGCTCACCTGGAGTCCACCTTCTCCTTCCCAGTACAGTAGCTCATACTTGGTGATTCGCTCCTGGGGGGGCAATAGCCATGACAGCAGGACCCTGGTGTCTGACTCGGCCTCGGCCCGGAAATCTGCGGGCTGGGCTGGCACTGAAATGACCCCACCAGAAGACAGTCAGCTCTCCCTGCACTAACACTCAGCCCCTCCCTGCTGACCCTATTACTCCAGCAGAAGCAACAGGAACTCTGAGTGAGGCTTCCAGTTGAACCCAGGCCTGAAACCAGGCCAGGAGCCATCAACTACACCCCTGACAAGGGATCATCACTACCTGAAATGTTCAGGTTGGGGAAATCCCTGCCTTTCAACACCTTTCTCCAGACATCCAGCCTCAATCTGCTTCTGCGGTGCCCCTCAACCCACCCCGCTCCTCACTGTTTTGCCCTCTGAGTCCCCCTACCCCACCTTCTCTTCTCTACACTGGGCCAGGTCCTTCACCCAATCATCTTATGGCACAGACTCAACTTTGGCCATAACATCCTCTGGAGGTGGACTGACCAGGCATACTCCAGTGGGACGGACCACCTCCCTTCTCAGAGGCTAAGGGAATGCAAGAGCTTCCTTGGCCTCTATACCACACAATCCCACAGACTCAGACTGAGTTTGCAGCCCACTACCTGCCAAACCGCACCCCCTCCACCATCTCCAGATAAGCTGCTGTCCAGTCATGCCAGTCATACCTTCCACTTGGCAGCTGACTTTTGGATGCCTACATTTGATTTTATCTTGTGAGCTTTAGCCCATGTAAAGTCTGCCCTGCCTGAGCCAGGGTCAAGGCTGTGATTTTACACATGCCCAGACCAGGACTGGAGGAAGAGGGGGAAGAGCCTGATACAGTTCCCATCACATACCTCCCTGCTGTGTTTTGACCTGGATGGGGGGTGAGGGTGGCCCATCACCGACAGCTGTGAACGCCAGCACACGGATGCTGTAGGTGATGCCGGTGACCAGGCTGCCCACGGTGGTGAGGTGGCTGTCATCCGTATTGTGCTTGTGCCAGGAGCTGAGGGGCAGCAGGGCATCTGGAGTGTAGTAGACGCGGTAGCCACGCACCAGGCCATTGGGCTCATCTGGGGGCTCCCACTGTACAAGCATGGTGCTCGCGCTTAGCATGCGGGCTTGCACACGCAGCGGTGGGCTGGAAGGTGCCTGTTCCCCGGTGCGGGCTGTCACCAGCTCACTGGGTGGCCCACGCCCTATATTGTTCACGGCTAGCACACGGAACTCATACTCTGAGAAAGGGCTGAGGCCACCGATGATGTAGCGTGTGGGGGCTACACCATCCACCTCCTGGAATGTGCTGTCCCCAGTTGTCAACCGGTACTGGATGCCGTAGTAGGATACGGGCTCTGCGTTCCCCGAGTCCCAGGTCAGGGTCACGCTTGTGGCCGTGGTCTCTGTCACCACCAGCTCGATGGGAGGCCTGGGCAGTGCTGAGGACAGAGGAGTGCGTCAGCACCGCTCAACCCGGCCAACGTTAACCCCAAGAGCCCACCCTGAGCCCTGGGCAGGCTAGCAGGGGAAAGGCAGCACAGGACTTGGAGCCTGGCGAGAGTCGGATTTGAGTCCTACTCTCACACTTCCCATCTGTGGGACTGGGATTACTTTCTCTCTCTCAATTTTAGGCTGACATTTAGACTGTCCACGTCACTGAGCTGTTTCCTGAGGTCTGTTATCATGCACTAGGGTAGGGACCAACGCTGGTCAATGATTCTTTAGCATGTTACAGCTGACAACAATAACAGTGAGCGTTTAGACGGTGTCTCCTCTGTGCTGGGCATGGTACTAAGTGCTCTACCAACAGGATCTTATTTGAGTCTCATAAGAACCCTGGGAAGTGGGTGCTGTTATAGTCCCTATTTTATAGATGAGGAAACTGAGGCAGAAAGTGCTTCAGTGACTTGTCCAGAGTTCCACTGTTAGCTGAATTTGGATCTTTCTTACTCGAGGCCTCGGGCTCAATCCAGGGCATCACATAGCTGCACCTGACAAGCACAGGTGAGGACTAAGGGGGAGCCTGGGCGACCAGGAGGAGGGGAGAGAATGAACTGATTTGGGACATGCTGAGTTTGACACACGCATGACATTCCAATTTGAGATGTCTAGCAGGTAGCTGGTCACAGGGGACTGGACAGCAGAGAGGGGACAGCTGGTCTGGGAATCATTTGTGTGGGGATGCTAAGTGATCCTTAGAGGTGAGGAGTCCACTAAGAGAGTGTGGAGGGAGAAAAGAGCCCAGGACACAGCCTTGGGGGCCAGGCACAGTTAGAGCGTGACCTGCAGGAAGAGAGAGTGAAGGAGGCTGGGGGGGTCAGATGGAGGGCAGTGAGCAGCGTCAGGGGCCAAAATCAGCAGAAGTGTGAGCAGGATGGGGTCACGGCACTCCCACTCTGAGAAGCTGCCTGACACCCCCACACACCCTGATTTCTCCCTCACACCTGGCCCAGGGTTCAAGGCCCAAGAAGTCAGATCAGACCCTTGGGCTGTGTCCTGGAAGAGCTTCCGGTTAACTGCCTCCCCTGCCCTGCCCTGCGCCAGGCCATCCGAGGCTGCAGAGGTGACTTCTGGACCCAAGCCAAACACTTTCCATTCACCCCATTCCATTCCAGTTTACATTTGCCCTAACCATCTAACCTGCCAAGAGTCATCCACTCTCTTTGCTCTCCCTCCCATCTTCATAGTGCATCCTGACATCTGCTGAGAGGTATCCTGCTATGCAGGTTTGCTAATCCAGGACATTCAGAAGAACGCTAAACAGAATAGAGCCTTGGGGCTCTCCTCCATACACCTTCCAGGTTAATATCAATTAAGCAATAATGTCTCCTAAGACATTCTCTCTCTCCACATACACACACCACATATGTACGTACACACATGCACTACACATACGCATGCATGGATGCATGCACATCCATGTCCAAGGAGAAGGAGGGAAAGGCTGGTCCTGATCTCTCTCCCCTTCTTGCCCCATCCCATCCTGCCTCACTGACCCCTGGCCCAGTCCGGCTGACCTTTGACAGTGATCTGGGCAGTTGCTTCAATCAGACCCAGAGAGGAGATGGCTACACAAGTGTAGTTGGCTGACTGAACGATGTTGGTGAGCTCCAGAACATTCCGGCCAACAGGCATCTCATCTTCCCGAGTAAGCTCCTCAGCTCCAGCCATCCACTTGACATAGGGCATAGGTGCGCCCACTGCTACACAAGTCAGGTTCACGCTGCCCCCGGGCATCACCTCATGGTTACTGGGGGGGATGGAGAAACGGGGAGCCACCCGACGCACTGTAGAAAGAGAGGGGCCTAATAGTCTTGTGCGCCAGGCTGGGAAAGGCCACACCCAGGCTGCCCCTCTTTCCCCCTGGATGCCCCTCATTGCTCCGAAAGCCAAGGGCCAACCTGTGCTCTCAGGGCAGACTCAGCCTCCCAGCCCATTCCAAGTCATCTCTTCCTCAAGGCCAGCCCCAACATTCTCAGGCCTGGAGGGCCCTCCTCGGGTCTTGTGCTTAGAGGTAAGGGGGTCCCTCATTTTGAGGGGGGGGTTCAGTGGACCTCCATGTCCTGCAGGACCCACCCAGGGATCTAAAGTCAGGAGAGAAAGACCCCAAGATCTGAAGATCCCATTGAGTCCCACAGTTTGTAAGGAACAGAGCCACGATTTGTGCCAGCTGCCTCCCCAGAGTGAGAAAGGAGCCCTGGGCTGGGACAAGCCAGGTGGCTGGTCAGAAGGAGGATGACTGTAGCTCCAGGGGCCTCATACCCTGACTTCCTGGGGGCCAATGGCCCAGCCAGGGGTGCAGGGTCAAGAGGATATGCAGTGGGAGGGGGGAGGGGAAGGCAAGGCTGAGCGGGTCTTGGGGTACCCTGGGTGGGAACCCTATAGGAGCTCAGCCCACAGGCTGCAGGAAGTGATGGGAGCCATGTGTCCACGGGAGGGGGTGGGCTCAATGGGCATGATGATGGGTTTAACATGATGGAGGGGGTGGTTCCAGGCATGGGGGGCACACCCTGAGCCTCTCAGGGAGCAGGACTTAGGCTTAAAATTGGGGAAAAAATTTCCTAATCAGAAGATGTCCTGAGGTGCTCGGCCCAGGGACATGACCCTAACATCCCCCTCCCTGCCTTCAAAGCCAGCATGACATATGCCGCACCTTGGCATGCAGGAGATACAGGCCGGACTGGCAGGATGGGGTGCAGCTAACAGGCATGACCTTGATGATGGCTGAGCAAGTGGGCAGGCAGGAGATAGGGTCAGAGAACCATACTTAGCCTGGTCTGGAAGAAGCCATGCATGAACACACAAGCAGGCATGCAGAAGAATCTCCCAAAGCTACAATGAAGGGCTGCCCTTCCCCACCCTGGGTCCCAAACTCCAGGGCTGGCCCCAGGAATGACAACGGGTCAGGCCCCACCCCCTACAGCATCCAAATCTACCCCCTTCCTGATGGAGATGGAGACTTGAGACCTGGTGGCTCCAGACCAAGCCTCCCACAGCATTAGAATCTATCTACTTCCTGATCAAGACAGAGACCTGAGGCCTGGAGGCCCTAGCCCATAGCCCCCCTCACTGGTCTGGACACCATACTGGCCCTCTCCCAGGTTATGCCCTTTAACCCAAGTGCTTGTTAAGCATCTGCTGTATACCTGATTTACAACCTTGAGGTCCCTGCCCTCAAGGAGCTTATGGTCTACAGGGGGATGGGAGAGAAGATGGGGACATGGGGGGAGGGGAAGGATACTTACACATTTAAGGAAATAAAAAACCTATCTAAAGGAAAAGTACTAATTACCAGATGGGGGTGTTGAAAGATAGTAGTAGTGTTAAGAGGCTCTGAGAAGGACGCTAAAGGAAGTCAAAGATCCCACTAGGCAGAGATAGCCTGGCATTTCATCTATGGGGATCAGATAGCAGATCAGTCTGGTTTAACACTAGGGTGCAAATCGAGAAAGGCTCATGAAAGTCTATCCCTCTCCTAACACAGACGAATGGCTTTTCTTCTTCCTCTTCCCATAACTCTGTGAGGACAGTTTATGACCTGCCCTGCCTACCCTAGAGCCCAAAATATGGTGCCCAGCTTGACCCAGAACCCAGAATATAGTGTCCAGCTTGGCCTCAAGCCCAATGTCAAGCCCTGATTAGGAGGCCTTGTTGCGTGCATGCCCTCTCCAGGCCCAGACCACACGTGTTCATCTCTGTGAACTCTCTCTTAGATGGTACACTCACACTTGCCTCCTCAAGGCCCCCAGCCCAGACCTTTCCATGTCCCTCTTCTCTCTCAAGCTCCTCAGGGTTCCTCTCCTGGTGGAACCTGGCATAGCAGTCCTACACCTGGGTGCCACAGCTTGATGCTCTGACACCAACGTCCTTTCCACCCCAGCCTCTGTCTGCTTCTCAGGCCTTGAATGCCTTTCCCTTGACTTCTCAGCCCTCAGAGCTGTCCCCAAGGAGGCAGTGAGTGAACTTCTGGACCTGAGAGATCTGCCAGCAAAAGCTGAACAATCCAAAAAGCCAGACAGGGAAAGATCGCTCACACCTACAGACCCCAAGGCACATAGTCTATGTATGTATAGACACTGAAGACCTGTATGGGTTGGACTGAGTGTTTCTAACAGCCCTGCCAGCTCTGGGACTCCTAGAGGGGACAGGGCCCTCCTGGGTCCCCTGCAGCTTTGCTGGGATCCCGAACTACTCTTTCCTTTGCAATGTTCACTTGGGCTGAGGGGAACCTGGGATGTAGAGAATAATTTCCTGTCTCTATAACCCCAGAAGCCAGCACAGGGCTGGGGGCCCTGACTGGGGGCTCAGAGGCAAGAACAGCTGAGTTCAGATCCCTTTGGTCTCCCTTGCTGTCAGGGTTGAGGCTTAGCCCAAGCTGCTAGCAGTGTCTTCTGGGCTACCCCACTCTCAGGGCCCATGCCCGTCTGACCTGGATCTCTCCATTTACTCCCTCTAAAACCGCTGGGCTTCCTATTGGGATGAAGAAAGTGGAACGAGGACTATATGGAAGCCAAGGTCACAACCACGATGCTTCGTCTCCAGTAGAGGTCACCAAGGTCAGGGCTGCCACAAATCCCAACCCCAGGCTCTGAATGAGGCTGTGGCAGGCAGTCCCTATCATATCGGGAAATGAGGAGGAGGTTCCTGACCCTAAACCTCAGTGTGCCTCCCTAACTCACCCTCCCCACAACTCCTGGTGCGGTCACCTGAGCCTGAGCCCAAATGGAACAAGTATCCATCTTCTGTCCTGGTGACAGATAGGTCCTGCAGGTCCTCTCCTCTTCCCCCAATCAGGTCGGATTTGTTTTTTCTGTTGGGAGGGTTACTCCCTACTAGGCTGAGCTGGGCTGTGGAGCATCAGGACTGACAGCCCCCAAGGGAGCCTGGCCCTCAGGATCTTCAGTTCCACTGACCCCTTCCAGATGGCCTCCATCCCCTTCCTGGGGGCTCAGGCCCCATCCAGCTATCTTGGTTCTTTGCTGCCACCCCTGAAAGCCCAGGCCTCTCCAGCTCTGGCCCTAATCTGGGCTCTCAGGGAAGTAGTGAGGTTGGCAGTATTCTCATGGTACTGTCCTGTACTCCTCTTCAGCCGGTGCCTACTTCCCCTCAGGGGCTGCTATCAGGCTGCCAGGTCCAGGCCTTGGTCAAGGCTGCCAAGGGCCTCCTTTCTCACACACTGGTCTGGCCACCAAAGCAATCACTCCTGGTCAGGACCCAGAGCAGGGAAGGGAGAAGGTACCTGGCCTGGGAAGGCCAACGTTCCCCTAGACTTCTCTGCTCCTGACACTTCTCATTTCCCAAATCGGGCCTTTTGGTTTTGGGATTAGATTTCAGCTATAATTTCTAAAGTCTAATTTCTGTGCTGACAACCCCCTATAAGGTGAGGTGAGGAAGGCAGGGGAGACATCAGCATTCACCCAGTGACAGGCTAATGGAGAAGGGTGGAGGGAGCCCTCCCTGCTGGCAATTTGCATTCACTCCCGATATTTCTGTGATGAAAATACCACAACATAAAGGCAGGGGGAGGGGAAGGATCTGCTGCCCTAGGACAAAACACCTCTGATACATAACCTTGTAGTGGCATCACCACTGGCAAGCTAATTAAACTCCTGGGCTGAGCAAAGCTGGGAGTCGTAAGATATAATTACCTGGGCCAAACAAACCCTGGGCAGCCCCCCTAGTATTTAGAAACTCAGCTCTGCCGCCCACCAAGTATTTACACATTATTTCTAGCAGCCTCTGAGGCTGGCTGGGGGGAACCAGGCCGACCCTGCTTGCCCCTGCCTCCCTGCTGATGCGTGCTTTCTGAACTCTCTGCTAAGCCCAGTCAGCAAAACTGAGTAAGTGAACGGCCCCAGGGCCCAGGAAGGTCTGGCCAGAGGCTCTCTCATCCTGAAACTTGAGCTGAGCCAGGAGCTCTCTCTCCCTCTGCTTTCCTGGACAGGCTCCATCAAGCTTTGGCAACTCAATCCCCAGAGAACTGTGAGAAAAAACACTCAGCCCAGGGCTCAAGGAAAGTGCCTGTCAGTCCAAGAGGAACAGATGGGGCTTGGAAGGAGCCTGACCCCCAGAGGAAGAGATCAGGTCCCCAGGGTGCCCCTCAGGGCCAGGAAGAAGCCAGCTTCCCAGGAGTGTCCATACTAGGAGAGTAGCCCTGAGGTTCTGCTGGGCAGGTGGCTACCACTGCAGGGGGCTGCTGCTTCTCCCTGGGCCTTAGTTTCAATGGTGGGGGCAGGGCCAGCCCAACAAGCTATGTCCACAGCCAGAGCTGGCTTGGTATTTTAACAAGAAGTTGGCCTTACGAGGCCCAGCCCAGAGCATGCACAGTACCCAGTCCTACTGAGGTGCATGCAGACGTCACACATGTGAGTGCACATGTATGTACCTATGCACATGGGCATGCGTAGGCAGAGAAGGTGCAGGACATGGGGGCCTTCAGGCAATGGCAGCATGCAAAGTGTTGGGGGGGCAGGTGAGGAACTGATGCCCCTGCCCCAACCCTCCCAATGGGCCTGGCCCAGCCCGGCTGATCCTCAGCTCCAGGCCAACAGGCAGAATTCAGGTGGGTGGTGGGCAGGTGGGCCTTGGGGGTGGTAGCCCAGGGGCTGGCCAGAAGGAGCACAGCCCCAGAGCCAGGCCAGGCCGGCTCCCCTGTCCCTGTGGCCAAGTCCCATCTGACCTGCGGGGCTGTTGATGGAGAGATAAGAAGTGAAAGAGACCAACCTTCTCGCTGATCTGAGAGATGAGAATTTGGGTTGATGGCAGAGTGCGATGAGGATGGAGGGAATAAAAAGACAAGGAGAAACACAGAGAGAGTAAAACAGACCAAGCTTCAGCTGTCCACACAGCACAGACAGACAGACAGACGGCCTTCCGCCCGCCCCAACCCGAGTGCTCACGCCTCTCACACACAGACTGGAGACTCATGGAGAACGAGGTGGACAGGGCTGAGGCCCCTCGGAACACTCGCAGCAGGAGCTGGGAAGTGGGGCACGGAGCTCCACAGGGCACCCGTGGGAGCAGGCCAGGCGGGTGGCGATGAGGGATGGAGGGAGGAAGGAAGCAGGCCCCTTCATTAGGGGAAGGGCCGGACCCTGAGGCTGCCCCCCATTCCTCTGCACCTGAGAAAAAGCACTGAAGAAGAGCCCCCTCTACAAGCCTAGGGGACCCAAGAGAGACGCCTAACTCTCCACCCCTACCCACAGCAGGGGAGTGTGGACCGCTCAGGCCCAGCCCCCTCGCTCCTCATGCTCAACATGGGCCAGAGGGCTTTGGCGGCGGTGACCTCACCCAGGCTGAGCCGGCTCAGTTCTGTGGCCCAGCTGCTGTAACCGGATCCTGCCTGAGCCTGCCCAAGGGCGGGGAGGGAATCAGTAAGGCGGCAATAACCGCGGGGAGACAGGAATGGGCAGGCCACATCTGGAGGGTGACGTCTGACTCGGGGCCCCCATGTCAGGAGCACCACTGAGGCAGCCCTGGCAGCAGGGGATAAGTGGAGACGGCTGGGACCAGCCTGGGGAGGCCTCGAAGCTTGAACACCCAGGTTCCACAATCAGAGAGCAGCTCAAGTACCGGGAAGGCTACAGCGTAGAGGAATTGGTATCTGGGAAAGGGTACCACGGACCCTACCCGTTTCACAGCAGGGCAGAGAGCCCAGAGAAGCAGGGGAGACCTTGTATGGTGGGAGGAGGCCAGCGGGCCAAATCAAGGCCAAGGTCCCTGCACGTCATCCAGACTGACTCAACTGCCAAGACTGTGTCAAGTGTGACCCTGGGAGGAAGGGACCCAGAAGGCTGGAGGGCCTCCCTACTGGTCCCTCTGCTCCATCTCCCGACTCCAGGCTTTTGCTAGGGCCATTCCCCAGGTCTCTCTCCTTCTCCAGTCATGCTCTTTGGGGCCCCATCTCCCTTTGAAAAGTCTTTTTTTCAGGGGTCTCTCCCCCTCCTTTTTTTTTGTCTTGGCATGTGTCAGGCCCAGCACCCTTCCTCCTTCAATCCTTGTCTACCTGTGTGCAGTAACTTGCTGCCTGAATCCTGACACCCACCTCTGCACTGTCTAGCCCCAGGGTAATATGCAGGTCTGAGAGGGGCCAGCCCTGCACCTGGAAGCCTCCTCTATAAAGAAAGCAGGCAAGGAACAGGTAAGGGGGGGCTCCCCCAGAAGTCCTGAATCCTGCCTCAGCAGCCTCCCCATCCAGGAACAAGATTTGAGCTGAATCAAAAGGAAGAGGGGCTTTGGGGGCTCCGCTCAGACAGTCATCCCAGCCCATCCCCACAAATGCTGATCCCATGTCTCCTGCATGCAGCACAAGGCCAAGGAGAGCAAGGGCAGAGAGAAAATGGTGAGGACCCTGAGGAGAGAAAGAAACCTTCCAAGATGAGCTTTGTGCATCTGCAGAGGACACAAGGTGGGAGGGGTGAGCAAACACACAAGATGCCTAGTCAGCATCCAAACGGCTCCAGACAGATGCACAGAGGGACCCGACTCCAAGATCAAGTTCACCAGAGATGAAGAGAAAAAAGCAACTTTCTCAGCACAGTGTGGGGGAGGTCTGGTGAGACAAAAGTCTGTCTGACAAAGATCAGGAGGCTTCAATGGACCACAAGCTCAGTCAGTCAATATTGTGACTGACGAGGCAGCTGGAAAAGATCATGTGAGTGGCTCTGGGTCCCAAGGAGGGCAGCCAGGCTACAGAATAGCCTAGGGTTTGCATCCTGGGTGAAGCAGATGAAGGAAGTCAGGACTTGGGCACCATGTCTTCAAGTATGTGAAGGGCTATCCTATGGTAGAGGGACTTGCCATAGAAGGTAGAACCAGGAGAAAGAGCAAAGTGCTCACCTCAGGGGGTAGTGAGCTCCCCATCACCAGAGGTCTTCACACAAAGGCTGGCAGATGCTAGAGTGGATGTTCCTTTCAGGGCAGGTTGCATCAGATGCTAACAAAGTCTAAACTTCTGAACATTTGATTTGGCCTTGGTCTCTCAGTCTGAGACCCTGTGATTCTGGTCAAGAGGCAGATGAGCTGGGCTTTGAAGTGGAGGGGAGGATAGCAATTGCCAGCGATGGAGGCAGTGTGAGCCACTCTCTGAGGCCCCAAAGCTAGGATTTCCCTCCTCAGGGAAGGGGCCTGGCATGAGCTGGAGGGCCTTGAATGCCAGGCTCACAGGTCTGGACTTCACACATTATGTAAGGGGGACATGAAGAAGACTCTTCAAGCCACAGTTGAGACCACTAGCCCTGCACACTTGGGACAAACTGCTCCAGGGAGCATCTGGCCTTGGCTGCTGGAGGCATTCCTCCAGCCCTCTGGGAGCCCTTAGGATAAGAGGACACAAGAGGCCACTGCTTGAGGGAGCTGGGTTATCAGGAAGAAATCCTAGCACAGATAAAATCCAGAGAACAGGGCAGAGAAGGGACTGGGGGCCCAGCAGGGCCCTTGGAGCACCAGAGATAAGGATGCTCCTGGCCCAGCCACAAGTACAATTACTGAAGTCACCAGAGAGGGCATTTTGTGACCAGTCCATGGTCTGTGAAGCCCATGCATCACCAGGAGGAACCTCACTGCAGTGAGTCAGACTGGGGTCACCCAGGCCTGAGGTTCCTCCTGGGGCACTGCTTGCTGAGTGAAGGGCAGTTAGCTGGGACCAGCCTGCTAAAGGAGACCTATCTTTCCTGGGGTCCCAGCTATAAGACACAGCTCCATGGTGAGCTCCATCCCCAGGCGAACATGGCTGATCAGCCCCTTCAGGAAGAAAGATGAAGTGAAACTCTCCAAGAAAGGAAGAGACAAGACAGATGAGAAGCAGAGAGACAGAGTGCAGTGGGCTAGGAAGTGGTGATGAGTTCCCTGTCCTAGGAAGTGTTCAAGCAGAGACTGGAGGCCCACCTGTAGGGGACATGGCAGGAGCAGGTAGGACTGAAGCATTCTGGGATTCTGGTGGGGAGGGGGATGGACCTGGGGGGGATGCACTCTTTCCCAGGGTCTTCTTCTCCCTGTCCCTTTCATGGCTCCCTTCCTGTGACTAGCATGGCCCCATACTGCCACTTGTTCTCTGATCACAGGAACCAAGAAGGAAGTGTTGGAGCCCCTTTGTCCCGACTTGGCTAGCCACTCTCAGAAGGCTCCCACCCTACCATGCAGGGCCCCAAGGTTCCTGACCACTGGACAGAGCTCGCCTGCTCAAGACATTTCTGTGAAAAAGGCCACAAGAGAAGAGATGTAGGACCACGAGCCCAAGGTGAGCCATGAGAGGAACAAGGTGCTTGTGAAGGAAGTGTGGGATCCACAAGCAAACGTGGGTTCTGAAGGTGGCAGCGCCCAATGACCGCCTCCCATCAAGAGCAGGCACAGGCCATCCCTGCAAGAGGTTCATACCCAAATGGGGAGATGTGATACAATCAATGACACGCACGGTTCAACAGAGGGCTCCAAATGCCAAGAGGAGTATTTTGAATTTGCTCCTGGAGGGGACAGGGAGTAACTGAGAGGTGGTAACAAGGCTGAGAGGAGGCTGGTCTGGAGGTAGGTGGTGCGATGGCCCAGGGATGAGGTGAGGAGGGCCTGCAGGGGGTGACGGTGTCAGAGAGGAGGCATATTTGAGAGATAACGGTGGGTGAGAGAGTGAGGAGACTAGGATGGTGGTCACTGGTCAGTGACTGAGATGGCAAACTGTTGGGGCAGGTTGCAGCTGAGACACCAGGCACATCCAGGGGCACAGGGGCTACCTGGTCCACAGCAGGTACTTTGTGTTTGCCATGGTTTCTAAACACAATTCCGGGGGACCTGCTTGCTAAACCTTTTTGTTGACTGAGCTTGTTCTGGAAGTGGGACTAAGCATCTTCCCAAGCAGAGAACACTAGGGAGCTGGGGGATAGGGATGGATGGGCACACCATCCAAGGAAGGTGCGGGAGGGCTCCCAAGCACTGGGCCACTTGGACCTGTGTCCCACCTCAGACCCTACTCGGGAGCATTCTCACCCACAGTCTTGCTCAGTTCACTATGTCCAGCAGGCAGCTCCCAAGTGCCCCGAGCCAGGAGCAGGGGGAGGTCCTGCCCACCCCAAGGCCCATCCAGTTCATACTCATGCACCTGAGCCCTGAAGGGCAGAAACACATATGTGAGGAACAAGGGATGACCAAGAGCACAGGGGCCCAGGTCAGGGAGCAAAGCTGCATCAGAGGTGGGGGAATCCCGGCAGGGGTCGTTGGAGTCCTCTGCCGGGGCCTGCCTGGGCAGCTTACCTCGCACGTAGAGATTCGCGGGGGCTGAATAGCGAGTGCCTGCAGAGTTTGTGGCCACACACTCGTACTTGCCCTGGTCCGACTCCTCACTGTTTTCGATCTGCAGAGCTCCTGTGTGCACAGAAGAGACAGAGCCAGAGGGTGAGAGTCACCCAGGGCAAGGCTGGGAGCATCACAGCACAGGCACAGGTGTGGCCCACCCCTGAGGTCACTGCACACAACCCAAGGAGCCTGGGCCCGGGTGGCCCCTAGATCCCACTGGCTGTCCAGCCTGGAGGGGAGGCAAACTGAGTGGCTTGCAGGCTCCCCAGCATGGGGCTAGGTCCTTCCAGGGTAGGTATGGCTCCAGGGCAGGAGAGAGGTCACTGCCCTTCATCAGTAGTCTTTAAATTCTACCTCTGACCCTAACTAGTCGTGTGACCCTGGGCAGTCCCTTCCTCTCCGAGTCTCAGCTCTCACATCAGTAAAATGGGGGCAAGGATGTGAATGCCACTGCTAAGGGCCAGCACACATCCTGAGCCCCCTGGGAAGAGCACAGGGCCAATACTGTACCTTGAGCCCCAAGAAGGGAAGGGCAGCGGCCTGAAGTGAGGCCCAGAGGAGATGAGAGGTCCAGGACCCCTGCTGCCCCTCAGGGAGAGGAGAAAGGTTGGGAACAGGGGGCCTGGGAGGGCCAGGCTCTGCTCAGCTCCTTGGCCTCTGCTCCTCCAGCCCCCCTTCTCTTCGACCTCAGCAACAACTAATGGGCTTCGACCATGATCCCTACATAATTGAGGAGATCAAATGGAGGCTCTCGCCTGAATCTGGATCTCCTGGGAGGTACTGGGCAGGGCAAGGGAGGAGGAGAAATGGATTCAATCGCTGCTCTCACGCAATAAAGATGACATGATGGTCTGGCTCTGGGGCTCCGTAGTTGGGGGGAGGAGCCCACAAGTGCCCAGAAAAGAAAGAAAGCAGCTCTTGCCACCTCCACCCTCTGCCTCTAAAAGCTCAGGACTAGGCTGCTCCTTCCTCTCGGACTCCAGCCCCCAGAGGCAATGAGGAACTCCCCAGGCCCGAGACCAGCTGCCCAAGTATCAGGGAGCCAGAGACAGGACCAAGGCAGGTCAACTGGCCTGAAAGATGGAGAAAGGGGCAGACAAGGATGAAGAGAGCACAGATACCCCAGGAGGGTGGGGGCAACATGAGCACCCTCCTCATCCACCAACAAAGATGCCTCTGCAGGAGAGCTCACCACTTGCCAGGGAAGGCCACAGCCCTCCAGGACAGCTCACAGGGACCAAACCTCTACCTGCCTAGCCATAGCCTCCCTCTACTAAGCCTGGGATGAGGTTGCTGCCAGGGTGGGGAAGACATATCTGTCTCCTTGCTTCCCATTTTTGTGTCCTGCAGAAGCCTTTTCTGAGTTCTCAGTGCCTTCCATGCTGTGCCAGCCTGGGACAAAGCTCAGTCCTCCTGCCTAGGTCTGGCTTCCTTGTGGAGGTCTCGGGATGCCCGGGGAGACTCTTGGTGTGCAGACGTTGAGGCCTGTTGGCTCAGGGGAAGAGGTTTCCCTTGTGACCCTCTTCCTGCTTCCCACATTCTGACCCCAACTGGGGTCCTCCTCGCTTGGTTTTCCCTTTAAAACCTTCGGATCTGGAACCCATCCTGGTTCTAGGTTTCTTAGTATCACTGCTGTGGCCCAGGTCACCTTGCTTTCCTCTGATTATTTTTTTAAATGAGTATTTTCTTTTCCCCCAATTACCTGTAAAAACAATTTTCAAAATTCATTTTTAAAACTGAGTTCCAAATTCTCTCCCTCCTTCCCCACCTGCTCATTGAGAAGGCAATTTGATTTAGGTTGTACATGTGTAGTCATGTCAAAGATATGTTAAAATGAGTCATGTTAAAAGCTGAGAGAAATAAAGTAAAAAAAGCCTGCTTCAATCTGTGTTCAGTCCCTGCCAGCTCTTTCTCTGGAGACCTTTCATACATTCTTCAGGATCGTCTTGGATCCTTGTACTGCTGAGGAGATGATGACACAATGTTGCCGTTACTGTACACAGCGTTCTCCTCGTTCTGTTTATTTCACTTTGCATCAGTTCACGTTCATCTTTCCAGGCTTTTGTCATTTCTTATAACACAAGAGCATCCCATCACAATCACATAGAACAGCCTGTTCAGTCATTCCTGAGGAAGGCTTCCTACACAATCATCTCCCCTCCCGTGAACCCCTGGGTGCCAGGCAGGTAGAGGCAGCTGGGCGCTCATGCCCACCTCTACCTCTAAGCCTCTGTCCAGGGGCTGGGTCCGTCCTTGCAGGGCCTGACCGTGGTTTCTTCATCTTTACCCTCCAAGGCCCAGCTTCCCTTGCTGCCCCCTCCCCCTCCATCCTGCCCCAATGTCTTCTCCACTGATATCTCTGGCTCTGGGACCCTGAGGAGGAAGAAAGAAGTGCGACAGATGGAGAGGAGACAGGGAACAGAGATGGCACTATCATCTACCTCCTGAAGATGTTCAATCCAAATGGAAATGTGGCTGGAGGCTAGGCTGCCATAGAGCAGACAGCCCTTCTGAGCATTCTGCCCTGGTTCCCTCCCTACCAAAGCATGCTGGGAGCTGGTTTCTACTGGAACCTTCACTAAAACACAAGAGAACCTTGTTGGACTGGGAGCTCCTTGAGGGCAGGGATGGTGTTCTACCCTTCTTTGTGTCTTTGGCTCCTAGAACAATGCCCACAACACAGTAAACACTGACTAAATGCTTTCTGACTGATGCAGGAGAAGCCAGGAGCAAGGAGGGAAGGCTGGACAGAGGTCAGAACTTCTTTCTTGGGTGGGACAGGTTGCTTCTGGAAGTGGTGAGCTGCCCTTCCCTGGGCAGTTTCAAGCAAAGGTTGACTGGGTCATGCGATGAGGATTTTTACTCAGGTCTACGATGGACCAGAAGCCGCTGATTTCTATTCAGCCCCGCTCTCCCAGGCCATCTCCATCTCAAAGAGGAGGCTGGGGGTATAAAGTCCTAAAGGCCTCTGGAACTCCTAGGCCATCTCCCTGGCCCTGAACTAAGGCATTCTAAAAGTGTGGCTGGTCTGGATACAAAGGGACCTTTTCTCCCCCCTGGCTGGGCAAAGTTGCTGGTGTCCTCATAACGCACACAAGTGACAAGAATGTCCAGGGAGTGGAAAGAGGAGGAAGGGGAGCTCCCCCTCACCCAGGATGGCAGTGGGGTGGGCAATCTGACTTCCCCAGAGAGCCCCCAAGTCTGCCTCCCCTAGGCCAGAAAAATGTTGCCTCTGGGCAGCATCCAAGGACCCAGGAAAGGGGGCACTCCAGGTACCAGGTGGCCCATGACTGGTGATGACGTCTTGTGTGCAGGCTGTGTTTTCTGGCTGGTTTGCCCTGTGTCCCCAGAGCTTCTCATTTCAAGAGTGTTTAGACTCCAAGACACTACCCTGGGGCAGAGTGGCAATGACTCAGGAATCAAGGAAGGCCTCCTGGCTTTGGAAGACAGGCAGGAAGTCAGCCAGGGATGGAGGGCACCCTAGGCACAGGGAGCAGCCAGACCAAAGACAAACAGAAGACTGGGCACTTCAGCCTTGGCCAAGAGGGAGCAACAGAAAACTTGCGACAAGAGCAACATCAGAGCAGTGCCAGAGAATAGGAAGGATGGCCTGCGTGAAGTGGAGGGTGGCTGTCCGCCTAGGGAGCCACTGCACCTGTCTGGGTGGGCAGATGTTGTAAAGAGGAGGCAGATGCAAGAGGAAATTTGGAGGGACTCAGGAACAGGCTGGGTGCAAGAGGGTTCAGATAACCCATAAAAACCCAAAGGATACAATGAGGCAGAGAGGGCCACGAGGAAGAGAAAGGCACTGGGGAGGAGAGGTCAGGGTTGGACAATCGGACTAGGGGAGGCCTCTCTATGGGGGTGCCTGAAAGTTAAGGAGAACGTCAAAGGAGGAAAGTAGAAGCTAGACCTCTGGGTGCCCCAACACCAAGTTTGTGATGAGGATGTGGAATCTGAGGAGGGGCCCGGACACTGGGAAAGACTATACCGAGGCGGAAACAGTGTTGCCATCATTGACAACAGCACAAAGCAAGGATGTGGCCTGAGCTCAGCCCAGTGGACTTCTGGGACCCCAGACAGGGCAGCTTCAGTTGGGGACAATGGCCACTAGGGGGCACCGCTGGGCACAGAGTGAAACTCCAGCTCAGCTATTCCCAGTGTGACCCTGAGCAAGTCACTTAACCTCAGTTTCCTCAACTGTAAAGCAGAAATAATAACTGCTTGCCTCACAGGGTTGTTGTGGGGAACAAATAAGATCACATTTGTAAAGCACTCAGCACATGCTTACTCAAGGCTTGTTTCATCCCTCCCCTCTTTCCATTTCCAGACCATGGGATGCTTCGTTCTGCTCCAGTTTCTTCAACTCATCCTCCCCTGGCAAGAATCTCTGAACTCGAACACAAGACTTTGCCCAGGCTTCACTGACACACCAGCTGACCAGAAGCGGGCTCAGGCTGCAGCCTGACCAGATCTTTGGAATCCTGGCCCTCATGCAGGGGCAGCTGGAGTTGGCATCATCCATCCAGATGAAGATTGGAGGGAGGGTTTGTGGGAGATGGTCCTGAGCGGGCAGGAGGCAGGGATTTGGGACGGGGGAGAAGAAGTGAACTGGACTGTTATAAGTCATCAGCACGGCCCTCTGAAAGGCTGGTGTTTGGGGGAGCAGGGCTGCGAGGATTCCACATCCATCTCCCCAGCTGCCTCCAGTACTGACCCAGCTCCGTCCTCCCCAACAACACCAGAATACCCTATGGTCCTCGCTTCAGTTGGAGCGCCCTGGGTTCCTCCTGCCAGGCACCACAGCTGACTTACCATACCAGTGGGCACTCTGGGGAGGCCTGGGTTCAGACCAGCACAGGTAGGGGCAAAGGGCCTGCTGAGGCTCTGGAGTGGCCGGCACAGACATACCAACCCCTCCCACCATCCCCATGACATGGACAATGAGCTGTGGGACAGAAATGTGGTGTTCCAGGTGGGGAGTGTGATGGGGACAGCTGAGCTGGGATGAGAAGTGTGGACACTCCACTTGGAGCTGATAGCTACAGCCACTGGCTACTGGGAGCCATGACCCCAGCCTCACAGGATGATGTCTGCTGAAGCAAGGTGGGCGGGTGGAGGCCGGGGGCCAGGCAGGCTATTAAGCCTAGGGTCAGCTCGAGAGGGGTGGGAGGCCTGCACCTGAGGGAAAGAAGGAAGGCCTCGGGACTGGGGAAGAGAAAAAAGATGGCTGTAGGTTACATGGGAGGGAAGGGGTGAGTCCTGGGAAAGGCTGAACTCACCTAGAGACAGTCATCAGGGCTCTGCCAATTGCTCTTTTAACCATGGGACCCTGGAAGGTCCTTTTCCCTCCTGGGCTTCCTCATCTTGTAATGGGGCAATAGTACTCTATCAGGCTCCTCCTCTGGGGGCTGCAGGGTGGGCTAGCCTTGGGGACTGCATGTCGGAGTCTGCGAGGGTCCTTTCTGCAGGCCTGGCTGTGGGCTCAGCTCACTGAGCTGCCAGCCCAGTACTCTGTCTCCTTCTCTGTCCTGGCCTGGTCTAATCCGAACCCCCGACCCCTTAGTTCATACTTGCAGTGGGGGAGTCCACAGGAGTTAAGAGGCAGGAGGAAGTTAACACAAATGGGTGAGTGAGTGTAGACCCGGGGCCACAGCAGGCGCCGGGGATGAAGTGGACAGTAAATGGAGTGACACACAGGCGAGGCGGCGTGGCGTGGGGGGCGTGGCATGGCGTGGCATGGGGGGCCACAGTCCGCACTCTTACCTCTGATCGGCGAGCCCCCTGGCCAGGTTATGTGGATGCAAATAAGATCAGAGAGAAGTGTTAGTACAGAGAGGAACCAGGGTCACTGAGGCAGGAGCAAGCCCTGGCCACTCAGAAAGGTAGCTGGACCAAAGGTGGCCGGGGAAAGGCTGGCACCATAGCGGGAAGGGTGGGGACGGGGACAGAGGAGAGCATCGACCCTCATGCACCTCCTCAGCTTGGAGGGAGACAACAACCTGCCAGAAGCTAGAGACTGGGCCAAGAGAGGGGGAAGGGGGGGGCCCAGCCAGGAGGTTTTGCAAGACCCTGGCCTGGTACTCCTGTCTCCAGCCTTGCTCCCACCAGAAGTGACCATGACCTACTCGGCCTTTCACCACTGCTGACCACATCACAGATGTGCCCATGGCAGACCCAGAGAGAGATAAGGGAGAGGGGAAAGATGGAGGAAGAAAGGGAGGGAGAGAGAAGAGAGAAAGAGGAGGGAGAAAGAGAGAAAAAGGAGGAAAGGGAAAGATGGAGGGAAGGAGGGAGAGGAGCAGGAGAGGAGAGGGAGGCAGGTGCAGCTTGAAGCCACCAGCGAGGCTGGGATGGGGCTCCCCGCCCCAGGTTTGCTGGTTTCCTGCTCTCTAGAGGGGTGAAGATGAACAGGGACTGACTGGCAGGAGGTATGAGTCGAAGTTCCTTTAAAGATCAATCTAAGCATTTCCCATTTTTATCAGGGTGTATAAAATCCATCCAAAGGGAGGTGGGAGTGGGGAAGGAGGAGGAAACAGAAGAATGAGGTTCCAGCAGCAGCTCTTCCACTAATGGCTCTGTGACCCAAGGTGGGTCCCTGAACCTTGCTGGGTGTGCTCCTAGACTCCCCCCTCCCTCCAGTCATGCCCTGAGGGTGTCTTGGGGTCACATCTCCTGCAGCTCCTTCCCAGGATCCAGTGGAAAGGTGACTCCTAAGCAAGGTTCCAAACAGCCCCCCCCCCCCCCCCACCTCCCACCCCCAGCAACTGTCCCAGTTCCTGAGAGCCAAGGTAAGCCCTGGCTAGCCAGGTCTATAGTACAGGGACTGTGAGGAGGGGCTGTCGCCAAGAGGAAGCCCCTGCTGCAGAGACTACGGACAAGATTCTGAACACGGAGGCAAGGCCAGAGACAGAGGGGCTGACCTTACCCAGGGCCCTCTGTAGCCCCCTGGCTTGTGACAGGGCAAAGACAGACAGCCTCCAAAGGAGATGCACTGTGCAGGCGACAGAAGGGTCCAACCACTGAGGGGAAGGGGCATCAGACACCAATTTAGGCTGAATTCAAACTGTTCTGTTCTACAGAGGGCTGGGCCAGCCTGGGAGGCAATGAGCTCTTTGGTGAAGGTCTCCAAACACAGGCTGAAAGACAGCACTTCCCGACAGTCCAAGGTGTCCTTGTGGTGGCCTGTGCAGGTCTGGGAGGTGGTGAGCTCCCTGTCACTGAAGGTCTCCAAACACAGGTTGGCTGGCCACTTTTGCACGGAGGCAGATTTGTTCTGACTAGATGCCTCAGAGGGCTCTTCTGGTTCTGAAATTCTAGGATTCTGGACATGCAGCAGAGGCAGTGTGGTGCTATGAAGAACACTTTGCATCTGCAGTTAGAAGGCTGGAGTTCAAATCCTGGCTGGACCACTGGATCCCAGTGTGACCTTGGGCAAATTTTTTGGGCTCTCTGGGCATCACTTCCTGTAAATGGCCACAGCTGCTTCTGATTTGCTTCCTGGGGTCTAAGAATTCCAGGGTGTATGGGGTCAGAGGCAAGGTAGACACCAAGACCCAGGGGTATTGTACCTGACTAAGGCCTCGACATTCCTGACACCTCTCCCCACCACTCCACCAGATAAGGTGAGATAGCTGCACAAATCCCAGGCCTGGAAACCTGCCCTCAGTACCGAGAGGTTGGAGGGCATGGCAATGTGGAAAGAGCTGGGCTGCTGAGATCCAAGTTCTGGCTTTGAACCTAGGGTCTGTGAGACTCTGGGCCTCTGTGTCTGAGCCTGAACTAGATGGCCTATCATGGCCCTGCCCTAGTTTTGGGGGGCCCTGCAGCCCTCCATCTCCCTTGGGCTACTTCTGGGCCAAGACAGACAGGAGATCATGAAGAGAGGACAGCCTAGATCCTGCAGACAGCTGAGGCCCAGCATAAAGGTCAGCAGGCCCAGACTCAGTGATTGCAGTCAAAGTTGGATGCCACTGGGAAGATTGTGGGTGGTTCTGAGCATCACGTTTTAGAACAGACATGGATGAGGGTGGCTGGAATGGGGAAGGTGCCTGAGGTCAGGGACAAAGAGCTGGGGAGAGAAGTCTCAAGGGACCCAGGTCAGCTGGGCCTGAGTGTCTGAACTACTTGGCCTCAGGGGGCAGAACAGGGCACAAGGATGGGGGTGGCAATGAGGCTGGATGGCCAGGGTAGGAGGGAGCTGCTTTGCCAGTCTGTGAACTCTGCATCATGGTGGTCTGCAAGTCCTTGGGGGCATCACAGGACACCAAATGTGGGAGCTCAGAATGGGTACAGAAGGTGGTCAGTCTCTCCATCAGAGGGCATGGCATGGTCAGATGCATGGTGTGGTCACGTAGAGCACACAAACCCACGCGATGCACAAGAACCTCCATATCCATGGGCTTTATTGCGGGCACCTTAATTAACTGCCTTACAGCTGCCTCCATCTTGCTGAGTTTTAATTAAATTAAATGAGTGGATTCCTTCCCCGCGGCCCAGAGAGTGGCTGGTGTGTAGTCCCAGCTGGTCTCCTCCCTCCTCTGGCAGCCTCAGGGGCCTTGTCTGCCTCCCTAGCTTGCCATGGAGGGAGGGGAAGCACATCCCTCACCCAGCCCCCTTGGCAGGGTGAGAGGACCAAATGAGGTCCCCCCTTCCCCAGCAGGGGTGGGGCCTCCAGAGGTTCAGAGTCCTGGTCAGCACCCGCCCACATGGAGCTGCTGGGAGGCTGGACAACAGCTGCTGCTCCCTGACCCCTCCCGGAATGAGGGGAATGTCCTCAGGGATAGAGAGGCCAGCTCTCAAGAGCCGGAGCCCAGGGACACTGGCCACATGCACTGGAGACAGAAGAGATGGGGCCCTTCTGCTGAAGGCTTAGCAGCAAGGACGGTGAGGCCTTCCAAGTCCCCCACCTCCAGGCTGGCTCCCAGGATCCACAGTCCTTTGTTCCGGCTCCTCTTGGATGCCAGAGTGGTAGCAGTAGTAGCCGCTTATGGGGGAGCATGGGAGTAACCCCAGACCTCTGCTCACTAAAGGCTGATGTCTCTCCTGCCTTGATCTGGCCTGGACACCCAGGACTGCAGAGGGGCCTTCAATGCTTCTCCTGTTCCAGGTGGGGCGTCCAACACTCCTGGGGCCTTGCTGCATCAGGTTCTTGACAGTGCTCCAGGTTTCCTCTGGCCCAGCATACCCTGTGGGCCTATGGCGCACGGATGTGGCAGACTACCCCCCTCCTCACTTCCTCTGCTGAGATCTACTCAGCCCAAGGCAGCAGTCTCAGCAAAGGGAAAAGGGCCACTGGGGTCCACAATGGTGGGGGAAGGTTAGCACCCGATGTGTGTTCTCATGAACAAGAAGATGCAGGGCAGCTGGCTCTGTGCCCCCACTCTAGGACCACCAGCCAGGCTGTGGTGAGTGACCCGTGGTCAGCGAACACTGAGTGGTCCTGGTGCAGCTGTGGGGAGGCCTTTGGGTCCTGGTCCAGTTTAGGGTTTGGATCTGGGTGGGGCCTGGCTCCTTCCAAAGGATGGCCCAACCACCTCACCCGTATCCTGGTGCATAGACACTTGTCAGCCCCACCTAATCCGTTGCTCTCCTCTCTGGTGTGGGTGTCTGCTCAGGAGTTAGGTGAGGGTGCTGGAGGAAGCTGGCACCAGGGATCTGCTCGGGGAGAGGACCAGGTGCCAGGGACACATACGCATGATCCCCAAGAGCTGGTAAGCCAGACAACCCAGGGCAGCCAGTAGGGGACACGTACCTGAGCGGAGCTGCTTGATGCGGCCATTGCTAGCAGCTGGGTCCACAGGTAGGAAGTCCTTGAACCAGGAGATCTCAGGGTCAGGGTTGCCCCCAGCAGCACACAGCATGGTGGCTGTCCTGGCCTTCTCTACCACCTTCAGCTGGGGCCCCATGTCAATGGTGGGGAAGCCATGAGGCAGCTGATCCTCTGTGAGGAGAAAGAGCAGAGGCATTCATGGGTACCCAGCCCCACAAAGCACCTGCTGTACCCCAAGATCTGGTGCTGTAAGGAGCCCACTGCACCTGGACACCCGGCCCCATGAGGTATCTAATGCGCCTGGATACTTGGCTTCACGAGGTGCCTGCTGCACTCTGCAACCCTGGCCCCTACCCTTATGGAGCTCACTCTAGGGGTATTTCTGTGGGGGTAGGCGGTGGGAAGGACAAGGAAAGGAAGCTCACCAGAAATTGGACCAAACAGGACCCAACACCATATTCTCTCCCCCTCTGACTCCTCTATCCAAAAGCCCACTTGGAGTCCCTTAGAGCTCCAGGAGGCAGGAAGACAAAAGAGAGAACCCCCCTCACGCCCCTCCACAAGCCTCAGCCTGCCTGGATCCGCTTTTCCCATTTGGATTCTGGAAAGCCCATCCTATCTCTGTGGGCCCAAGGTAGGGGATATCACTGACTTTACCAGGGCTAGAGAAACCTCTGCCAGTGTGCATGGGCTAGCCAGGCTAGCAGCCTACAATCCCCACCCCTGTCTCAGAGCTCTTGGTGCTCCCCTTCCATCCTCCCACTGAATACAGAGCAACTTGTTGACCAGACACCCAGAGCCCCCCAAACCGGCTCCAACCTCATGTCGCCCTCTCTCTGTTACAGCTGTTGTTTCTTGTTTGTCGTCCAGCCCACCCCCAATGACTGGCACTGGCCTTAGCCTAGCCCTCTAACAGATCAGAAGACTGAAGCATCACCTGCCTCATCTCCTTTACTCCTTCCTGCTATAGAGCCAACTCCAGGCCAACTGAATGCGCTGCTGTGCAGTTCAGGCTGGGGCCCAGCCCATCCCTTCACCCACTCAATTTCTCCCTATGCTTTAAAGGCCAGTTTCACACTGTCCCCTCCAGGAAACCCTGACCACCACTCTGGAGTCCCTGTTTCCTATCAGACTCCCCCCACATCTTCCCTAGGTGCCTTCCCTAAGTTCTTCCATCACACCATGAGCACCTGGGGAAGTCATTCTCTAAACTGTACCTCCTTCCCGGCAAAGCCCAAAGGAGGACCCTGCATACACGATGGGCCTTCAGCACATACAAGGGTCAGGGCCTGCTCAGAGCCCATGCCAAGCCTCCTGGCTGCCCAGAGGATTTCTGGGAGTCCCTGAGACGCCCCACCCCCGGGCATGGAAAGTTCCCCTGGAGCCACATATCCCTGAGAACGGAAGACTTCCAGACTGACAGCATCAGCACTTAGTGGAGCTGAGAACTCAGATTCAACGGGTCAATATTCCGATGGTGGCTGAACGCCGGCATTGATGAAAGAATTAGCAAAACAGCAGCCAAGAACCCCCAGACGCTTTGTCAAGAATTACCTGGCAGCAGTTTGGCTGAACCCTTCCCCCTATCCTGCCCTCACAGGAGCCCAGGCTCCTCCACAGCCACAAGGCCCAGGGTAGGCCCCTGGGGGACAGCCACAGCATGGGAGTCCTTGGAGGAGTCCTTCTCAGTCTCCTCCTGCGGCCCCCTGTGTTATGGATATGTTCACCACACACAGCCTGTGCCCACAAAGGCACCAATGAAAAGACCAAAGGGCCTTGGCGCCAGGGAAGGACAGGCCCCTGGTGCCTGGACCTAGCACTCCTGGACTGCTTCTGCATCTGGGGAGCTTAGCCTTTCAGCTCCCTACATCTACATTCTGCAGGGGAAGGAGCTGGGACTGAGCCCTTCTCCTAGCCCCCAGGCCTCTCAAGCTGCCTGGCACCTGGTCCTACCCTTACCCCTTCAAAGCTGGGCACAGCCACCCTAAATCTAGGCTTAAGGTCTGGCCGAGGATGCTCTTGGGGCCTGTCTGCCTTTCCCTCAACGTGGAAAGGTGGTGGTTCTGTGCCACCCTGCCCCCAATCAGAGGGTTAGGGCTAGCCTAACGTGCCAGGGATGTTGTGGGGAGGGGAGATCATGCTTTGGAGCAGCTTGGGCGGGTTGCTGAGAAGGAGGGGGGGCACTCCAAGCTCAGAGACCTGACTGAAGCTTGCACAGCTAGCCCTGTACACAGCCCATGGGCCTGGCTCCCCACAAAGTTGGCACTGTTCTGGCCCCTCCCAACGATTCCACTGCCAAGATCCTTCCAGAGCAGGCAGAAATGCCTAGCTCGGCTGAGTCACAGTCCCACCACCCTACTCTGCCCAGGACATGTGGGGAGAAAGGCTCCCTCTGAGGCCTGAGGGAGGGGAGTGCCAGGCCTTCTTGCCTTCCAGCCACTACCCTCTGGCCCTCTTTTGCCACCCAGCCTGGGGTTATCTCCGAGAAAAAGGCAATGCTAGGATCTGAATCCAGGTCTCTAGATGATAAATCAGAATTCCTTGTCCTGCACTTCACTGCCCTCTCTGGCTGAGGTGACCAGGGTCTCAGGCAGTCCTCAACTACCTTCATTAGCATCCTTGGGAAAGGACACAGTTCCAAGAGCTGGAGGCCTCCAGAGTGCTCTGTCCACACCTGAGGCCCAGAAGGGGGTCACACAGCTGGAGTCACACAGCTGGAGTCAGAGCCAGGACTTGAACCCGGGCGCTTGGACTATAAGTCCAGAATTCCTTCTAGTACCCCAGAGAGGATGTGGAGAGCAGGGGCATGTCCTCATCATACCCCCCCACCCCCAACCTGTCCCACTCTCAATAACTTCTATATCCCGCTGAGACACAGGGGTTGCTTTAAGCAGGGGAGGGAGTGGGAGACTGGCTGGAGCACCATCCATGAAGACCGCAGTGAAGCACTCCTCCCTCCCCCACCCCCGCCAATGCAGACGTGCGAGGCTGGGAGCACACAGCACAGAGCCCCTGTCTTGTGTTCATTCACACGGCTCTCTGGGGGACAATGAAGGGCTGGATGGGCACTGAAACAACATTTGTTCACAAATTAAAAAACACATGGATGGGAACCGGTGACCTCCTGGTGCCTGGAGTGCATCTCATGGTGACGAATGAGCCCTCACCAGTATATGGTAGAGGGGATGAGGTCAGAGCAGGGGTGGCCTGGCAGCCTCTCTGGATGAGGATGAGTGGTGAACTCTGGGTGCTCGTGACCCAGCTAGAGTCTCTCCCTCCTCGTCTCCCTGCTGTGGCATCTGTGCTGGGGCTGCAGGGTCAGTTTAAGGTTACTAAACTGGAGCCAGAACTGGTGTGCAGGAGCCTTTGGGCAGACCCCAGCTTCCTTTGAGTTCCTGTCAAAATACCACCTCCTACAGGAAGTCACTATTAACCTCTCCTGATCCCAGGGAGACCCCCTGGACCGTATTTATTCTGTAGAGGGTTTGTTTGTACAGAGTCATGTGCGCATTCCCATGCTTATTAGCACAGTGCCTGGCATACAGTAGGTGCTAGTAAATGCCTACTGACTGAACTGACAAATAGTCTGGGCCCCAGCTCCTGTGACGGCTTTGACTCACCAGCCAGGACAAGGGATGCTGCCTTCTCTCCTAAGAGGGAGGTGGGAGCCCAGCAGAGGGGACAGGCCAGGAGACTTGGTCTAAGCCCCAGGAAAAGCACTTCCCCTCTCAGAGCCATCCCTACCCTCCACTGTGCCTAAGCCTTGCCCTGGCACTGAGACCCTGGCCCACAAAATAGCTCCCAGCCACCCATCTGCCAGTGAGGAGACAAGGCTCTTCCCAGCCTGACTCCCTGTCTGGGCTCCACCACTATCCCATGACCTTGGACAGGTCCCAGGACTCAGTTTCCCTTCTCTATAATGAGGGGTTTGCATCAATAAGCCCCAAGGTGACTCCATGGTCCAGGCCAGGCAGGGAGTCAGCCAGAGTCAAGGAGGCCCTCCGGCAGAACAGGAGCTCCACAAAGGGGACTGAGCCCTCCTTGCTGGGGGGTGGGGGCAAAGCATCTCTTCTGCTGTTTAGGCTGTAGGATCCACTCAGAATCCCTGACAGCCAAAGTGAGCACTGTCTAGAGTTGGGTCCTATGCAGCAAGGCATCCCCAAGACCATGGGCTGGGCAGAGGGAAGGGGAGTCCCTCCCACATTCATTTGGGGTAGCTGCCCCAGGCTGAGTAGCCCACTCATTCCATACCCTCAGAGGGGACATTCTGCCCAGGCAGGACAGGGGCTCCCCCCAGCCTGAAGCAGCCTCAGCCTTCATGCCATGGCTATTCTGGAGCTTTTCTCTGTCCAGGTCTCAGATCCTCTGCCTATGCCATCCTCACAGCACATCAGAAGTAGGAGGCTCCCAACATGGTTCTGGGACCTCCCAGAGAGCAGGGCCTGGGTCCCATTTGTCTTTGTCCATCCCCAGAAGGGGTAGCCTGCACAGGGCAGGCCTAGGGGACTGGCTCAGCTACTTCCTAGCAGGGTGAACAGGACCTTAGTTTCCATCTTTGATTAGGGGGACTGATCAGGCCGGCCTCTTTCTAACTCTCTGGTCACCTTCCCTGGCAGAAGCAGCTAGAAGAGGGGAGGAAGGGAAGAGGAAACCCCACCCTGGCCGTCCACCCTAGAGCTCAGGCGGGTAGGCCTGGTTGTACAGTGAAGAGCTCTAGAGCTCATCTGCTCTCCCGCTGCCCACGGGTTCTCCCAGCCTAATTAAGCTGCTGGAGTGTGGGCACCATGGCGACGGGAATCACACATACAGTGGAAGGTCCCTTCCTCCTGCTTTAGGAGATGCTGAGTGAGCCACCGGGCTCAGGAAGCCCCACTCTGTCCCACAGGCTGGCTCTGCCAGGACCCTCAGCTCCAGGGCATCATCCCTGACTGAGCAGGAATCCTGATGGTGTGCAGCCCACCATGCCTGGGCTCCACAGTGAGGTACCAGGTCACAGTTCAGAGCATGGAGATCAGGGAGTGGCAGAGGCCCCTGGCCACAGCACTTGGTACAGGAGAGAATATGGACCCTGTGGAGATGGAGGGAGGATAAATGAAGAACAGTTCCCATATCCACCTCTAAGGCTGCCAAACCCTGGAAGGCAGAAGTACAAGGGCCACTTTACAGATGAGGAAACTGAGGACCAGTGACTTGGAAACATGCCATCTCAGCTCTAAACCTGAAAGGGCTCTCTGAGAACAAGTCCAGATCCCTCATTTTTCAGGGGAGGAAATTGAGGCTCAGTGGCTTGTCCAAGGACATCTAAGCAGTGGGCAGCATCTACCTCAAGTTCTAGGACTCCATGTTCAGGGCCCTTCTGCACTGGTCTTGTAGCTAGAAGCAGCAGGGACTGAATTACTGACCAAGCCTGAGACACATGGTACCAAGGCCAAAGATCCCCCTGCACTGTGGGGCCTCCCAAGCATAGCAGAGCCCTAGGGCACCCAAGGATAGAGAAGGGGGGAGGTGAGAGGAGAGGGTGGGGGAAGGGAGAGGGAGGGGGGAGGGAGGGAGAGGGAGAGAGGAAGGAAGGGAGAGAGAGACAGAGAGAGGGAGGGAGGGAGAGAGAGACAGAGAGAGAGAAGGAGGGAGAGAGGGGGAGGGAGGGAGAGAGAGACAGACAGAGGGAGGGAGGGAGAGAGAGACAGAGAGAGGGAGGAAGAGAGAGAGGGAGAGAGACAGGGAGAGAGAGGGAGGGAGAGAGAGGGAGGGAGAGAGAGACAGACAGAGGGAGGGAGGGAGAGAGAGACAGAGAGAGAAGGAGGGAGAGAGGGGGAGGGAGGGAGAGAGAGACAGAGAGAGAGAAGGAGGGAGAGAGGGGGAGGGAGGGAGAGAGAGAGACAGAGGGAGGGAGGGAGAGAGAGACAGAGAGAGAGAAGGAGGGAGAGAGAGACAGACAGAGGGAGGGAGGGAGAGAGAGACAGAGAGAGAGGGAGAGGGGGGAGGGGGGAGGAACGGAGAGAGAGACAGACAGAGAGAGGGAGGGAGAGAGAGACAGAGAGGGAGGGAGAGAGAGAGGGAGAGAGACAGAGAGACAGAGAGAGGGAGGGAGAGAGGGAGAGAGAGAGGGGGAGGAAGGGAGAGAGAAACTGAGGTAGTTAAGACAAGTTAAAGGACTAAGACAAGTAGGTGGAACAGTGAATAGACAGCTGGTGTTGGATTCAGGAAGACCTGAGTTCAGATTCAGTCTCACACGCTTACTAGTTACATGAGCCAGGCAAGTCACTCAGCCGCTTTGCCTCAGTGTCCTCACCTGTAAAACAGGGATAATAAGAGCTCCTACCCTCCAAGTTTGTTGTGAAGATAAAACAAGATAGTTGTAATGTGCTTTGCCAACCCGAGGGTGTTACGTAAATGCTGGCTATCATATGTTTTTAGCCATTTTCTGACCAAGTTACATGGTTACTAAGTGGCAGCGGAGGATTTTAACGCAGAATTTTCTAACTCTAAATTCAACTTGGACTGATATAACACATGGTCTTGTAGCTCATCAAAGCCAAATCCGAACCAGAGTCCCCCCAGGATACCCTGAATCAGTGGATGACCAGCCCCCGCTTGGAGACCTTTGAGGATGGGAGACTTACTACCTCTTGGGGTTGTATATTCTATTCCGTGATAACGTTCAATATGAGGAAGTTTTTTGGCTAACATTCAGCCTCAAAAAGCTTATGTACCATACCACACCTTCCCCAGACTCTAGACCTCAGCCCTGCCCTCTGAGGCTCACAGCCTTTTTCTCTCCAGGCTGGCCCCTTCCATTGGTCCTCCATGCCATGGCTACCCTCCATCCTGAGCCAGGGAGCCCAGAACTAAACATGCCTCCAACTGGTCTGAGCAGGACCAAGGACAGTGGGTCCAAAGGCTTAGGCTCAGTCTGGAGATTGTGCTTTTCTGCACATCCCAACCCCAACTGCCAGGAAGAAGACCCTCATGACCTGCAGAATGTTTCAGGAGGGGGCTGATCTCACCAAGGCCCCATACCAGGTTGCACTTCCTTTCTGCCCAAATCTTGGCTCATCCTATGGCTAGGGGTTGAACATGTCAAGGCTGCAGCCTATATATGGAAACTGGCCCCCAGCCCTTCTCTGCCCCATCCTTGAGTCACCCCTGGTAGTGGCCAGGAGCTGGGGAGTGCTCTGGGGAGAATGGAGTGCAGGCAAGCCCAATGCCTACAGCTTCAGGAAGGCTCCCTCTGGGGTATCCCTAACACATGGTGAAAAAGAAGGAAGCAGCCCAACCCAGCCATCTGCTCTTGTAATTCAATCCTCTGACAATTAGCGGCCACTCTCAATCTCATTAAGACACTGAGCCTCGTAAACAGAAACCCCAGGCCAGCCGGGCCTCGGCCGGTCCTTCAGTCACATGGCCCCCGTTCATGCAAAATTCAGAATGAGTAGCAGCGGTGGCAGTGGTCCACAGCCTGGCCCAGCCACACCCAGACCCTAGCTCCTGGGCCCATCCAGTCTCAGATGGGATTTCACAGATGGGAAAACCAAGGCACAGAGCAATAAGGGGAGTGGCCCCCAGTCACACAGTGAACTGGAAGCCAGGAATTCTCAGGCTACACCAAGAAGAGAGAGGAGGCATCAGGGGTCAGGGAGCAGGGGTTTCTTTCTTTTGTCTGTAAACTAGCTCCAAGTTCAGGTCTGCTGCCTGACTTCTAGGCCCACTGGCTATGTTCTCTGACTTCAGATGCCTCCTGGCTACACGATCTTGGGCAAATCACTTAACCTGTTTGCCTCAATTTCCTCAACTGAAAAATGGGGATAAACCTAGCACCTGCCTCCCAAGTTGCGGTGAGGATCAGATGGTGTATCCATAAATAATCAAGCCCAGTGTCTGCCTGGCACATCAGAAGGAGATAGTACAGAAATGGCAACCACTATTAGCATCACAGCCCCACACTCACCTTCATGCCCAGCTATGAAACAGAAGCCGCAGAAAGAAGGAACGTGCTCAAGGATGACAGAGGCAGGACAACTGGTGCTCTTCTCCATAGCCCCCTTCCTCCCTTGAAGGGATCTGAGAGCCAGGGGCAGTGCAGACAGGTGGGGGTGCAGACAGGGGGTGGTCTAGACCACCCAGGCACCCATGAAGGCCAGTCTGGCCTTCCCCAGGGCCATCTTCCCATTCTTTTCCAGGCTTTCCCACTGTCCAGCTCAGGGCCATCTGGTTACCATGGAGATGGGGGGAGGGGAAGAAAAGAGAAGGAGAGGGCAGGTGCCTTCACAGGGGAGAGGGGAGGCAGGCCCTGCCTCCCGAGTTTGAGGCCCTGGCCCTGCCCTCCCAGTCCAGGGGCCTTCTTCCTCCCAGAATGCCATCAGGCAGCTTTCCATGCTAGCCCTGGGAGGACCCTGGAGCACAAAGTTTGCCTCTCACCTATCTTCAGAAAGTGTGTGAGAGAATTTCCATGACCCCTGTGAACTGGGGTGCCTGTGCAGGGCGGGACCCATGTCACCCAAACTGCACATAGCTGGCACTCACTCAGCACTGGCCTTGGAGCTATCTATCTCTAATAACTGAAAGGCCCCATGTCTGTGTCCAAGGGAGCAGTTCACTCCCCTGTGACTAAGGCTGGGGTCCTGTCCACTGCCTGGGGAGGAAAGGTAGAGTTGAACTCCGGAGGGGAGCCAAGTAGACCTCCAAGCAGAGGGTGGGCTGTGTAAGGTCCCTCTATGACACCAGCCATGCTGACTGACAGACCCTGAGTGTCCAGCAGAGCCCTGACCCTGAGGGGTCTCCCTTTCCTCCCAGGGATGCTGCAGGACCCCAGGAGCCTCAAGTCACCCCCTCTAGTCCCTGCTCTCAAGGGGCTTCCAGTTTGGAGGGACAGGGATGACAAAAGGGGGCCAGTTCTATGTGCAGGGAGTAGGGAGACTAGTACTGGGAAAAGGGTGTGGGGTTCAGTGGGAAACTGGGCAGAGATTTAAAGGGGCTTATGTGTATAAGCCCAGCAGAAGATAGTTAACATCTCCCCCAGGACTGGCTTTCCCAGGCAGGCAGATATGGGGAAGACAGAGGCAGAAAGACAACCCTCCCCAATCCTTCCACCTGTGCCTGGCACTGGGGAGTGACTGACTGGCCTCATGCCTGATCTCTGCCCTGACCTGGAATCTTTGCAACATCCTCCCCATTTGGTCTAGCTGAACCCCTTCCTGCTCTGTGGGAAGGGGGCACAAGAGGGGAATGATACCAGAAACTGAGACCCTGGGAGCTGGCGGGGGTCCTTGGCATCCCCCACCCAGCTCACCCCTGAAAGGAATCCCCACCAAAGGGTGACAGGGAGTTCACTATTTCAGACTGTTCAGTCCCAGGGTAGGGTGGGGTGGTGTCAAGCAGAACCGAGAATCTTGGCCCCTCCCCTTGGGCCCTGGCAGATGGGGCCCAGAGAGAAGGCCGAGCTCACACAACAAACAGATGGAGTCTCCAGAGCCAGACGCCCCTGCAGAGAGGAGGCCGTGGCAGCGTCTGTTGGGGTGACCTCCTCACCCGCATGTTTACCAGCCGCCTGGGCCGTGTGTGCACACCCGCACCCACACGCATGCACACGTGTGCACAGACAGCACGGGCGGGTTTGAGAGCAGGCGCGGGAGCCCCCACCCCCTCCTTTCCAACATACAGGCAGCGACTCCCCATTCTTCCACTCATCAAACCTGGCATCTTAAAAGCCTGTTTTGTTTTTTAATCTGGGAGCTGCTGGGCTCCATCTGAAGATGAATGGTGAGATGGGGGGAGGGCCTTGCCACAGCCCCCACAAGCTGCCTGGCACTCCAGGCCTCTTATGTCTCTCCGCATCTGTGCTTATTCCACCCTCCCCTCCAGATCACACTTGCCTCTTACCAATGGCCATGACCTCCCTGGAACCACACCTCTGGCCACCTCCCCCAAGACCCTAGCTCTGGATTCCATGCCCTTTCTGCAGCCCACCACCCCACAAGCCTGGGTGGCTGCCACTGGGGGAGGCACTACTAACTTGCTGATGTTCAGCTGGTGGTCCACCCAAACCCCCAGATCTTTTTCAGACAAACACGTGCTTAACTCGGTTCCCTACTCCCACCCATATTCTTGAAAGGCCGACCTTTTTGAACCTGGGTATAAGAAAATGCCATTTTTCCTCTGGCGCAGGTCACAGGTTAGTCTTCAATTTTGATTCTGTCAAATGAGATGTGTTCAGTCTGACACATTTATTTATTAAGTACCTACTATGTGCAAGGCACTGGTGACTAAAAGCTGAAAATTCCTCAGGAGAAAACACCTTGGGGTGGGGTGTGGAGAGGGGACACAAGGTGATTCAGACAATTAGGTCTTGTGGGAAACCAGGGCAGGCTGCCCTCCTGGCCTAGGGGATGGGACAAGGAGCTGCAAGGCCCCCAGAGCTGCCCCTAGAAACCACCCCAGCCCCCAAGGGCCTTGCTCTGGCACCCCTTGGCCATTCTATCATGGGGAGCCCTCCTGATGAGGCTGGCCTCAGGGAGGGCCTCAGGCACTGAGCCCAGGCTGCTAGCAGCTTCTGGGGACTCCATACCAGGGGAGGGGATGTGGTCACTTTTCCTGAGGGCCTCTCAATTGGCTCCTTCCCTTTCAGAGGGCTCATAAACTATCCCTTGAATAATAACCCCAGCTGAAATTTTGTCAAAGGTCAGCTTTAAGAGGACACAATCTCACTGCCCAGAACACACTTTTCTAAAAACTGGGACAACATCCATCTGCCTCTGGCCCTGCAGCCCCTCACTCCCCAAATGCTGCTGGTTTGGGCAGCTCGTCCATGCCGATGGTCCCTCCATCTAGAGACAAGGCTGAGTCCCCCTACCCTTCCACAGCTCCTGTCCAGGTTTTCCATGCGGCCCCAGGGTAGGGATCCCTAATATGCTGAATGCCTTCCCTGCTTTCTCTTGACATCACCTGTGTACCCTGGTTGTCCACCGGCACTCTGCCATTCCTGTTCGAATTTGCCCCTCTCCTCTCTCTCTGGGGATGCCCCTTAGGATTCCTTCAGCTCTGGCTCCTGGGTGGCCACCCCAGTCCCTGACTGGGGCCACAGGCCTAGTCTGTCCTCTCCCTCCCTCTCCCTTTCCCTGTCTCTGTCTCTCCACTCCTTATCTCCCCTTCAGACTCAGTCTTGCTGAGCTGCCTTTCAGGAATGTCCCTATTCCCTGCTGCGCCCACCAGAGTCCTCACAGCTCAGGATTTGAGAACTGAGGTCCAGGAATGCCCATGTGGAAGAGGCAGCCAGAACCCTCTGCCTAGCAAACGTCTCTAGACTCACAAGGGAAGGTCAGCCCTAGTCAATGAGGATGGCTTATTGCCAAATCAGGACAGTCTGCTTCCATGTATGGAGCTGAAGGCACATTTCAGGGGGTACCTGTTCAGATTGGATTAGATGCCCCCAAGGACTGTCCCAGGCCTGATGTTTTGTGCTTCTGTCTCAGTGGTTCAAGATAGGCCTGGGCAATGATGAGATAAATTCAGCTTAGGGGACAAAGGGAGGGAGAGGGAGACAGGAGACAGGGAGAGGCACAAAAGAGGGAGAAAAAGGGGGAGGGAGGATGGGGAATGGCACAGGCTGCTGTCTCCAGGGGCTGTGGCAGCTGGGCTCACATGCCTTTGACAGAGCCGGGAACACTGGTGCTGAAAGCTCCCCCCATCTGCGCCATTACCCAGGCTGCTCTGTCCGTTTACAGCTCAATCAATCCTTGTGCACACCTCTGGTGTTTAGGGAGAACCAGGCTGTCAGACACCAGAGAAAGGAATAAAAGGCAAGACAGTCCCTGCCTGTCCTCAAGGATCTTAGAGTCTACTTGGGACACTGCTGCTAAGTTAATATAGATAGATACAGCACAACTAGACTACAGCAGAGGTAGAACATTTCAGGCAAGAGGCACAGGCTGAGTGAAAACCTAGTGGTGGGAGAGGACATGTCCACAGAAGAAGCTGGCCAGCTGGATTGGACTTGGGACTGCGCTGGGGGAGAGTGAGAGGGCAGGCTGAAGGTGACTGTGAAGGCCTGTAAATGCCCAGCATAGGGAGCTGGACTTAGGATCTAAAAGGCAAGGGGAGTCATAGAAGTTCTTGAGCAGATCAGTGACAAGGTCATGGCTGTATTTTAGGAAGGTTACATTGGTAGGTGAGTAGGGAAATAAACTAGAGTCAGGGAGACCTACCGGCAGGCAGCCAGAACCGGATGGGGGAGTGGAACCTTCCTCTTCTCAGCTTCCCAGCCTAAGGCCTTAACTCTCCCTCAACCCCTAGACCCACCCATTTGCCCAATCTGGTCATTTCCACCTCCACAGCATCTCACATTTCAATACTGGAAATGAAGTCAGGAAGACCTGAGTTCAAATCCCCCTTCAGACAATAGCTGTGTGACTGGCCAAGTCCCTTAACTCCTTTCTGTGCCTTAGTTTCCTTGTTTGTATGCTGAAGGGGCTGGCTGCGGCTATGATCCTGTGACCCATTCTCTTCAGGCAGTCGGTGATATGGGACAGGCGATCTGGAGAGAGGTTAGGGCTACCTAGAGAGGAAGACTGAGCCTGAGCCAATGGGAGCTGATGCAGTAGGTCTCCCAGGGAGGGAGGGTGGAGGGAAAAAAGAAGCAACGCACACAGTCTTTGGGGACACCTGCAGTTAGCGAGCATGACCTGGAGGAAGGTACTGCCTTCTAAGGCTCAAGACGGGGAGTGACTGCACTCAGACCCAAGCACCAAGAAGTGGCAGGGCAGGACTTTACAGACAGAGACACTGACACTAACAGACAGACACACACAGTCCTTCCTTTCCTGGCCCCCAGGCTGCCCAAGCCTTCCTAACACCCAGCACTGATTCTGAATACAGGTTCCCAAAGTCTACATCACCGCCTGCCCCACCCCCCATGCCCCTCCCGCAAACAGGTAATCCCCATTCAGTTGTAAAGTGAGTTCTGTCTTTGGAGGGGCTCACAGGACACATCTGCTGCATCTGTCCTGAGGCTATACTGTTCCCAGGCAAAGCTGGGTTGTGTGACACCAGAGACCTCAATTCTTGTTGGCTTTAAGAAGTACTGCTTGACCCTTAAATAAACCAGGAGGGGCCCTGGGACGCCCCCAAGGGTAGGCAAAGTCAAGGCTGCCCTGTCCTGGTACCCTGACACATGCTGTAAACACAGAGCCTGGGCACTGGGGGTGGGGGGAAATGACATAAGCCTAGCTGCTCCTCCTCGAAGCAGATTGCCTCATGGGCCCTCCCTCTGAGCGGCCATCAGCCATCACTTGCCAGCCACGGAGAGGAGGCTGATGACCCCAGAGGGCAGCTTGGGTGGTTGCTGCTAGCATTCTGCAGCTCTGGCTCCACCCACTCCTGCCCAGGCTGGGCCAAGGTTTCCATAGCAACCCTGGGTGGATGGAGAGGGACAGTGGAGGGGGCGGGGCCAGGACCAAGGACTGCTAGCCTCGTCAAGCTGAGGCGAGCCAAGCAGAGGAGGAGGCCTGGGCAGGTGGGCGGGAGGGAAGGAGCCGGAGCCACAAACAGAAAGACAAGGGAGGAGAGGAGAAGAGGGGGAGGGGGCCCTCAACAGCTCCAGGTCCAGGGAGATCCTGTTACCAGAAGGAAGCAGCAGAGGAACAGGATGGACAAACTGCTGACAGCCACTAGATTTATAGCATTTCAAGGTCTCCAAGCACTCTCTAAACCTTATTTTGCTGGATCCTTACGAGAAGGCATGGACATGGGTGCCGTCAGTGTCCACATTTCACAGATGGGGAAACTGAAGCGTAGAAAGAATTTAAATGAGCTGCCCAGCTACTAAGTGTCTGAGGCTGGATTTGAACTCGGCTCCTCCTGCTCTAGGTCCAGAGAAGAGGAGTGATGCGCCCACAGCCACACAAGGGCAGAGGCTCAGCTAGTCTTGTTTCTGGGCCCAGGCGGGCACACAGGTGCTCCTGACTCACCTAAGGCATCCTGCTTCCAGTAGCTGCCTGGCTGAGCCCCACAGGCCTGCCTGTGCTGGACAGCTCCCAGGGGAGGTGGGGCTGGCCTGGGGCCTCTGCTCAGAAACCTCCTGAACCAAGGCCAGCCTCTTCTGTACACCTCTCTGGGGCCCTTGATTGGGCCTGGTGCTTTCTTCCCTCCAAGTCTTTGCTTGGGCTGTTCTCCTTGCCTGGACTGCCCTCCCTCCTGCACATCCTTCAGACTCAGCATGGGCAACTTCCTTCAGGAAGTGGCACGGCCCTTCATCCAGCCCCAGGATATATTGCAGACGTCACCCCAGGGTGGCAACAAGGCTGTGCCTGGGTGGGGCTTGGTCTACCAGAATGCCCAACCATGGCCCAGAAAGGGAGGCAAAGACCTGACACCATCGGGGTGGCAGAACAGATATCCTGCCTGGGTACTGGAGAAGCAGCCCTCCACTGGCATTCAAGGCCTTCCACAATCTGGGACAGACTTGAGGGAGGGAAGGGACTGCTCAGTCAGCAAATACGATGGCTACTGGGCCCTGGGTTTTGGTAATTCAATGACTGAATCATAGACTATGAGCCAGAAGGAACCTCTGAGGCTGTCCAGACTCGCCTCAATCCCTAATGAGGCCAAGGGACCTGTCCAAGGGCCCACAGCCAACAAAGCTCAGAGGCGGGATTTGACTTGTCCTGCTTCACTTCTGAAGATGTCTACACTGGCAGCCAACCCTCCCATGGCTCACAAGAACCACTCTTGGGAAGTTTTCTTCCCTCTTGCCCCTTTGTGGCTAGGCCCTCAACCCACCTCCACCCTGCAATATTCCTGACAACCTCCTACCCCACCAAAGGCCCCAGCCCAGGATCAAACACTGGTGAATACAGGGACAAGGTGAAACCTGCCTGGAGCCTGGGAGCCCTTTTCTTTTCAAAATGCCAGCCCCTGTGTTTCCCTCCTCTGGTCCATCCCCACTGTCCTCCCGCATTATCACAGAGAGACCATAAGGGGATACCGGACCTCATTGACCATCGTCCAGACACTACAAGGAGACACTCACCCTCACTAACCTTTACCCAGGGGGCATGAGGGCATGTCCAGCCTCACTGACCATCATACAGTCACCACAAAGAAACTTCTGGCCTGACCATAACATAGACCACAAATGGAGACCTGACCTCGCTGACCATCCCACCACAAGGGACGACTTAGCCACACCAAATAACACACAAAATGACTTCTTGTCTTAATGACCACCACACAAGGTCTTAGCTCAGATGTCACCAGGGAGACCGTTTGGCCTCCCCAGCCTCTCCTCTCCACCCGCTGCTTGCTGCAGTGACCCCTGAGTTCACATGCACCACACCTACCATCCAGCACAGTGAGCTTGGCGCTGATGTTGATCTCGCCCAGGCTGTTTGTGGCCGTGCACTCATAAATGGCCTCGTCCCGGTGCACCCGCAGAGGCTGGATCCGGAGCACAGAGCCAGCCCCATCGTCAAACTCGATCACCTACAGGAGGGCAGCATGGGAGGAGGCCATCAGGGAGGGACGTGTAGGCCCAGGGAAGCTTCAAGGGTCCCCCTTCCCTGGCTGTCTCTGAAGGATGGGGATGCCCCAGCAGGTCTCCCGCTTTCCCCTTGCCCATCCCCTAAACATCTTGCTCCCACCCCCACAAACTCATCGCCCCCAGGCCTTGCCCTCTGACTGGGATCCATACCCCCTATGTCTAAAGCCCTCGTCAAAGCCCCCAAGAGATGCCAGCTCCAAAGCCTGACTCTTGCTGGGCATGCTCCTCTTCCCTCACCCCTGTCTTTCTAACTCCGCTCATCCTTGGATTAAGCCTGGCTTCAGGAGCCCTGCCCCACCAATCCTCCTCCCAGGCTTCCCCTTCCCTTGTCTCCCCAAGTCTCTGGTCCCACAGCCTTACCTCCCAGTAACCTTTCCTTGTCCCCCCCATTCCCCTGGGCAGCATGTGGGCAGCCTCACCTCAAAGCGCTGGGAGCTAACTTTCTTGCCCTTCTTCATCCAGGTGATTCGGGGCTTAGGCTCACCTGTGGCCTGGCACACAAAGGAGGCCACACCCCCAGACAGGCCTGTCTGGTCCTCAGGAGCCTTCACAAAAGTGGGCTTACCTAGAGCAAAGAGGGGCAGACAGGTGGTCACCACTGACTAAGGGCCTGGCTCTAGACCCCTCTCCCCTGGATCCACATGGACCCCATAATCAGCTGGGCAACAAAAGTGCTTCTCTGTGCTGGGAGCAAAAGTGAAGTGGTCCCTTCCCTCTGGGGCTCCCATTCTACAGGGGAGGCAACAGAGACATGCAGAAGGAGAGGAGAAGGGAGTGGCCCCAGCAGCAAAGGAAGCAAAACTGCTATTTGAACTGAGCCATGAAGGAGAGGAGGGCTCTGAGAGCAGGTGGCAGGGACTGCCCGGGCAAAGACACGGAGGCAGGAGATGGGGAGATGTCATCTAGGTGTTTGGGGAGCCTCATGAAGGCCAGTCTGACTGGGGTCTGGAGGTTGGCTAACGAGCAAGTCTTGGAGGTAAGAGGGCTTGGAAGGGGCCTACACTGTCCCCAAGCTGGCCAAAGCCATTGTACCAGTATCACAAGAGGCCTGCTTCAGGGACTCTTGGAGCTCTGGGTCTGGGCCTCTCCTTGTGTCTCCTGTTCTGGGAGCACTCTGAAGGCAGCCTTAACTCTGGGAGGGAACTTAGAGAAGGAGGCCTTTCGACCTGGCTGGGTAGGCCCCAGTAGGCAGATCACCCCCTCAGCAAGTCCTTGGGGGCCTGGGGCAAAGGGAAGGCGAGGCCTCCCCGAGCTCTGGACCTGGCCTCCCTCCCAGGTCCACCCCCAGGAGCAGACTCCTCCCCCTCCTCAGAGGCACCTGTGTGCCCTTCAGGAGGGGGCAGGGCTGGGCAGGCAGGAGGGCCCAGAAGGTTTGATAGAGAAGCCCCACCCCCACCCCACCTCCCAGCCAGCCTCAGCCTGCAAACCTGTCAGACCAGCAGCTAGGCCCCACCCCCACACACCAGACTATAGAGGGGAGGAGGGAGAGAACAGCCTGATCTTCCCATGTGCCTGATTTCAGGGCTGGGTTCTGGGGTCCAGACCGTGGGGCAGAGCCAGGAGCCCAAGGGTGAGCTGACTCGGTTTCCTCTAGCCCCCTCCAGGATCCCATACAGCCCCTATGCTCAGCCCCTCCTCCCTTCTAGACCAACGCCTAGAGCCCAGGTCAAAGTCTAGCAGGCTGCCAGGGCCTGGCCCAGCCCTCCCCATCTGGACCCGGGCCTCTTCTTCCTCTGCCCAGTCAGGGGTCACCCCCAACTCCCCTCTCTCACCTGCCCCTCCCCCCACAGCCAAACTTTGCTAAGGACTGGGGATTTCACCTCAAGCATGTCTAGAATTTGCCCCCTCCTCTCTCACCTGGACTCCTGAGAAAGCAGGGCCTGCTCCAGGCCAGCCTGGGGCTTCCTCTGGGCTCAGCCTACCTGCCCCACCAACTGCTCAGCTAACGTGGCCTTCTCTTCCCCCGACAAGTCTGACCTGCTCTCTTACCTGGGGGTCCTTGCACAAGCTCGCCCCCTGTCCTTGGACCCCCTCCTCCCTCACACATGCCTGTTGGGAACCTTGGGGAGCGAGTGGGAACTTACTGTCTGCCTGGGTGCCCACTGTGAATCCAAGGAGCACAAGAGCGGGCAGCAGTGGGCCTATCATCCACCGAGGGGCAGCCTCCGGGGCCATGGCCGGAACCAGCAGCGCACCAACCCTGGACAGAGGCACAGACTGTGAGATGCGGGCTCCTGGGAAGGTCCAGGGAGCAGAGCCCTGCTCAGACCACATCCAGAGGGCCAGACTGGATCTCTGGGCACCAGGATGGGGAAGGCCCTGGAGTCTGGGACACAGGAAGGAACCAGAGGAGAGGGCTGGGTCAGGGGGAGGCAGAGCCGGGAGGGAGCACCTCGAGGCCAGCAACAGAGGCTGGAGGTCACCGAGAACACTGAACACTGAGCTGTGTGTGTGTGCGCGCGTATGGGGTGGGAGGGTGGGGTGGGGTGGATATTCCGGGTACATGTGGCAGGAGTGAGCTCCTTGTAAGAAGGAATGTTCTAGCAGGAGCCAGAGGTTTGTCAAAGGGTCTCTCAGAGGCTGGTCCTCCCTTGCTCCAAGAACTTCCTGCCCTACTGATGCAGGGAGGACATGGTGCAAAAGGCCAGGCCCACCCAGAGGGGGCTCTAAGCTCCTGCCCATAACACCCCATGAAAAGGGGAGCCTCTCTAAGCAGGCCTGGGCTCAGGGCCAGGGGGAGGCCAGCCTGGACTCCCTAGAACTTGTTCCCAACAAGTTGGTGGCAGGCAGAGAGCCTGGGCCCAGACACCGTCATCCCACCCGATTCCCATGACGGCACCCTCCACCCCCAGTGAAACCACCTGAGGCCATGTCTGCCAGGCTGAGGCGGCCAGCCCGCCCCTCCACAGGGGCCCCGCTCTAGTCTCCCTGTCCTACACATAGGAGTTGGGCAGTCCTGGCAGATTGTCTTCACCTCAGTGACCTCATCTGTAAAACAGGGTTGATAATAGCACCTCCCTCACAGGTCCTTTTAGGGACCAAATAAAACAAAGAGAGCAGAGCAGCCTGGAGCCCTTCAAAGAACCAGCCCAGCCATCCACTTCTCGGTTTGCCCTGAATCAGTCCTGATCAGAAGAGGAGGGGCTTATGCTGGCAGTTGCCCTGCCTTCTGTCCTGAGGGCACAGGAAGAGTCAGGAGCTCAGGTCACAGCCCCATCAGCCTGGCCTTGTTCTTCCCCAGACATGCCATCAGGTCATCTCCAGTGCCTGTGTCCTTGCATAGGCTGTACCCCCTCTCCGGAATGCACCCCCTGCCCACCTTTGCCTCTTATGGTCAGTCTATTTCCTCCCAAGGCCAGCTCAAGCACCAATTTTCTTCTCCACATCCCCCACCCCCATACCTGGTATTTTTTTTTGCACAACATACTTTTATGTTCACCCCCCTGAAAAAAATGTAAAATCCTTGAGGACAGGGATCTGAACATTTGCATCCACATCTCTAGTGCCCAGCAGGGCCAGACACAGACTGTCTAGGCCAGGGCTCCCCAAGGATTCACTGGACCCTGGGGGTAAAGAAGTTGGACTTGGCCTCAGTCAATGGTGGCCCAGCTCAGGAGGATGGGGCACTGCCCAAACATCCTGTTACAAGGAAGCCAAACTGACCCCCTCATGCTGAGATCTGACCACTGTAGTCAGCTTGCCTGGGAGGTCAGGTCCAAACACCTGAGCCTTGGCATTCCAGGCCCCTCTTCTCTTGTCCCTGTCTGCACCCACATCCTAGAGGAACAGGGCAGCATGCTCACTGAAGGCAAGGTCAGGGGTTGCTCCCCTCCTCTGGTCCCCCAGCCTGACAGACACCTGAGGGCAGGGTCTGGGGCAGCTCCTCAGTAAAGACTGCCAGGTCCTTACCCCCCTCCACCTGGTCTCTGAATACTCTCAGGGACTCCCTGCGACTCTCCCAGCTGGGGCCTGCAGCGGATGAATGAGCTCCAGACACCCCCGGCCTGTGGCCAATCGGAGCCTTAATTACTTCCTGAGGATGCTGGGCTAGCAGCCCAGCTTCTGCTTGGCGGGTGAAATGCATTTCCCGGCTAGCCACTGCTCTTGCCTCTCCCCTCTCATTAGGTTGAGCTGTTAATTCTACCAGCCCCTGCATGCCCCCCTGAGCTCCCCTCCTCCCTCCCTCTTCTGCCCGACTGCTCCTCATCTCTGCCCTCCCAGAATTCAGGCAGGGGAACTGCCCTGACATCTCTCCATTCCTCAGTCAATCTCAGGGTATGTCTCCTCCAGGCCCCTCACAGCACCATGAGAAACAGTACTCTCAGAGGGTAGGGCCTGGGCCCCTCTCTGACTGGACACCTGCGTTTCTGCAGCCAGGTCAGACCAGCAGCCCTGAGAATAAGATAATCTTAAAAACACAGGTACAAAGCCAGAGGTAAACGGAGTCAGACACAGAGAAAGTCAAAATCCCAGAGTCCCAGAGAGCCAGGCGGGGACAGAAAGCCAGGGACACGATACAAACTGACTAATGTCAGAGCCAGAAGGGGCCTGGGCAGCATCCAGTCTAATCTAAGACCCTAAAGGCCTCTCTACAACAGCTAACCAGAGGTGCTATGGCTTCTGTTGAGAGCCCTCCTCCAAAGAAGGGGGCCTGCCCTGCCCTCCACCTCCATCCCCCAGCAGCTTACATCTGTCTCTCTGCAGCTCTGCTCCTGATTTTGGCCCTAATTCCTCCTCCATGGGATAGCCCTGAGGAAACTGAAGCCAAACAAATACCCAGAACTATGTGCCCTCAGCTTCCTCTTCTCCAGGCCTCCTCATCCTAGACTTTCTTCATGCAGACCCACAGCATCTCATCAGCCCTCTGTGGTAGCCACACTGCCCTGCTGATTCATCCTGAGCAGGCTGGAAGGCCACAAAGACCCCCAAGATCTCTTTCAGTCTTAAGTCCAACAATACTTCCTCCACCTTGTACTTGGGAAGTTGATTTCTCGAACCCAAATGTTGGACTTTGCATTGACTCCTGCTGAACATCATCTTCTCAAACCTGGCCCCGTGTTCCAGCCATCAAGATTCTTTTGGATCCTGGTTCTATCACCCCGTGTGTCTATGCTCCCGGCCTAAAAGTTTAGTGCTGAGACACAGAACGGCAAAGCCAGATGGATAGCTCCCAGATTGGAATTTAGAGGGTCAGGGGGAGGCCAGGGCCTTTCCCTGTCCATGTTGCAGTCACAGCCAGCCAGCCTTGCTGGGAGTATTTCTGGGGAACTGTGCCCCCATTCTTTGTGCCATGGTTTATGAAGGAAATAGCTAAGCTGGAGAGTGTCCAGAGGAGCTCTACCACCTGTGTGACCTTGGGGAAGTCCCTTCAACTCTCTGAGCCTCAGCTTTCCCATCTGCAAAATAAGGGTTGGACTCCAGGGCCTCCCAGGTCTCATGGGAAAAGGCCCGGAGTCTCCAAAGGATCAGATGGAAGAGTTGCCAGAGACAAGAAGGCAGGGTTCAAAGCTCAGTGGGAGCCTCAGAGCTGCCCAGAAGTACAGCCAGTCACACCATGGGGGTATCCCCTGGCCATCGCCAGCCCTTACCTTCCACCTGGCCCCAGACCTCCTGTGGCCACCCCCCATCTCTCGGGCTCAAGCCAACAGTCAAATGAGTCTTGGAGATTACAGCCCAATGTGTGCAGGGGCTTTGGTCCTGGACTCTGGAGGCAAGGGGGAGAATGGAGGATGAGCTTGGTCACAGCCCCTGCCTTCCCAGAGTGTGTCTGGTGAGTTCTGGGGGAAGCTGGGACCCTCAGAGAAGAGGGAAGTACATCCTGGAGGTGAAAGGGAATGAGCTTTCCGGTCTGAGGAGTCAAGAAAAACACAATACCACACTGGGAGTATGTGAAGGGCAGGAGGGAGAGGTAAGCCTGGGAAAGGAGGGAGCACAGGGCGGTGGGGGAGGCAGCCTCAGAAAGTCAGAGAAGACCAGAGCTGAGGGCAGGTGTCCCAGGCACTGACAGAACCACCTGAACTTGAGGAAGGAGGATGTGCCTGATGGTAGGGAAGTGGAGTGGGGACTGCTGTGGTGAAATCGATGGGATGCAAGATCCTGAGGGAGGGGGAGCCTTGAAACATGGTGGGCAGCCACCAGAAGAGAGTGGCTGGCACCCGGACCCTGGGCGCCCATCTGCACTCAGACTCTGCCAGGCCTTAAAGGCTGCCCTCCTGTGCCCCGGTTACAATCCATGGTACAGCAGCGGGGCCTCAACCCAACTCCTCTCCATGGGTTACTTACTGTCTTCAGGCCTTCTGCCACATCACACTCAGGAAATTCAGTTTGGAACCCAAGGGGTTTTACATTTATCCCACTGAGCTGAATCTTATCAAGCTGGACTCCAAAGAAGCTGCTGATTGACAAGCACTTTATTAAGTGCCTACTGTGTGCTAGGCACTGTCCTAGGCGCTGGAGACACAGAAGCAGCCTTTGCCTTCAGGGCAGGGAGACAACATGAACATAACCTGGCATCTGAGAGCAGCACCAGAGAAGATGGAAAGTCATCTGTTGGGGTGGCGGGGAGACAGGGAGCAGCAGCCTCCAGCCAGTGGGGATTCTAGCCAGGTTCTATGAGAAACCCAAAGGTTTTGGAATCTCAGAGAGGTAAGGAGCAAGGCAGAAATGGAAGGACCAAAGAGGGCAAGAGGCCCCAAGGGAGGCTGCAGCTGGCCTGGCAAATGCTTTGGAGGCAAAACAACGGAGGTTGCTTTTGTCCCTGAGGCACTCAGCAGCCGCTAGGGTGAACATGCCCAGACCTGCACTTTGGACAGAGGGGAGGCTGGAGGCAGGGAGACCAAACAGGAGGCCAGCTCAACAGTCCAGGAGAGGCTAAAAGCCTGAATCCGATGAATGGAGGGAAAGGGGTGGATTGGAGAGATGTTACAGAGGTAAGATCAAAGAGATCTGGAAACAGACTCGGGGGAGAGAGGGAGAGAGAGAGGGAGGGAGAGGGAGAGGGAGAGAGAGAGAGGGAGAGAGAGAGAGAGAGAGAGAGAGAGAGAGAGAGAGAGAGAGAGAGAGAGAGAGAGAGAGAGCGCGCAAGAGAAAGAGGGGGAAGAGAGGGAGAGAGAGTGTGAGTGTGCATGCCTGCACATGCACCCCTCAACAAATTAGGAAGAAAGAAGGCTTTGGGGAAAAAGATGGAGTGAGCGGTTACCACACTTGGTTTAGGATGTCTACAGGAGAGATATCTGGTCTGAGCTGTCCAGGGCAGCCGCTGGAAAGAGATAAGGGCTGGATAAACAGACCAGGGGATCCTTTGCACAGAGAGGCTGATGCCATGAGTACCGAGGAGATCCCTGCACTCAGGACCTGCCCCACCCTGGCAGGCGGCCTGCGGAAGCCTGTGGACCCCTTCTTAGACTCTCATTTTTAAATAACTGAAGGAAATGTGGAATTTCAGTTAGCAATTAGGGAAAATAAAGATGTATTTTTTTTTTTAAATCAACAGTGTCAAAGGCTTCAGAGAAGTAAAAAAGTGATGAGGATTAAGAAAAATCCATTAGATCTAGCAATTTAAGAGACCACTGATACAAGACAATACAGATGATTCTGATTACTTGAAGTTGAAAAGCTTTTCCACAAACAAAATTAAAATATCTAGAGAAGCCGTTGAATAGGGGAGAAATCTGTTTATCAAACATCTCTTATGGCAAGCCTGCATCCAAAGTCATTCCTCCACAGGCAGTGGCCAAAGATTCTCTCAAGAAGGATCACAGGCTACTTCACAACCACACAGAAGAAGGCTCCAGATCACCCATGCTCAGAGAAGTGCAAGTCAGGACAATATGCAGTTTTACATGAACCCTGCAAACTGGCAAAACTGACAAGACGGGTACTGTTGGGGTTGGAGAGACACACTGATACATTGCTGGTGGAACTGTGAATTTGTCCAGCTATCCTGGAAAGCAATTCAGAGTCGTGCAAAGCAAGTGACTAAAAAGTCTATATTCCATTTCTGTGCACAGATTTCGAAATGGTCACTGACAAAAAGAAAGGTCCCTGTATTACATTTTGGTTTGTTTTATGATTTCTCCCACTCATTAAATTAATTCTTCTATGCAACATGACTAATGTGATAATGTATTTAATAGGAATGTATGTGTAAAGCCCATATAAAACTGTATGCCATCTTGGGGAGGGAGGGGGTAAAAAAATCTAAGTTATAGTGACTGTAGAACACTGAAAACAAAAAAAACAAAAAAAAAAAAGGAAGGTCCCATAAACACTAAAATACTCAGCACTTTTCTTGTGGTAGCGAAGAACTGGAAAACAAACAGATGCCCCAGACTGCAGAATGGCAGAGCACGCCGAGGTATCTTACTGTACTGAATGAACAATGAACTTTACGAATAAGAAAAGTACGCGAAGGTTTCCTTGAACCGGTGCAGAGTAAAGTCAGCAGAACCCAGAAAGCGACATACAATGGGCTCTAACAACGCAAATGGGAAAGGCCAACACCCCAGAACAGAAGCGCTGCTGAATGATAAAGCCCCAAGCAAAGGCAGGGAAGAAGAGGGAGGGACGTAGGGAAAACTCAAAAACAAGCAATATCATTAAAAATCTGCTTTTTAAGAAGTGAGATCATTGAAGAAGACAGTTTCAGGCGAGTCATGAGGTTAGAAATCTGATGGTAAGGAAGCACCTTTCATGAAGGGGACGTACTCGACGACAGCAGCCAGCAGGGACAGATGGGTGCATGAAAGGTTTCTGAGGAAAGCAAATGGAGGTGGAGGGTAGCCCTGGGCTAAGGCCTGAGTGCCCCAAGAAGGGAGCTAATAGGTCTGCAAGCTGAGGACCATGGAGTAGGAGGAAAGTGGGGAATAGGTTTAGGACAGAGTGGGATGGAAAGACAAGAGCTACAATGAGACACGGTGGTGACCTACAGTTTGGAAGGGGACAGGTAACAGCTGGAAGGGATCATGGAGGCAGTCTAGTTTGCACAGGTTCAGAAGGGAAGTGGCTCTCCTAGTCACAGACAGCCAGCGTTCAAGGCCAGGTCTATCAGATCACAGATCCAAGGCCCTTGAAGGCTGCCTGATTCTCCTTTCACAGACCCAGCAAAGGGAACAGACTTGCCTATGGTCATACAGGTATCAAAGCCAGGAGCTCTGTCCTCAGACTCAGATTAGCTGCAGCAGAGGGTGGAAGGAAGGGAAGGGCTGGGTGCAGGACTGTTGTCCTGATTGCACCTGGGGTACGCTCACCCCTCCCATGAGCCCCTCTTGGCCTTTGCCAGGGATCCACCCTCACTGCTCTCTTCAGGGCTCCATGCTCAGGGGCGACACCACACTCTTATACCTGTCCTTGGTCCTGGTCCTTGATTCTATCTTCCGGACCCTTATGTTAAGTTTCAAACTCTGACTCCCCACCCCTCTCCCACCCCCGCCCCCAGCCTTGGGAAGCTTGCCTCTTCCCTCCCCTGGACTAAGGGTCCATAAGGAGGGGATCTGGGAGGATGTGCCTCGTGTCCTTTCATTACCCGAATTATGGAGCTGAAGCCCACAGTGAGGGCTCACGGTGATGGACGTGCCCTTTCTCTCCCCTGGTATTTTAATGAAGTCCTTTCTCCTGCTGGAGCAGGAAGCTGGGGGGTGGGGGTGGGCAGAGAAGACGTGCAGGGCTCACTGCTCACCCAGGGAAAAAACCATCATCTTTTCTGCTCTGGGCAAAGCCACCGTGTCATTATCCCAGGAACATGGAGTTGTCAGGCTCTGGACAAGCCTGGGGAAGGTAGCTTCACTGGCTTGGCGTAGGGGTGGGGGAAGGGGGGGGAATCCTGTCCTAAGCTGGGCTCTTCTCCCTCATTAAATTAGTAGTGCCCCTCCCCCCCAATAACTCAACTTCCAATTCACTGCAGGAACATTCAAACTCTTGACCCCTGAAAGCCCCAAACTGCAGTCGCTGAACCCCCTGGGATCACCCCCAAACAAATTCAAGCCCAGGGTGGCTAGGGCCAAAGCCTCATGGGAGCCCAGAGCAGTTGGACTAGCCCTTGGAAATGGATCTACCCAAAGGCTGTGAGTCCTCTGCCAACACCCTTCTGACAGGGGGGTCACTACCTGCCAAGGTAGCTCTTTCCAACTAAGACAACAGTCTTGGCTGACCCTGCTTTATCACCCCCAGGACCCCAGTTTTGCTCTCTGGGGTCAAGCACAGCTTGGTCTGGCTGGACCCGCAAGTGGGAAGCCAGCCCCCACGTCGGCACAACCTCTGTTCGCTACCTGCTTGTGCCCATGGGGGGAATCGAGGGAGACCTCTCTCCTTGTCACACCCCAGTTCAATTCAATTCCCTTCTTGAAAAAATAACACCTCAGTAGCTACTGAGTACCAGGCTCTGTGCTGGACACAAGGCGACAAAGGCAAAGGCACAAACGGCCCCATCCTCAAGGAGCTTCCATTCTACAGGGACACACAGCAGATAAAAATAGGAGTGAAAAAGGTAGGGCTAAGCAGGGGAGGGGGCACCGGATGGACAGCCTTCGTAGAGCAGGCAGCTACCTTAACTGCCTCCTCCAGGCCAAGGATCCTCAAATCTCCCAGTGGTGCCCCAACTTCCCCCTGCCTTCCATCCAGCCCCCTCCCCTCCCCTGCCTCCTGCCTTGGAGACACATCCAAAACAGAACTGATCTTCCCCCAACCCTAGTTGTCCTCTGTGGCATCCCTCCCCCCGCAGACCACTGCAGGAGCTACCCCACTCAGGTCTGTGTATACCACCCCTCTCCTCAAACACCCTAGTGGCTCCCTATTGCCTCCAGGATCAAACACAGAATTCCCAGCTTTCTGACCCTGGCCTCTCCTCCCTTTCTAGTCTCTGAACACCTTCCCCCAGTGACCTGGGTCTCTGGCTGTGCCCCCTGCCTGGAATGCCCTCCTCCTCTGCTCCAGCTTCCTGTAAGTGCCTGCTAGAAGGCCAGTTCTCTGGGAAGCCTCTGACTTTCCCCCATTTATCCTGTAGAGCTTAGTTTGCTGTAAGCTCACTGAGGGCAGGGACTGGCTTTTGCATCACTTGGTATCCCCATAGCTTAGTACAGGGCCTGGCACACAGTAGGTGCTTAATAAATGCTTACTATTTCAAGGGAATGTTAAGTCAAGAAGCAGCAAGTCAGCCCCTGGAGAGAGAAGTAGGAAGTGAATCTGGGAAGGGCTTTACATGCCAAGAGTCTGTATTGGAAGCAAGAGGGAGCTGGTGCAGGTTCTAGAGCATGGGAGGGACACAGGGAGCTTGGTTCTTTAACAATATCGCTTAGGTTGGGGCTCCGATGAGGAGTTGAGGTGAGAGGTGAAGGACCCAGACCTGGGTGGGGGCTATGCAGAAGACAAACAACAGTCCTTGGAGGCAAAAGGACACCAAGGTTTGGAACCTGGAGGAGTGGGAGGATGGTGGGCCCCTCCAAATGATGGGAAAGTTAGGAAGTGGCTGACTTCTAGATGTTTGCGAGACATCCAAAAGGCAGCTGTACTTTAGGACCGGACGTCAAGAGAGAGGTTAGGGCCAGATAAACAGATCGGAGAATCATTGGCTGGAGATGACAGTTAACCCCAGGGGGGCTGGCAGAAACGGGGAGGGGCCCAGGTCCAGTTTCTGTCAGTTCCTCCTGCAACAGCCCCTACTCCTGACTGGGCCTTGGCTTGCTCTTATCTCCCTGCTCGGAAGTTTTCCTTCTCATTCATGTCCCCCTGATCCTCCCACTGGAATGAGCCATTCCAGTGACTCTCCGCTCTCTCTTTGCCTTCGTTTACTCTCCTCCTTCCCTCACGGATACCCTCAAGGAGCAGCCAGAGAGAGCTTGGACTAAGCCAGACAGAGCTCAGCTAAGACCCCGCCTGGACGTCATATCCTCCAGCGTCACCAGGGCTGCCCCTAACCTACTGTTCACTCTCCCATCACCAGATTCCCAGACCCTGGACAATAGGACCATGATTCCTTTCTGGCCTTCTCTAGGCTGAGTGCCCTGCCCCAACATTGCCCCACACCACAACTGCACATCTCCTCCTCATGTGATGTTTTTGGGCCTGATTCAGAGCTCCTTGCAGACAAGTCCTTAGGCCCAGTCCTTGGCTCTGCCCCATAGACACCAACTCCTAGGGCTGCACTCACTCCCCCCCACTCCTTTACTCCAGAAAGTTAGGGTCTGATTCAGGGGCGACAGAACTTAGCTGAGTGGTATGCTTCTAATGTGCCACGTGGATATGGCCAGAAGAGGCACCAGTACGAGCCAGGAATGCAGTGCTTGCAGGGAGTCTGGGCCCCAAGGTTATCCAGTCAAGGTGGACAGGTATAGGGAGGGGCATCGATTTCATCAGACAGGGCTTTATGTGAGGCAGCTCAGCCCCCCATGTCCCAAGATGTGCAGAAGCAATCTTTTCTTCTGATCTGAGCCCATGTCCCCAAGAAGGACCTTAGGAACTCAAGCTAGATCTCTGGGCCCTGAAAAGAAGCTGGCTGATGGGATATATGGCTGGACTCTCAGGGATCTCAGGAAGATCAGGGTTGATGAGGACAAGAGAGGCCACAAAGGCCTGGAGAAGAGCAAAAACGGACCTAAATTGGAAAATAATAGGTCAGTGTTCTCAACTCTGATTGGTGGGAAAATTTCAAAACAGAACATAAAGGGATGGAAAATGATTATTTAGAAAAGGAAGCAGTGATCACAGAGAAGCTGCCTGGCTTCAGCCAACAGGTCACACAGGACCGAGCTCATTTCCTCCTGTGACTGAGTTGGGGAGAGAAGGCTGGGGGTACCACTGTGTGTACCCATGTCATGGTGTGACATCTAGTAAGACTCTCGTATGATTCTAATGAACAAACACTATGGAGAGCACTACACAACAGCAAGAGCGGGGGAATGCAGACTAGGTCAGACAGTCTCTCTGAAGAGCAGTCTTTACCAGAACAAGGATAGCCTGGGGAGAGGTCTGCAATAGAGGGCCCCAAGACCACCTTCTCAGGCTCGCCAGCACAAAGCTGGGGAGCTGATACAATGCAAGCTAGAATGCTGGACTGAATCTAAGGAGAGAGAACTTACGAAGGCCAAATGTAAAGTCTAAGGCCTGGGTTCAAGGAGTCAATGTCAGAAGTAGAGGGGATGAGGGGGAGGGTCTGGCTAGGCAATGGCGTTCCTGAAAACCCTCTGGGGTCTGGGGTCATGCTGGCTGAGTCATCAGTGGAACGGGGCAGGCAAACACCCAAACAGGAAGCTGGGGGGTTCAATTGGCCTCCAGCAGGAAGGGGAGCATGCCTCCATGCTCTGCCCTGGATAGACCTTACCCAGAGGCTAGTGCTCAGGCCTGGTGTGCCATCCAAGTATCAAGAACTGGGAGTAGAGGAAGCTCAGGTTCAATAGCTGCCTTAAAGCAAAGGAGGGGGTTGTGTCATGAGGAAGAGAGATCAGCTTTGTTCTGCTTGGTTTCCTCAAAAGCAACGAGGGGAGGTCACACATCCCAGGAAGGCCAACTCAAACTCGATGGCAGGAAAACTTCCCTCACCATGACACTGCCCCAGAGTGGGGCATTCTGGGCTGCCTGGGGAGGTGATGAGCTCCCTGTCCTTGGAGGTCCCCAAACAGAGGCTGGGTGTCTGCTAGTTAAGAAGACTGAAAAGGTGCTTCCTGCTAAGCCTGGGGCTGGACTCAATGTCGCCAAAGGGCTTTCTAGTTCTTGGACTCCTAAGACGGACAGCCCTGGGAATATTCTCTACAGAGAAGGGAAGCTGAGGTGGTAGAGAGTATGGAGGAGGAAGAGAAGGCATCCAGGCCTTGGGGGGCACTGAGGGCCCAAACGATGGATCAGCAAAGGAGACTTAAAAGGAGTGATTTGTCAGGAAGGAGGGAACCCAAGAGAGCACGACGGAGGGGGATGGGGCAGGGGAGCTTGTCAGACAGAAGAGGAGAAACAAAGGGCCGCCCCCTCAAGAGAGGGTTGAGGGGTAGAACCAGAATGTCCAAGCCCCTGACACTGTAGACATGGGAGACTCTGGGAGGCGCAGAGCTGCACAAACTAAAAAAACTCTGGCTGCTGGGAAGGCTTGGGGTCAAGACAGGGACAGACCCCGGCGAATGAGCCATTCAGACCAAAGGTAGCAGCCAAACTTTAAAAAGCAGGAGTCAGTTGGCAGCATGGGGAGAGAAGCAGAGGATGGCCTGCCGCTGGCTAGGGGGATGGCAGGGTCCAGGAAGAGTTTGTTCAGCACAGGGAAGGAGGCAGGGTCAAGATCCCAGGGGAGAGGCTGCCTCCAGACGAGGGTAAAGGAGGCAATGATTCCAGGAGTGGAGGCAGGAGGAGAGGGTCTTGGCTGAGGGGGTAAGAGGGAGAGAGTTGGGGAAGACCTGCCCCAGAGGTGGGGAGAGCCCCAGTGAGACAAGGGAAACAAGAGTGGGCTGCTCTGGGAGGGGGATCTTCGAGCACAGCTGGGACAATGACAAAAAGACTCTTAGTTAGGTGTGGTTTGCACTTGGAGCCTCTGGGGTCCCCTCCAAGCCTGAGCTTCTACAAATGTGCCCCTTGCAGTCAGAGCCTGGCACATAGGCCTCACAGGGTGACGAGAAGAGCACACAGCCTGCATCGAGGCCTGGGTTCGAAACATAGCTCTGCCACTTCTACCTCAGCTGCACAGCTCAATGGGAAGAATGCTGGGCCTGGAGCAGGAGGACCCGAGTTCAAATCCAACCTCAAACACTGATAAACTGTGCGACCTTGGGCAAGTCAGTGAACCTGTTTGCCTCAGGTTCCTCATCTGTGACAGGGACATTATCACAGCACCGCCCTCCCAGGGTCACTGTCAGGACGAAACGACATCTGCACAGGGCACAGGGCAGATGCCACAGAAATGCTCATTCTCTCCCCCTTTCCTGTGCTACCTCCCCAGGCCTCAGTTTCCTCATCTGTAAAACAAGGGGGCTGGACCTGATGACCTCAGGGGTCCTTCTCAGCTCCTGCCCGCCCCCCCCATCCCTCATCCTCCTACAGGGAGTTCTCCCCAGACCTGGCCCCTCCTCTGTCCTCCCTCATTCTCAGGGCACCCAGGATCACTTTCTACCATTAGAACATAAGCTCTTTGAGGGAAACAGTTGTCTTTCTGCTTATGCTTGTTTCCCTCAGGCTCAGCACAATGCCCTGCACACAGCAAGCATTTAATAGAAGGTTGTTGCCTAACAATAGCCTCCTCTTTCCACTCACTTGTACAGCCACCAAAGTGACTGCCTGGAGTGCAGGTCACTTTCCTACTCCATAAACTTCTATGGCTCCCTCCTACTCGGAGAAAGCAAACACACTCTCTGACCCTGCCCAGGTCTGGGCCCCACCGCCCCCCACACCATGGGGGCCTCTGTGCCTGCCAGGGTCCAGAGCCCAGCTGGGCTGGACTCACCTGAGTCTTCAATCTGTCACTTCTACTGCACAGATGCCTGAGAGGCCGGGCCTGGAGCTGGGGGTCCTTGGTTCATTCCTGCAGAGATGGAAGGAGGCAGGGGAGTTAGGCCTCTGGCAAGCAAGGAAGCCTGAGGTTCCCACCCCAGATGATGGAGATGGAGGAGGAGGAGGACCTGGAACATGAGGTCCCAGAATGCAAGATGGGAAGGAGCCCATACTCCTTCCATCCTGGGGGACAGAGGGAGACCCAAATCTGACAGTGGTCCCCCCTGACTCTCCCCATCACTGGGCACCAAGAGAGGTCACAGAAGAGCCAGAGCTCATGCTACCCAGCGTGGGGGAGGGGACTGCCCATCTCTGCTGCCTAAGTCTGAGGCATGCCCCCCTCATCCCCCAGAGAAGCTTCAGGAAGGATGGCCAGCGAGGCAGATGGACAGGGACAAGCTAGGGGTTTCTGTGGCTCTGCCACTTAGCACCAAACATCCACAGCCCCTGCGTCCCTCATAAGTTCTCCTTTCTGTGGGCATTGGTCTTCCTCTGCGAGACATCTGCACTTGTGCACCCCCCTACCACAGCCATCTACCTCAGCCCCAGGCCCGCTGCCTATGACTTACAAACAAGCCTGAACAGAGGCTGGGCCCACTGGTCCCCATGGCCTGAGGACAGAGAGGTTCCTCCTCCTCACCTCTCCCTCAAAAAGGCCCAATTCACCTTTCCTGAAAGTCACTGCCTATGGCTCCAGCTGTCCCAGGATCAAGTTTTAGACAGGCATCCAAGATACCTCCCCAACACACCCAACATTGGCCCCCCCGAAACAGGCCAAGATCCATCTGTCCATCTAGCGCATACAGGGTTCCTTCGCACCTCCATGACTCAATTACCCCACTGTCCTTCCCCACCTCATCCTCCAGAGCCCAGGGCCAGTCCTGGTGCAGTTCAGCCCTCAGTCACAAGGCCGATGCACTGCTAGGGTCACCCCACCTAGCTGGCTGACCATCAGGCAGCAGGCCCCTCAAGTTCCCCTGCATTTGGGTCCAGGCACACCTGCCCTCCTCAGGCCCCAGGCAGCAGCATGTGGGCATAGCCCTGGACTGGCTCCCAGACCCTGTGCTCTACAAGATGACTCAATCCCTGCCTGCCCTCAAGAAGCTTTGACTCAGGCAGGGGGGTCCACAAAGAAGCTGGCACAAAGGAAGAGGGAGAGGGGATAGAAGCAGCTGAAGCCCAGAGGACTTCATGGAGGAGGGGGCCTGAGTTGGGCTCCAAGGGTGAGAAAGCAGCTGCCACCACAGCTGTCACCAAAAGGTTTGCTGAGCTGAGCCACCAGGTATTTCAGTCTCATTTTGTAAGTGAGGATGATGAGGCTCAGCAAAGAGTTGCCCAGGGTCACCCAGCCGCCAGGAAGTGTCAGAGGCAGAGTCCAATTCAGCCGCCTTCTCTGGACCACAGGCAGAGAGGAAAAGGCAGGGAGATAGGAGGACAGAATCAGAGGCAAGGAAGTCACCAGAAATCACTTGGGAAAGTGAGGGGGGAGACTTGGCTTGGAATGCCAAGCCCAGAGGCAGTACTAGGGAGCCACCAACTTCATGAGCATAAGAGGGACGAAACATGGTCAGACCTTCCTGTTAGGCGGAGGAATCTGGAAGCAACGGCAATTCTTTTAAACCTTTCTTAACTTTTAGTATATAGTAAGTGCTTAATAAATGCTTAAAGGACTGACTGACCCTCAGCAGCCACTGCAATAATTCAGACATGAGCTGATGAGGGGCCACACCTGGGTGGGGTGGGGGACAGTGTTGAACAAAAGAAGGGAGCATATTCAGGAGATGCCTTGGCCAGGCTTGCAAGGAGGGGCTGAGGGAGACAAAACAAGGAAAAAGGCATCAAATGTCCCTGCTGGGGAGACCAGTAGAGGGCGAGAGTCTGCAGAGAGCCCAGCTTCCTGGGGAGACTCTGGGGGGTCCACGGAGGGGGGGGGGGGGAAGGGGGGGCGGGGAGGCTCCATTGACCCATACGACTTCCTTTCCTGAGGTCAGTATACTAGAAGCTCAAAAGGATGCTCCAGAGCTGAGCAAAGGGTGATGGCAGAAACAAGACACAGGTAGACGATGCTGCCCGGGGGGAGGAGCCAGGCAGAAGGATGGACAGCTCCAGTAGAGCCCTCCTGAGGCACTGACTTGTATGGAGACCCAGAGGGCATCCCAACTGAAACAGCAACAGACTCAAGAAAGTAGGGTCCCCCAAGGGACCAGGAACAGAGGCAAAAAAAAAAAAAAAAGGAGGGGAGCACAGACTCTGAATCAGGAAGGACTCTGGAGCCCATCAAGGCCAGGTGAGGTCACTGAGATCCAGAGAGGTTCATGCAGCTAGAAGATGCTAGGTCTTGGTGACTCTAGGGCCTGCCTCTGCCCACTACTCCGCACAGTCCTGGGGGGCTGATGGAAGGACACTAGGAGAGCGGCACTGGAAGAAAATGTGTACAGGGGGTGGGCTAGCTTGGGGAGATGTCGTGGTCATGCCAGGGACCTCAGGTCACTAGAAATGGAAAGTCCTCCACCTGGATTAAAAAAGTCACCAAAAAGTACAGGACGAGAGCAGCTCATCTGAAAAAGATCTGGAGCTCTCAGTGGCCACGGAGCCAACAAGGCGGCAGGGCATGTACTGTTCAGCAGGGGAGCAGGACCCACAGCACGGGAAAGGCGAGTTCCCTGGCCCCGGGAGGGTGCACAGCCTGGGGGCTGGAGATCCCGGGCCCACTGAGGACCCTCTGGTCCCCGGGCTGGGGGGGGCGGGGCGGGGGGCAGCACCAAGGGCTGCCCAGTGGGCAGCGAGCTCCCCCCTCCACCTCCCTGGCTCGGACAGACCAGCCCGGCTCCCGCAGTCCTGAGGCCCAGGGGCGGGAGGGAGGCAGAGCCCGCGCCGGGCCCCCCCCCCTCCTCCCGCGTAGTCCCCCTGCCCCCTCCCCCCACAGGTAGCCCAGGCCGGTGGGGCGGGGCCGGGGGCGGGGCCGGCCGGGCTGGAAAAGCCGGAGGGGCGGCATTCCTGCGCGCGGGCACCGGGGGGAGGGGGCCCCGAGACAGACTCCCAGAGACGCACCCCCCCAGAGGCAGGGAACCCCTGCCCCCCGCACGTGCCCCGTGGGGAGGGCCTCTCGCGGGCCCCGCCCGGGCCACGGCCACGGCCACAGGGCCGGCGCGGACACGCGAGGGGGCCCGGAGCCCGGGCGCGCGCTCGCGGGGGGCGCGCACAGGCGGCGGGGAGGGGGGTAGAGTGACCTGCCCGGATCCCACCCCCGCGAGGCTCCTTCCCTCCCCTCCCCCGTCGGCGGCCACGGCCCCCACGGGGGACACGGACGCGCGGGGCCGTACTCACCCGCGCTGCTGCTGCTGCCGCGAGCCCCCGCGCCCCCGCTCCTCATGGCCGCCCTGCTCGGGCTCCCCGCGCCCCGGGCCCCGCGCCCGTCCACCCGCCGGTCCGGCCTCCGGAGCGCCCACCCAGCCCAGCCCAGCCCGCGAGCCGAGCCGCCGCCGCCGCCTCCTCGCCCGCGTGCCCGGCGGCCGTGCGCGCCCCCGCGCGCCGTGCGCGCCCCCGCCCCGCGCGCCCCTCGCCGGCAGAGGCCCGGGGAACGCGGTCGGTGCGCGCGGGCGGGGACCTCCCCCGGCGTGCCGACCCGGGCCTGACCCGCTGGGGAGGGGCCGGGGCCGCCCCCGCCCGCAGCCCCCGCCCCCGAGCCCCTCCGCGGGCGTCCTGCCCTGGTCCGAGCGAGCCCTGGCCCGGCCTAGAGGGCTGCCCCCGCGGGCCACGCGGCCCCGCCTGCCTTGCCCCGATCGGATCCCGGGCTGGGAGCAGGGGGCTCGCCCTCGTGGAGGGGGGCGGGGTCGTCACCTGGGCCAGGTGTTGGCCCTCCTCTCGCGGCCCCTCGGCGAGCCCGGGGATCCGCGGAGTGTGCAGACAAAGGGCCGGGCCGCCCAGGAGGAGCGGGGCGGAGCGGGCGCCGGGAGCTCGGCCCTGCCTTAGGGGCAGCAGCCCCGCACCCCCGGGCGGCCTCAGCTTGCTGGGGCGCTCCTCTCCGGAGCGTGTCCCCTTTGTGCCTCAGACATCACCGGTCCTGGCTCGTCTCCCCTGCGGAGCCCTAGTGACCAGTCCTCTTTGTCTCCCCTGACCTTCCCCAGCCTAGGGTGCAGGCTGCCGGTGCCTAGATTTCCACTCCTCTTTCACGGACCTCAAAGGTTCCCATCAGAGGAAGGGTGGGCTTTCCTTTTGTTTGATTCCTCCAGCTTTAGAAGGACTAAAATAAAAGATTAATTAGCCAACCAAGGAACATTTATTAAACACCTACTGTGTGCTAAGCACTGAGGGTACAAGGAGAAAAAAGGACCGTTCCCCATCTCCCCTCCTCTCTCCCCCCAGCTTATATTATAAACCAGAGTCAGAATTACCTCTGCCCCCAAATCGATGCAAGCTAATTGACGGTGAGCTGGTGAGGGGCCACGAGGCGCACCAGCAGCTTGCAAACCGGAGGGGGTGTAGGTGGGAGATGAGAAAAGCCTTGAGTCAGGCACAGAACACGCATTTATTAGGCACTGACTGTGTGCTAGCCGCTGTGCTGAGTAAAATAGTAAAACAGTCCTTGGGGGAAATCAACAGAAAAGGAAGCTGAAAATGGCATGATAGATAAAATCTGGAGAGAAATGATAACAGGCAACAAACTTACAAAAGCTGAGGTCAGAGGGGATGAGGACCTGGTGTGAGAAACGCATAGCCCAGTAGATATGGAAGGTGAGCCAGAGGAAACTGGTCCCACACGTCCATACAATTCCACCTCCTGCAGTCCAGGAGGCCTTCCCCTGGGCGAGGTCCAGGGCTAGGATGCAAGCTGGGAATGGGCCTAGAGCTCAGCTGGGAACTCCCAGGAGAGGAGACTCCTTTTCCAATGCAGGCCAGCACTTCTCTGCATCTTAGACAGAGACTTGGGGCATCGGGTGATAAAGTGAGCCAGAAGGCGCCAGAGGCTGCTCCAGATCCCAGGTCTCCTCTATTTCCAGGCTGGCTCTCTGCATACTTGGCCACAAGACAAAAGTGAGACAATCCCTGCCTTTGGGGCAACTGTGTGCCATGTAGATACAAGGAAGTTGGGGGGCACAATCCCACAATACCCCCTGCTTCATTGTGATGCACACATACATCCTCTCCCAGCTCCGGAGAGGAGTGGGGAAGGAGAAGGGGGAAGAACACAGCCTTGGCTTTCACCTTTTTTTGTATTCCCAGCACTTTGCACCACCCCTGGCATACAGTTGGTGCTTAATAGATGTTCATTGATTGACTGATTTAAGCCCAAGGTCAAGAATAACTTTCCAAGGATGAGAGCAGTCCCAGAGTGGAGGAGACTGGCTTGAGATGTGGTGAGCTCCCTGTCCTTGGAAGCGGGATTGGGGGGATGGGTGGGGGTGAATGGCTGGGTCTGCTCTGGCTGTGAGGGCCAGTCCTTGCAGCTAGGGCGGGGCCAGTTGAGGACAAGTTCCCAGGGCCAAGAGGGTGTGTGTGCGGTGGGCTTGTGTGGGAAGGGTCGGGGTCCAGGGCCTGAAGCTCCCGGGAAGAGAGGCGGAGTGGGTTCAGGGAGGCTGCCAAGGTAGGTTGCTGGGGGGAGAAGAGGGATCCCCGCGGGGTTTATTTCCGGTTGGGTTTTGAGTCCCGAATTCGCAGGTGGAGCGTGGGCGCCCTCTCATGTCTGTGGAGAGGCCAGGCCGTTCAGGGAGCAGGGGCTGGAGCTGGAGAAGCTGGTGCCAGGCTGCTCGCAGGCACAGGCGGCATGGGCACCTGTGCGCAGGAGAGGGGCACGGCCACGGGTGCGAGCGCATCAAGTGAGGCCATGGAACTGGGCTTGGCGTGGGCTTAGTGAGTGCTGCGTCGGGATGGGGGAGTGGCTTCACAAATCCGCCCCTGCGATGGGGGAGGGAGGCCACGGATGCAAGTGCATCAAGTAGGCGCTGTGCCCTGGAGGGATGGCTCCACATACCCACGCGTGGGTCGCCCCTCGAAGTTATCGGCAGCTAATTCTGACGTCTGCTCTCCTCACCCGCGGGGCTGCCCTAAGGTCTACCTCTGAGGAGGTTTGGGGAGAACCCCATACACTCCTTTTGCTGTGGCGGGACCTCCCAGATGTGGGAGCCCCAGCGGGTAGAGGAGCTCCACCTCCCCTGACCTGCCCCTTCCACCTCTGACATCTGAGGCCTGGAGTCAACTTCCCACCAAATCCTCTACCCTCCACCCAATCACTAATAGTTAGTGTTTGTGTGGGGCTTTCCAAGTAGTTTGCAAATATGATTTCCATTTTTGTCTCTACAAGAACCCTGGGAAGTCAGTGTTTTTATTATCTCCATTTTACTGATAATGAACCTGAGGCAGACCCAAAAGGGGTGACTTGCCTAGTAAGCATCTGAGGCTGAATTTGAACTCTGTTCTTCGGGTCCAAATCCACAGCTTACTCATACCACCCAGCTGCCTCTGGGCTTAGTTAGGACCTTGAGTCTGGGGTCACAGGTCTCACCTGAAGCCAAGGCAGGGAAGTAAGGGTGGGGTGGATTTGAATCAGAAGACTGGGGATCTTCGGGTTACTAGGGCTACTTCCACACTAGGCATTCTCCAGAGGCAGATTATGGGCATCTGGGAATTCCTGACCCTCCTTTGTTAACTGGTGCAAAGGGTACCCCTTCCATTCCATATCCCAATAACCAACCTGGTATGTCTGACATAACCTTATCTCACCCGTAGGTCCCCATGGCCCGGGGCTCTAATCAAGGGATTCCTAAGATTGGAGATGTAATTTGTTTCTCCACCTCTATTTGGTTCCCCGCTTGCCTTTTCCTTGGGTCCCCAGATAAAACCATCACACCAGCTATGGCTCTGCTGCCAGTGTGGCTCAGAGAAACAGAACTGGCAACTGTCACTTGGAAGGGTGTTTGAACCTCTCATTGTAGAGGTTCCTCTCAGCCAGGGATGAGCTCTGCCTAGGGACTTGGGAAGACAGAATTAGGGAACAAGGAGGAGAGAGAGATGGAGTCCTTCCTAGTCATTGTTGAACCCCAGTCTATCAGGAGCCCAGGTTGAGTCTGTCACAATGGGTGAGGCGTCTGGGGGAACTGGGTTATTAGCATTTATTTCCGCTCAGCTTTTCCCCTTCTGGTCCCCAGACCTGGGACTGAGCAGTCTTCCTTTACTTCACTAACACATGTCCCTGGAGCCTGTCTTTGTGTTCTCCTTTGGGGTCTGCCAGAGGTGGAGTAAAGAAAAGAGGGGACAAAGGTCAGATATGGGTGGCCCAGGTGTCAATGTTTGGGGGATTCCAGGATCTGAAAAACTGCAAAACATATTTGAGTAGTTGTTCAAGGGCCTAAGGTAACAGAGGAGAGGAGAGAGGGAACAGTACCTGCTGGAGAAGACAAACTAGGTAGGGCTGGCTGGCTGAGCTCCTGTAGAGTACTGAGAATGGAACAGATTCAGGCCAGGTCAGCAGCAACTTAGAAGACATGGTCATAAAGCAGAAGTTATTGTTGACCTCTTACCTCCAAGCTTTGGCCTTTAGGACATATAATCCCATGGACTAACTGCATCTAGCCCAAGGAGGGTGGACTAGGAGCTCTCAAGAAGCAAGTTCTGAGGAAACGAGAGAATTGATATGGACACACAGGGAGCTCTCTATCTTAGATTTTTAGAAGGTCCTCCAGAGCAAGCCAGCACTGCAGAAGGGAGGGCTGGCCCTCCTGGTAAGAACAGTGCCAGGATGATCAAAGGTCAGAGGGGCCGAGGCTTCCAGTAATATTGGGGGAAAGTAGAGGGTCAAAGCTAGGAACTAATCAACAAGACAGAGCTGCATCAGTCTTTGCTCTTTGGACAATGAAGGACAAAGCAATGTGACTAATAGGAGTTAATACCTAACATAAGGAAGGAAGATAGTAGGAGAACCCAGTCACCAAGCTGACCCGACCCAGGTGAGCTCTGGCCTGCATCACAAGTCAGCAGACAGGATTGCTGAGTGATACTAGAAACTTCACAGAGATAGGATTGGAAAAGAGAAAATGTCCTCATTTTCCAAAAAGGAAAAAAAGAGAGTCCACAGACCACAGGGCAGTGAGTTTGACCTGATTCCTGGGGAAATCTGAGAATATATTATTAAAGAAACAGTAATCATCTGGAGAAAGATGCAGGGATCACAACCAGACTAACCTTGTTTCATTTTTTGAAGGGGTTTACTAAACTGATAGATGAGAATACTGTGGATATAGTTTACTTAGATATTAATAATCATTTTATTATCAAAAATAGTCATTTCAATAGCACTTATATAGCAATTTAAGATTTGCAAAGCCCTTGACACATATTCTCTCACTTGATCCTCAAAGCCCTGTGTGGTAGGTACTGTTATTACCCCTATTTTACAGATGAGGAAATTGAAATTCTGGGATGTCCAGATCAAACTGCTAGCAAGTAGTTATCTGAACTCATGTTTTCCTAACTCCAAACCTCATGCTCTTTGTCCTATGGTGCCACCTAGCGGCCTCTTTCAGACTATTCCGGAGACGATGGAGAGATGCAGATCAAAATAGGTAATACTCGATCACTGACAGTGTCTCCAGTAGAGTGCTGGCAGGGGTCTCTGCCTGGCCCTGACCATGATTTTGATAAAGGCCTATTTGTCAAGTCTGCAGATAATACAACATGGCGAGGGATCTCCGAATGCGCTTAAAAAAGCCCTTGTCCAGACTGAAGGCCATTCAGGAGGCATAAATGTAAAGTCCAGTACAGATTCACAAAATTATCTTCATAAAACTAAGACAGATTTGAAATGGGGAGAAGGCATTTCGTGTGAAAGCGAGCTAAGTCAACAAGAGCGTTATGGCGAGTGAGAAAGTTAATTGGATCGTAGGCGGCAGTTAACCCCTCAAGCCTATGGTGAGTGGCAAGCCTTATAGAGGGGAAGCTGAGGTGTGCAGGAAAGAAGAGGCAACAGTCCTGTGCTGGTTGAACCACATCTGGGCACTAAAGGTATTGACAAGTGGACAGCATCCAAAGGTTGGTAATTAAAATAGTAAGAGACCAAAAAGTCCTGAAGCGAGCCTACTTTACCACCCATCCAAAATGTTTGAGGACAATCTAAAGAGAGAATCAGGCTATTTTTGAGGATGGGTCCAATGGGACACAGGCAGAACCCCACAAACAATATTCCACCGCAGTCCAAAGTTTTAGGGCAGGCGCAGGCAGATGAGCCCTGCAGGCTCAGAGTAGAAAGGAGGCAGTGAGCGGACTGAGGAAATAGTCCAGGGCTTTGCCTGACCTTGGCTTCCCCTGGAGGTAAAGACTGGTGTTCTTTCAATGATTCTATCTCCACCCCACTTGTCTCCCATGCTGAGGTGGCCCTCCTTTACATGTACATGTGATCTTCCCATCTTCTCCCGCACTGTCCCCGCTCTCATCCTCACTTTCATATTGTCTTTCCTTGTTTTCTAACTGCTTCCCTAAGGCCTACTGTCGTCTCCCCCATCCTCAAAAACCCACCATTGATTCCCATATCTCTCCTCCCTCTTGTGGCTAATGTGTACGCAAACCACAAGAGGTGTCTTCTCTTTCTTTCCTCTCACTCTCTGCCATTTGGCTTGCAGCCACTTCATTCACCAAAACTGATCTCTCCAGAGTGACCCTGCCACTCTCTTCTCTGGAGGCTCTCCTGGTACCTTTGCTGATCTCCATTCAGGGCACCTCCATGTGAGGGTGTCCTCAGGGCTCTTTCCTGGATCCTTGTAACTTTCTGCTTTTCCTACTTAGTGATGCCAGCAGCTCCCATGCTTGCAATGATCATCTCTATACAGATGACTCTCACACTGACCTGTCCAGCCCTAAGCTCTCTGCCGACCTCCACACTTGAATCTCTAGTTGGTCTCCAATTGGATGTTCTATTGGACATCTAGAACTATGTCCTGTAGAAATCCTAAACTCAACACACCTAAAACGAAACTTATCTTGAACCCTCCTTTCTCCCTAACCCCATCAGCTGTTAAGGGCACCATCATCCTCCCAGTGACCCAGGCCTCCGACCAAGGCCTCATCCTTGACCCCTTCTCAGCCAATCTGTGGCCAAGGCCTGTCAAATTTGCCTTCTAACACCTCTCACACATGCTCCCTTCTCGCCTCCAACGTCACCTCTACTATGGTACAGTTCATCACTTCTGGGCTATTGCAATAGCAGTGGGTTATAGTCTTCCTTCCATAAGTCTTTCCCAGCTCTGGCCCATCCTCCACTCAGCTGCTAAAATGATCTTCCTGCAGTGCAGATCTGACCACGTTTCTTCCACAGTGAAGAATAAAATCCTACTTGGCATTCAAAGCCCTTTCCACTCCTTCCACTTCCTACTCCTCCCCCACCCCACATACCCTGGGATCCAGTCACATGGGCCTCACTCTAACAACACTTCATTTCCAGACTCCAGGCATTTTCTCTAGCTGTGCCCTGCTGCCTGGAATGCCCTCCCTCATCTATTTCCACTTCTTGGCCTCCAAGTCCCAGCTAAAATTCCAGTCTACAGGAATCTTTTCCTGATCCCCCTCCCGCCATGATGATGACTTACCTCCACCACCCTCTGTTTAGCTTGTCTACCCCCACTGGACTGCATGCAAACTCCCTGGGGCTAGAGAACTGTCTTTTGCCTTGCTCTGTGTGAGTCCTCAGCATTTAACAAGGGAGAAAGCCCCCACCTTGGCACATAATAGGATGAACATAAGACTGTGGAGAGGTTGTCCTCAATAATCAAGACAACAGGTTGATCCTGTGGTCAAAGGAGGTAGCCCTTGCACTGACTGGAGTCCATTGTAGTCAGCAGGAGGGGACCTGGTCCAGCGTCACCCAGGACAGGTGGACAGGATGAGGTGCAATCAGCATTAGTGGAAGGACCACCAGCATTGGTGAGATCAGAGATCTGTGTGAGTCATGGAAAGCTTTTTAACAGAGTATTGCTCCCCACCCTCCGACCCAAGGTGAGACACCTCAGAGCCTTGAATGACGCCCTGCTTCCCTCTCCTGACTCCACTGAGGCTCTGACAAGATGGGGGTGGGGAAGAGGCCACCAGCCTAGAACCAGAAAGGAAGGTATGTGGAATGACCCTCCTGTCCACCTTTCCGAGGCTGGTCACAAATTCCATGAGGGAGGCAGATGAGATCTACAAACAAGGTCCAGAGGGTTTGGACTGGCAAGCTGGGGATGGAGAGGCAGCCTGGAGGGCTGCCAGGGCCCAATGGGGAGAACATTCAGTTTGGAAATATCACGAAGGTCAAGGAGGCTGATGGAGAGGACCCTTGACTGAATTCAACCTCACATTGTCAGTGACTTATCCTTGGTCACAGGATTTATTGGGAGTGTCCAGAACTGAACTTGTCAAGAAAGAGAGGAGAGCAAGGCAGAGGGGGCAGGGAAGGGCAGGATGAGATGGGAGTGGGCAGTACAGTAGGGGAAGGTAAGGAGACAGCTCATGTTCTTCTGGCCCAGACCCCCAAAGACGAGCTACTGCATACAGGTGACAGTTACTGTGGCTTGCCTCCCAAAGCCCAGGACGGCCTCAGTTTGTTGGGGTGGCTGCAGGGTCACCTTTCCCTGATGGGCCTAGGAAGGTCAGGCCTGGGAGAGTACTGTGGCTTAGCCCCTGGGGTCCGTTTGGAAATCAGGGAGCATCAGAGAAGGTTTGCTGGGACCCCCCCCAACCCAAGTTCTTACTTTTCCCCACAGGAGCACCATGAGGCGGATCACTGAAGGAACCGAGTTTGAGTAGCAGTGGCCTGGTCAGGGCTGCCACCTGGGCCTGCCCCCAAGTGCGCATGTGGGTTTTCCATCCCTGCCTCTGTGACTGCTGGCAACCAACTCAGGAAACCTCAGGAAGGATTGAGGGCCTGCAGGGAGAACGGGCAGACCAGCACTGAGAGCTGATCAGTGTGAGCAGTGATGAGGCTGAGGGGCCTAGGGCCCCACAAGGACAGCAGCAGGATACACCCTTCATCAGCAGGGCTTTGGTCAAGCTTCTTCCTTCGCTTCTCCCTCTCATGGTGCCCAGCCAAGAGTCAGGGAGGGGTACCACATGGTGGCTGGCAGGTTTAGTCCTCTCCTGCCAGGGTGGGTATGTGCATGGTCTGAGAAGCAGAAGGCTGGAGGTCAGCAGAGCACCACTCCCTTGTTATTAGGCCTGACCCCTCCAGGGTTTGACCTGTGCAGTGACCCATATAGGGGTCCCTAAGTCAAGGTGGTCAATAGGTCTCGGAGTCAGTGGTCACCAGGTATAGGGGCAGCTCCAGGGAGGACTCTTGGTGCTCAGTAGGTCTGGGGAGCACAGCCCCTTCTTCAGAGGAGGCGAGTCCACAGGGTGAAGCAGGCTGTGTTGATGACAGACTCCAAGTGGTGGTAGGTGGAGACCAGCTGGGCAGGGGGGCTTTCGCTGTTCTGGGGCTGTACAGGAAATGGCTCTCGGAAAACCACGGTGAGCGACTAGGGAGACAAGAATGGCTGACAATGAACAGAAGTGACTGGAAGCCTTGACGCCAAGTCCTGGCACCCTAGCATCATGCCAACTCACCGTCTTTCCTGAGTGAGAATCCAGAAACACCAACACAAAGCAATCTGTGAACTTCTGGTTTAGCACCACCTGGCAACAGCAGGGGCAGGGACAGGGGTAAAGTTATGCTGCTGGCTCAGGCTGCTCCCAGCCCCCCAATTCTCTGCCCATCCACCCTGTACTCTCCCACCTTCTCCATCTCTATTTCCTGTTCCCTAGGGCTCCTCCCTCAGTCCTCAGGTCACCTCTGAGGAGGCTCCTTGCAAGGTATGGCTGGCCACAAGGATCCTGGGAATGGCTACAAGCCCTCCTTAGTCAACTGTAGCTGGACCCCAGGGACCCAATCCTCCTTCCAAGACAGAGCCCAGAAACGCACAGGATCCTCAGGGCTGTGAGCTGACCAGAGCGTACCCCTTGGCGTGGCCATTGGGTTCTCACCCTTGATACAGTCATGCTCACACCAGCTGTCTGGGCTGGTCAGTCGTTCTGCTGACATGGTTACTGAGATTGAACTCCACTTGGACCTCTCGATCTTTTCCAGATGAACTTTTCCCTAGCCATATCTCCTTCATCTTGAATTTGGTAAGCTATCTTCTGGGCTCAAATGTAAGACTTCACATTTGTCCCTACTAAGCATCATCTCAATGGATCAGATGGGATCCCACATTCTCTCTGAAAGCCTGCCCTTGAGGCGACACCAGGTTCCTGGGTCCTCCTGAGATCTCCTCTCTCCTGTCTGAAGCTCCCTCCTTCCTGGGCACTGGCAGGTCATGACAGTGATGTGACATGATTGCCTCATCCGCCACGTCAAAATTCCCAGTCCCTCACTGGCCACACCTGATTCACTGCCACATCTCTCTTGTATTAGCCGGTCCTCTTCTCCCTCGCAGAGGGTGGTGGTGGCCTCTTCCTAATGGTCCTCACCTCCATCCATTCTCCACATAGTTCTAAATGACTTTCCTAAATGTCACCACTTTAAGCCCTTCCCAATCTGTCTCCATGCTCCTGGTGCACTTCTCCCTATGACCTGCGACAGACACACTGACCTTGCTGCCTGGCCTGGAACACATGGCCTCCTCCTCCTCCTCTTGGCCTCTCAGCAGCCCCTGCTTTGCTCAGGTCTCAGCCCACGACCTCTCCCTACCCCCAAAGTCCCTTCTGAGCTGTCTGGGTGCCCCTGTGCACCATGCCACGCTCTGTCTCCTCAGAGGAGCTCAGGCCCAGGCTGCTGCTCCCCGGACTCTGATGTACCTTCATACCCAAGGCATGGCCCAGGACGTCCCAGTCGAGGGCCAGGAGATGCTGAGACCACTTCCCCTTCGAGGCTCTAGAGCTGTCTTTACTGGTGAAGGGGTTGGCCTGAAGACTTCCAGAGCTCCAAGCCCTCCCCTCCCTGGTAACCCCTGGGCTCTACAGACCATCTCCACTTCAGACCATACAGCACAACAGCTCACTGGTCCTAGGGGTGGGTCTTGGAAGGGCAATGGGAGGAACTCCCAGAGAATGGTTTGGTCTCCATCAAGTGAGGAAGGGCCTCTGAGATGGGGGGGTCCCTCACCAAGTACTGAGTCCCTGAATCTGGGCTCTGGAAGTGGCGGCAGCTCTGGGGGAAGCGGCTCAGGAGGACTTTGACGAGGCTCTGGTACCAAGAGACCGTCATGGACAGGAAGCAGTCCTAGAGGGAGCCACATGCTCAGCCAGTGCAAACCTGGCCCCTCCGTGCCCCTCCTGCTCCCTCCTGCCCGGGCCTTACTAGCTGGGGGTCGATGTCCCCGATGGACTTGGCATGCACAGCTCCCAGTAGTTCTTCCAGCTCCGCCAGGGCCAGACGCCCACCCAGCCGCAGCCGGTCGGCCCCAGGTGGCTCCAGTAGGAAGAGGCGCTTCCAGAGTGTGTCTCGGCGACAGTGACCACCTGCCTGCTGCACCAGCTGAGTCAGCAGTGTCCGTGCCACTCTCACTTCAGCAGCCAGGGGTGGGAAGAAGGGGGCTGCTGAGCCTGGCTCAGGGCTGAAGTCAGCCCCTGGCGGGCCTCCCCCTACCTCATGGGAGCCCCCCCTTGACCCGCTGGGACCTTCCGGTTCAGGGGTGAGGCGAGGAGACTTCCGGAAGCGGCGCATGTCAGCTGTGAGCCGGGGGAAGAGTTCCCGCTGGCTGGTGAGCACCACAAAGAACTGCAGGCTGGGAGGGCACAGACACAAGCAGGCAATGAGGCCAGGCCTGTGGGGCTCCCTGCCCTATAGGCTGGCCCCCAGCCTCCCAGCCAGCCGTACCGAAGCACATGTCTCTCCGCCTCCCCCTGCTCCTCAAAGGGTGCAGCACAGTGACACACCAGCAGGGATACGTCAAAGTCATCCTGGTGCCGAAGGCCCTCTGAGTCTTGGTAGACACCCGGGCTGCAAGGAGTGGTCCGTGCTAGGCTGCTGCCCTCCTAGGTCTGAGGAGGGGTGGGGCTAGGGGGAACCTGCCTCCCCACATATGGGAGATGGGGCCAAGCACTGTAAGGGGCAGACGTTGTAGGAACCTCATATTAAGCTGTGGCATTGCCACAAAAGGGGGCTCTTGGAAACCTGGGCCAGGTAGGCCTCAGGGAGCAGGACCCCCCAGGCTCCCATTGGGGTGACCCTGGGGCAGCCTCACCTGTTCCACACAGACACCAGGGCATATTCATTGTGTTCCGGGCCCCCACCAGGGCGGGCCATGCGTAGTGGCTTTAGGTGGTAGGTGCTGGCATGGTCAGCCACATAATTGTAGAGCTGGTGTGCAGCAATGAGTTGGGTGGGTAGCTCCATGGTCCCTGCAGAGCAGAGGGGACCAGAAACAGCACATAAGCCGTGAGCTGGGGGCCCTAGTGGAGGGGTGGCCCAGGCTCCGGCCCCCTCTTACCTTGGTAGATGTGGTTGCGGCCAAAGTTGGGGCCATCGGGGTGGTGAGTGAGGAAGCAGCGCAGGAAGCTGGTGAGGTGGTAGCCCTGACGCAAGGCCAGGTGGGAACCCAGCACATGCTGGTGCGCCAGCCGCAGGTGGAAGTCATAGCTGAAGGAGTGTACATGCATCAGGTCCCGGACCTTGTCACATTCCTCAGTGAACAGCATGGAGAGCTGAGGGGAAAGATGGGGTGAGAGGGCACAGGGCAGCAACCTTGCTGCCCACGCCAGGGGCCTGACTGGTGCATCTCCTAGGACTTGCAGCATGGCCAGGACTCAGTGTCCCAGTCTATAAAGTGAGAGGAGGGGACCACATGATTCCTAAGGTCCTTTACTACTCCTGGCTGGATTTCTGGCCTCTGTGGAAGGAGTGGAGAGAGGCCCTCAGCTGAAGGCAAGGAAAGGGAGGGGATGATGGGAGAGAACCTGGGGAGCACAGTGTGACATGAGGGCACAGGTGGGCTCATGTGGCCTCGAGAAGATAACCAGCCAGGATGTAGGACCCATGAAAAGCCAGGGAGAGGAGGCCCCATCAGGCGTGACTGCAGAGGTGAGTCTCAGGCTGATGGAGGGGACAAGCTGCACTGAGCAGGGGATGTCACATTCCTGCCCTAGTCAATGGACCACATCCCCTGTCTAGGCGAGGAAACCTTATCACTCCCCCCCACAATGTTATTCAGGCATGATGGAAGGTTCCTAAGACAAGAGGGGAAACCCGACCTTGGAGAAGGCTTTAAGCTGAGAAAGGAAGGGGAAAGGAGCTGAGCAGCTAGGGCCACAGCACTTGTGGAGTGGGTTCTTGGGAGAAGAGCAGGGTATTGTACATGCCTAGCTACTGAGATGGGGCCAGGGACCTTCCCAACTTGCCATAACAAAGCCCCAGTACCCACTTCTGGTGACTCCTACGGGCCCAAAGGAAACTGTGGGAGGGGACTTAGGAAGTGCCCCCCAGGCCTGGGAAGTATTGGACACGAGGTCCAAGGTGAGTCTCCCGCCCTGCTGCTTATGAGAATGGTGGCCGGGAGAGCCGCACACTGGCCAGGGATGGAACACCCCGAACAAGGCTGGTTACAAAGCCTCCTGATCGCTCTTGGAGGGCTTTCCTATGCACCTTAGAATGTAAGCTCTGCCTGTCCCCAGTGCCTGGCTCATAGGAAGTGCTAAATAATGGGTTGGCATCTTGCCCGATCCTGGCCCTCATCCATCTTTGGGGGGTTAAGGGAAGGGAACCCAGCCTGTTTTCTGCTCACAACACTCAGCAACGCCTTGCTTCTAGGACCAGGAAGAAACAAGAAGCTTCCCCTTCTCCCTCCCCCCACTCTTGCTGCCCACCCGTACCTGGGAATTGACGGCCTGGCCCATGGGGATGCGGGAGCACTCCAATGCATACTGCTTCACACAGAAGTAACAGCCCTGGGAGGAACCGAGAAGGCTGGGCTTGAAGACCGTGTCTGTGCACTCCCCATGTCTATCCCCGGACTTCCAGTCTCCCCGCCCCAGGTCACCTTCACCTCCTGCCTGACTTATCTCAACTGTATTCCCCCTTCCCAACCATCCTGAACACAGCTGCCAGAATTACTTTCTAAGGCTCGAGCTGTCTGCCCTGATTACTCCCTTGCCACTCTCAAGCACAAACTCTGGCCTAGCCCTGATTTCGGGGCCCCTTCCCGGCTTTATTTCCGAAGACTCCCTGTCATCTATGCCACACCCTAGCCAAAGCTATTTCCGGTCCCCCAGCCCCTCCTCATACTCTGCCTTGGTCCTCAACACACTTCCCTTGATTTCTGACCTGCTCTTCCTACCTGCTGGCTTCTCCTCGGGGCTTGGGCATCCTCTCCAGCTCTGATTCTACTCAGACTGGGTTGTGCCTCTAACATAATAAGCTGGGGCAGGAACTCCCCACAGCCACTTCCACCACCTGGCCTCAGCCCTGCTGCCCCCAGTTCCCCAGAGCCCATGCTCAGGGGCTGCAGGCCTGGCCCCTGGTCAGTCTCCACCCTCGTACATCCAATCACGTACCAGAAGCATCTTCTGCCATGAGCAACAGTGATAATGTCTTTGGGCCAACATAAGGCTTTTATCATTCCTGTGCTTCATCTTCTCTGGGACCTTCAATCTCCCTACCCTCAGCTCTAACCCAGGCTATTACTCCTGCTCTGGCTAGTTATGGCCAGCAATGACCAAGTGCCTCAAAGGTTTGCAAAGTGCTTTACATGTTATCCCAGGTGATTCTTGCATCAATCTTGGGATGTTATTATCCCCACTTAATAGAACATAAAACTGAAGCAAAGAGCATGGAAGTCAACTGCCCAGAGTCACAAAGCTAGTAAATGTCTGAGACTGGACTTGAACTTGGGTCTTCCTGACTCCAGGGCCAATGTTGTATTCATTTCATCGGCCACTTACTCCTCCTAGGCTGCATTCTCCTCTCTTCCCATGTAGGGCTCCCTCTTTGAGTCCCATGTCACCCCTCCCCCATCTCTCTCAGCTTCCAAGTCCACTCCCTCCCTGGCACCATCCCATCTTCTTTCCCCCACTGTGGCTAGGTGAACCAGGGGACCCCGGAGATTGTCCCCACCACCATCCCCAGGACCTCACTACTCCTGTCTCACTTCAACCAGAGGCTTCCATGTTGTCTCTAAACACCCCATACCTCCCACATTCTCAAAAAGCCCCCCAGCCCCTAACATTTCTTCTAGTTTCCTGCCAAACCCTGGGGCTTCTTCTTCTGCCTCATTCTCTCCTCACCCTCTCCTTGAGACTCTACCATCTCTACCATGCTCAGCCCCCAGCCCCCCTCTTATCTCTGGGTGTTTGGGCCTCAGGCCCCTCCTCATTCTCCTCCTACCTCCCAGCTTTCTCTGCTGGATCCTCATCTAGGTCACATCTGCTAATGAGGGGTGGCCCACAGGGTTCTATCCTGGCCTTCTTTTATCTTTACACTATTTCACTTGATGTCATCAGCTCCCAGGAATTCACTGGTCACCTCTATGCCGATGACCTGAATCTCAAGAGTGATGACCCGCGGACGTGAGCTAGATACATCCAAGACTAACTCGTTAGCTTTCCCCACAAAATTTTCTTCTTCCTAACTTCTATTACCAGCCAGGGCCACCCCCTTCTCCCAGACACTCAGCCTTCACTGCCTCAGAAGCCTGGACCACGGCCAGCACTGCCAGTGAGTCTCTCCCTGCTCCCCTTCATGCTCCATTCAGCCACCAAAAGGTTTTCCCTACAGCTCAAACCCCTTCCCACTCAGTATCACCTCCAGGAGCAAATACAGAATCCTCTGGCTTTTAAAGCCCTCCCTTACCTTCCAGTCTTCTTATACTTGACTCTCCTCCATGAAGCCTGATTCACTGATACTAACTTCCTTGCTGTTCCTCACACACAACGCCCCTTCTCCCATCTCTGTGCCTTTGCACCAGCTGTGCCTTACTCCTGGAACTGTCCCAAATGGGGTCATGAAGAGCTGGACACAATCATACAATAAGAAGTATATACAGAATGTAAGGTCTTTGTTGTTGTTCAGATGTTTCAGTTGTGTCAGACTGTTCATGACCCCACTTGGCATTTTATTGGCAAAGATAACAGAGTGGTTTGCCATTTCCTTCTCCAGTTCATTTAACAGATGAGGAAACTGGGGCAAACAGGGTTAAATGACCTGCTCAGGGTCACACAGTTAGGAAGTGTCTGAGGCGAGATTTGAACTCAGGTTCTCCTGACTCCAGGTGTGGTGTTCTATGCACTGTGCCACCTGGCTGCCCCCCAAGTGCTTACAAACAAAAACTGGAATTTTTGTCCCATTATCTCCGTGTTTCATAAACGGCTGTTGACTGCCAGACACCTGATCTGCAGCTGAGATCAGGCATGCCTCCTCCCATCTCACCTGGAGCTCACCTGGCCCTCCTATGCACTGTGCTTACTACTCTGCACCAGGTCCTGCCCTACGTGTTGGGGTACAAAGACAAAAGGCTCCAACGTGTCTGTGTGTGTGTGTGTGTGTGTGTGATATATCATAACAGGTGTTCCCTTGGGGAGAAAGTCTTGGCACTGGGAGCTCGGTCAGTCTCCCATGTCTTGTCCTCCCTTTTTGCTAACCTACCTTCTGTTTGAAGATATGTACCAGTCAAAGCAGCCTGGGATGCCCAGCACTCACCTGGAAAGCTAGCTCCATGAGCACAATGCCTCCAGGCAGAGCCCGCTGCAGATGGTAGGTGGTGATTGGGGAGCTGGCACTCTGAGGGCGGAGAAAAGAGTGAGCTTCTAGGCTGGGTAGCCCAAGTTCTGTGGAGGATATGGAGGGATGCAAGTGGGGGTGGGGGGACTCACCTTTGGGCTCCCATCTGTCTTGGTCTTGGGACAGGAGAAAGAACTTCGACCCTCGGTGCCCAGGAAGGCCATTGCCCGGAGCCGGCTAGTGCTGGAATAGAGTGGGGGAGGGGATGACACAGGTTGGGGAGGCTCTGTTTGTAAACAAGTGTTAGTCCAGATGAACTCCAGATGGCCTCTGAGCTTCAATCCACTCTAATTCAATGATCTCGTAAATTGGAGGGCAGTTAAAATTGGCTGGTGGCCTTAAAAGGCATCAGCAAGCTGAGAGTCACCCTGGCAGCAGAGAAGAGAGCCAATACCCGGCTTTACAGAGGGAATTGTTTGTCTTGTCCCTAATGGAATTCCTTCCTCTACTGGCAAAGGTGTCTGACAGTGAAACAACTCTTCAGTAAGAAACACTTTGAAACTGTGCAGAGAGGAGTGGGGCCTCGAGTAGAATTACAAGCCCAAAAAACATAAAGCAGGGAAGCCATGCAGTGCAGAGGCCTCACATCCATGCCTTCCATTTGGGAGCTCTAGGAGTATCTTCATTCTTCCCAATGACACCACAGGTATTTGTAGGAAAAGTACCTCAGTCTTATGGGAGAGAAGCTTTGTAGCCATTACTGTTTTTTACTGCGTTGTTTCCATCAATATCTTTTCTTTATTCTGTGTTGCTTGGCTGACTACGGAAGGTAAAAATACCAGTAGGGCTCACAAACTACAATTTTAGAGATGTGGACCCAGAACGCATTTTTGTCTCTCTAGGAGACCAAGAGAGAAGTGGTTTGCCCAAGGTCAAACAGGTAATAAATAGCTGAGTGAGGATCCAAACCCAGGAAACTGACTGACCACACACAGATCTAGGTGTTTTTTCACCATACTACCTTCATGAAGAACAGCCTACTACACGACAGGGTAACTAAGGTAGTAGATCGGAGGAATGCTATAGGTTTCCTAAATTTGGGCATAAAAAATATCATACTGTTCTTGTGGAAAAGATGGTGAGAAATGAATTAGAAGATAATACAATTAGATGCATTTGGAACTGCTTGAGCAGCCAGAGGTTCAATGTCACATCAGCAGGAAGTCTCTGGTGGAGTGTCCCAGCCCTAAATGTGCATATGACATGGTAGGAGGGATAGTGGACACTAGGGATCATGGAGTTGTACAATGGGTAATTCTGATTATATTAAACTAAAAGGGGTTTGGAGAAACAAAATCAATGCAGACAAAATTAGAAGGAAAGCAGAAAGCTAGGAAACTGTTTTTACAGCAAGTATCTCTGATAAAGGCCTCATTTCTCAAATGCATGGAGAATTTTGTCAAATTTACAATAATACTGATGAACAGGCAGTTTTCAGATGAAATAATCACAGCTACCTTTAGTCATGTAAAAATGCTCCAAATTACTACTGATTAGAGAAATGCAGACTAAAACAACTCTGAGGTACATCATACATATCGGACTGGCTAATAGGATACAAAAGGAAAATGATAAATGTTGGAAGGGATGTAGGAAAATTGGGACCCTAATGCACTGCTGTGGAACTGGGAACTGAAGTAAGCATTCTCAAGAGCAATTGGGAACTACGCCCAAAGGGCTACAAAAATGTTCATACCCTTTGATCCTAGAATACTACCATTAGGTCTACATCCCAAAAAGATTTTTTTTTAAAAAAGGAAAAGGACCTATCTGTACAAAAGTATTTATAGCAGCTCTTTTTGTTTTGTCAAAGAACTGGAAGTTGAGGGGATGTTCATCAACTGGGGAATGGTTGAACAAGCTGTGGTACATCAAAGCAATAGAATAACATTGTGCTATAAGAAAGACAAAAGCAGGATGATTTCATGAATACCTGGACATGAATTGATGCAAAGTGAAGTGAGCAGAAGCAGAACACTGCACATAGTACCAACAATACCATATAATGATCATTTGTGAAAGACTTAGCTATTCTAAGTAATATAGTAATCTAAGACTACTACAAAGGGTTCATGATAAAAAAATTCTATCCACCTCCAGGGAAAGAACTGATGGAGTCTGAATGCAGACTGAAGTATACTATTTTTCACTTTATTTTTTTATGGGTTTTTTTTGGGGGGCCTGTATTTTCTTTCACAATATGACTAATATGGAAATATGCTTTGCATGATTGCACATGTATACCCTTTATTAAATTGCTTATTGTTTCAGGGAGGGGAGAGGGGAAATGAGGGGAGAAAGTAAGGCAGGGAGGGAGAGAATTTGGAACTCAAAAATTAAAAAAAATGCTAAAAATTGTTTTTACATGTAATTGGAAACAAGGAAAATATTTTAAAAAAGAACATGAAAGGCAAGACATTAGACTGAATCTGAAATGTTGCTATGCAGTAGAGAGAAATATCTTACACTTAGGTTCAAAAACCCAACTTCACAAGTATAAGATGGTGGAGACATGGCTGGACAGATTGTAGTGTCTGAAAAGGATCCAAGGATGTGGGTGGGTTGCCAGCTCAATGAGTCACTAGGGTGGTGGTGTTTAAAACCAGAAAAAAGCCAATTGGTTCTTTGTTCATATCACTGAAAAATATAGTAAAAAAAAATAGAGAAAAATATTTTTGTCTCAAAATAAATAAATTTATGTCTCGCTGGTTTTCCCACCCTGCTTCAGGGATTAAGACATGAGCTGGACCCAGGATTGGAGAAAAGAATCAGTATACGTTTCAGCAGAAGGTGGGAGGGTCAGTGCCTGTGGGCCAAAGAAACTAACATGAAGACTGGAAACAAACACTGGGTCTGAATTCCAGCTCTGCTACCACCACGCTGTGTGACTTTGGAGATGTCATTTCCCTTTTAAGGCCTGTTCCCTCCTCTGTCAAACAAGTGAGTTGCGCTAGGGGAGCCCAGGGCAACCAGATCTAGGACAGAAATAGTTTTAATCCCTGAGTGTGCCCTGTCCTAGCAGCAGTGGGCTTCATACTATCCTGGGCCAAGGGAAGGGGCAAGGGCTGCTGGGAGGGACACAGAGAGGTCCCTGGGAAATAAGTGGGCCTGAATGAGGGGGCTAACTCTCAAAATGAAAATGAAAAATGAAATGGGATCTCAAATTGTATTATAAAGCGGCAATTATCAACACCTCTTGATACTGGCTAAGAAACAGAAGGGTAGACCAGTGGAGCAGGTTAGGTACTCAAGACACTGTAGTCAATGAATACAGCAATCTACCGTTTGATAAACTCAAGGACCCCAGCTTCTGGGATAAGAACTGTTTGACAAAAATTGCTGGGAAAACTGGATAACAGTGTGGCGGAAACTGGGCATAGACTAATGCTTGACACTGTACACAAGAATAAAGTCCAAATGGGTACATGATCGAGGTATAAAGGCTGACACTATAAACAAATTAGGGGAGCAAAGGATAGTGTATTTGTCAGACTTATGAAGAATGGAGAAATTTATGACTAAACAAGAGACAGAGAACAAAGTGCAAAATGGGTAATTCTGATTACATTAAATTGAAAAGTTTTTGCACAAACAAACCCAATGCAACCAAAATTAGAAGGGAAGCAGAAAACTGGGAAAGAATTTTTACAACTAATGTCTGTGACAAAGGCTTCATTTCTAAAATATATAGAGAACTAAGTCAAATGTACAAGAATGTAAGTCATTCCTAATTGATAAATGGTCAAAGGATATGAACAGGCAGTTTTCAGAGGAAGAAATTAAAGCTATCTATAGTCATATGAAAAAATGCTCTAAATCACTATTGATTAGAGACATGCAAATCTAAATAACTCTGAGGTACCACATCACACCTACCAGACTCACTAACATGATAAAAGAGGAAGATGATAAATGTTGGAGAAGATGTGGGAGAGCTGGAACAGTAATTCATTGTTGGTGGAGCTGTGAGCTGATCTAACCATTCTGGAGAGCAATTTGGAACTCTGCCCAAAGGGTTACAAAAATGTGCATACCCTTTGACCCAGCAATATTGCTTCTAGGACTCTATCCCCAAGAAATCATAAAAATGGGTAAGGGTTCCACATATACAAGAATATTTATAGCAGCTCTCTTTGTGGTGGCCAAAAACTGAAAATCAAGGGGATGCCCATCAACTGGGGAATGGCTAAATAAATTGTGGTATATGAATGCAATGGAATACTATTGTGCTATAAGAAATAATGAACAGGAAGACTTCAGAGAGGCCTGGAAAGATTTATATGAACTGATGCTGAGTGAAAGGAACAGAACCAGGAGAACTTTGTACACAGCAACAACTATAGTGTACGAGGACTTTTTCTGGTAGACTTCATTGCAATGCAAGGACTTAAAAAATTGCCAATGGACTCTTGAGGCAAAATGCCTTCCACATCCAGAGAAAGAACTATGGAACTGGATTGCAGAATGAAGCAAACCATTTTCTTTTGTATTATGTTTTTTGTTTTATGGTTTCTCACATTCATTTTAATTTTTCTATGCAACATATCTAAGGTGAAAATGTATTTAACAGGAATGTATGTGTAGAACCTATATAAGATTGTACACCATCTCAGGGAGGGTGTGGGGAGGGAGGGGCAAAAAAGTCTAAGATATATGGAAGTAACTGTAGAACACTGAAAACAAATAAAATAATTTAATAAAAAAAAATGAAATGGAAGTCCTAGTCAGGGATCAGGGACTGGGGAAGCCCATTGCCCCCACCTCAGGTGAGAAAGCTCAAAGGCCCGAGATGAACCCATATTGACCTTCTGCCCCTGGCACCAAAGGTCTCAGGGCCTGGCCACTTGAGAACCAGCTTCTAGGTGGGACACAGAATGGCCAGGGCAGAAGGCCAAGGGAAAAACAAACCATGAATGGAGACAGCAACCTTCTATGGCTGGGAGCCAGAGAGAAGCTCATTGATGGAACAGGAGGTGAGTGATAGGTCAAGGCAGGATGGTCCGAGTCCTGGAAGAAGATGGGGGAATGCAAATATGGTGTGAAGGAATTCACTGCCTGACACTTGGGGGCCAGGGGCTGAGCAGTGAGAGCCAGCATTAACAGAATCCTTGAAACTTGATTTGTGTTACGGATGTCAGCTTCTCTAAGGCTCAGGACAGAGGAAGGAGAAAGATGAAGAAACAGACTTAGTAAGTGACTCCCTGAGCTTGCAGCTACCTTGCCTTTGGGGGTCTATGTGGGCCCCCAGACAATGCGGGGAGGAGACTCACCTTCGAGTGGGTGAGGGGGGCCGCAGCTGCACCAGAATGAAGCCCGTGCTCTGCAGATACTGCACGTACTGCAGCAGGAATGTTGAGCTCAGCTCCCAGAGCCACGGCTCTTCTCGGGCACCAGGGTTGGGCAGCTCCCCAGATTCACAGCTCGTAGTTGGCTCCCGGCCTCCACCCCCTGACTCATTAGAGCGATGGCGGCGCTGTGGGGAAGGAAAGACATCAGAGCCCCTGTTGGACCTAGACGAGACCCTTCCCCTCTTCCGCTCCACACTCTGGGGCAGGAATCACCTTTCCCTCAGTGGGTGCCGTGGGCTCAGGGGGTCCGTGTTGCCAGGAGGCTGGGTCGAAGAGCAAGGCAGTGGCACAGTAGTGGACCAGGCGCGAAGACTGTTTCAGGGTCTCCAGCTCCCCAGCCTAAGGAGGAATATAAAAGGTCACTTGAGGTCTCCCAAATACAGCCTGCCCTGGGATGATGGGACCTGTCAGGAAAATACCAAGGGAGAATTCTGGAAAGAGGCAGGCAGTTGTTTTTTCCTATCCAGGGAGGGCTGAGTCAGACAGAGAGGACAGGGAGGCCTGGACACTCCCCACAGTGTTCACATCATGCCTGTCTCCCTTTTAGTATAATCCCACAAAAGCCTGCAGTTCTGCTCAGGTCAGAAGGGGACAGGAGGAAACAGTAACCTGTCCAGCAGGACCTGTCCAGGCCCAGGAGAAGGGGCAATACTGGGAGAAAAACATCAGAAGCGGGGGGTATGGGAGCTGCTCCAGGAGATAGGGGGAGATATCCCTGAGCCACCCTGCGAGGGGGAGTGGAGTGGGAGAGTTGCCCCTAGCATCCATGGGAGAGAATGGAAATGAGCTCAGATACATCTTGGGGGTTACAAGAGGTCAGAGCCCTCGGGCCCTCTCACCCCCATTCCCTGAGGTGCTCACACTGATGGGCATGTTGGACTGGGCAGACCTCTGCTGCCAGGTCACAAAGAGATTCTCCATCTTCATCTGACGCTCTAGCTCTGGGGGAAGAAGGAGAAGTATCAGCTCCTGGCCTCTTTCACAGAATCTCTAGATCTTGGAGGTGAAAGCTGCCTCACGGGTCAAGTGGTTTACATTCTCCTTTCTACTGCACCCCTCCGAGTGGCCATGGGGAACCCACTATGCCCAGAGGCAGTCCAATCCACTCTGGATGCAGACCACTCTTTAGCTTACTGGTACTGGCCTCTGTGACCACGCAGAACAAGGTTGATCCTCCCTTCACATCATACCTCTTCCATCTAACTTCTATATAGCTGTCCCACTGACTGAGCTAGACCACAGGCCTGACTGACCACTCAGCTCAAGAAGTTTCAGTGAAATGTAAAGCCAGTAAACCATCAGTGGGCTTCTGCACAGCTAAATAAAATAATAACAAAGCTCATTTAGATGAACAAAAGGTATAGGATGATCTCAAGGGAAATCATGAAAAAGCAATTAAAAGGGAGACCTGCACTTCAAGAACTGACCTTATATTACAAAGCAATAATCATTTAACTTGTTTGGTATTGCCCCATCCCCACCCCCAATGGAAAAGTAAATCAAAGAAACATACTAGATAAGGAAGAATCAGAAATAAATCAGAAAATATAAACCACTTAGAGAAGAATTCTTTCTGACATGAACAGCTTAGAAAACAAGAAAGCAATCTGGAAATGGATTTAGACCAATATCTTACACCACATACTCTAATGAGTTCATAATGTATATGAAACTTGAATATACAGTCTGATATTTTTCAATAGAAAACTATAACTGGGCATAGAGGAGAGCATGAAAGATAGAATGAGTCATTTTGATGACATTTAATATTTACCTCATGTGTATTTATTTATCTGTATATACAGTGTTTTCTAATCAGTAGAATGTAAGTTCCTTGAAGCCAGGGACCACTGTATTATTCACTGTGTACCCAGAGCCTGGCAAAGGGCCTTGCTTAAATAAGTTCTTGTTAAATTGAATGAACTGCATCATTCCCCACCCTGGCTGTCCTCTTCTGGAGACACTCCAGCTGATCAGTGTACACCCAGAAGGCAGCATTCCACATGGGCCTTAAGAGGGCAGAGGACCTTGAAACTACCACCACCCTTGCCTGGGAAATGAGGTCCTTCTTTCAGCAGCCCATGAACCAGTGACTTATCTTGCAGTCTACAAAAACATCCTCAACTCTTTCAAACACAATGTGAACCACCATGGGCTCTGCCATCTTAGGACTAGTGACTTTTTGAAACAAGAAAACAATCTGACATAGATCCCTGTTAAATTTCATCTGCTAAGATTCAGCCTCATTTTCTAGTCTGTCAAGACTCTCTGATCCTGACTGTGTCCTGCAAGATTTGCCCCACCAGCGTGGCGCTGTCTGCCAACGTGCTTTTATCCAAGTCAGTGAGAAATGTATGCCAAGGCTTGGGGCCACTCCCTTAGAGACCTGTCAAGTGGCCTGAAAACCATTAATGACCATTTGACAGGTCTGGCCTTCCAGTTAGTTTGGAATCTGATCACTGAGTGCTCAGCCTAGATGCTTCTTTTGTGTCCAAAAAAGTAGCACGAAAGACTAGACCTAGATCTACAGGGTTTTTCAGACTCATTAACCTGGTCAATAAAAGGAACTGAGATGAGTCTGCAATTACCTGATAATGCTCATGTTTCTATGGTGTCAGAGGTTTGCAATGCACTTTATTGTTCAGTATCTGTCTTGCTCTGGATTAAGTGGCAGGGTGGTATAGTGATACTGAACTTGAGTTCAGGAAGGTGTGAGTTCAACTTCTGTTCATAGCTGTATGATCCTGGGAAAGTCAATGACCTTCTTTCTGCCTTAGTTTCCTCATCAGTAAAGTCAGGGTATTCACTTCAATGGTCCCTATGCTCTGGATCCATGACAACATGCATCTAAGCTTTTGACTCTTTGGGATCATCATTTTCCTTTCTAGATGTTCATCTCTTTAATAATGCCTTCTAAAATTTTACCAGGAATTAAAATGAAGGTCAATGGCCTATAGTTTCCAGATACTGTTCTGTCCCCTTTCTTGAAAACTGGGACAACATTTGTCCCACAGAGGCTCACTCAATCTCAGTGATCTCTAGAGAGCCCCGATGTGGGCTCCACAATCACATCTACCATTTCTCAGAACTTAAGATGGCATCCATCTGGCCTAGAGGACTTGAAATCAACTGAGGGCACCTAGGTGCTTTCTTCTGTCGTTCATTTGTTCAGTTCTGTCTGACTCTTTGTGACCCCATGAACCACAGTACACCAGGTTCTTCTGCCCTCCACTATCATCCAGGGTCTCTCCATTGCTCATTGCTTCCATGACACTATCTATCCATCTGGTCCTCTGCCATCCCCTTTTCCTTTTGTCTCTGATATTTCCCAACATGTGGGTCTTTTCCTATCTTTTCATTATGTGGCCAAAGTAGTCAAGTTTCAGTCTCAGTATTTGACCTTTCAATGAACAGCATGAATTAACTTCTTTAAGTACTGACTGATTTGATCAGTCTCAGTATTTGACCTTTCAATGAACAGCATGAATTAACTTCTTTAAGTATTGACTGATTTGATCTCCTTGTTGTTCAAGGGACTCTCAAGTCTTCTCCAGCACCACAATTCTAAAGCATCAATTCTGCAGCGCTCAGCTTTCCTTATAGTCCAACTCTCACTGCCATATATCACTGCTGGAAAAACCATAGCTTTACTATATGGACCTTTGTTGGCAAGGTAATGTCTCCGCTTTTCAGTATACTGTTCAGATTTGCCACAGCTTTCCTTCCAGGGAGCAAGCTTCTTTGACTTTCATGGCTGCATTTGCTGTCTGTAGTGATCTTGAGCCCAAGAATATAAAAATCTGACACTGCCTCCATTTTTTCTCCCTGTATGTGATAGGAAGTGATGTGATCAGTTGCCAAGATCTTAGCTTTTTTTTTTTATGTTAAGCTTCATTCCAGCTTTTACACTTTCTTCTCATCAAGAGGCTTCTTAATTCCTCTCCACTTTCTGTCATCAGCTTCATTTGCATATCTGAAACTGTTGATATTTCTCCTGGCAACCGTACTTCCAGCTTTTGATTCATCCAGCTTAGCATTTTGCATGATGTACTCTGCATATAAGTTAATAAGGTGATGACATACAGCTTTGTTGAGCTTCTTTCCCCATCTTAAACCAATCAGTTGTTCTATGTTTGGTTCTACTGTTGCTTCTTGTCCCACATACAGGTTCCTCAGGAGACAAGTCAGGGGATCTGGCACTCCCATCTCTTTGAGGACTTACCACATTTTGTTGCGATCCACACTGTCAGGGACTTCAGTGTAGTCAATGAAGCAGATGTTTTTCTGGAAGTCTCTTGCTTTCTCCATAATCCAGCAAATATTGGCAATTTGGTCTCTAGTTCTTCTCCCTCTTCAAAAACTAGCCTGTTTTGGTAATTCTTGGTTCACATATTGCTGAAACTTGGCATGCGGAATCTTAAGCATAACTTTTCTGGTGTGTGAAATGAGTACAGTTGTTTGGCAATTTGAACATTACTTGGCATTGTCTTTCTTTAGGATTGGGATATAAACTGATCTTTTCCAGGCCAGCAGCCACTGCTAAGTTTTCCAAATTTGCTGGCATATTGAGTGCAGCCTTTTCACAGGCATTGTTCAGCTGACATTCCACCCCTCCACTAGCCTCACTGCTAGCAATGCTGCCCAAGGCCCACTTGACTTCATTCTCCAGGATGTCTGGCTCAAGAGCAGTAACCAAGTGAGGTGCTTTCTTATGATCTCCTCCCTTCTCTTTATATCCAGGCTTACAAGCTCGGTAACATCCCTCACTCCTCCATGTCACTCATTCCATACTGCCAATTTGTTGCCATATCTTGCTGGTTTTATCTCCAGAGCATCTTCTCACAGAGCCACTTCCCTAACCTCGATCAGTTCTCATATGCACCACTGTCATGATCTCCAAACTGGTAGCCCTGGTTCAACCGTCTCCCCATTCAAATCCATCTTCCACAAAACTGCCAGTGATTGTTCTAAAAGAAGATGTGATCATGCCACCCCTCAACCTGACAAGCTCAAATGCCACCCTACTGCTTCTAAAATCAAATACAAACTCCTGTTTGGCCCCAACTACCTTTCCCGCTTTATTACATTTTAATCTCCTTTACACACCCTATGCTATGATCCAATCTGGCCTTCCTGTGCTCCCCGTTCAGGGTACTGTATCTCCCATTGCAATGCCTTGGCACTAGCTGTGCTTCATGCCTAGAATGCCATCCCTTCTCAACGTGACCTGCTAGCATTCTTAAGTTTTCCTTCAAGACACAGCTCAAACACCATCTTCTGCAGCAGGCCTTTCCTGGGTCCCTCAGCTATTTGTTTATATTCTGTGTATACCTGGCAAGGTTCATCTGTGTCCCAGGAAGGAATGTCCTTGTAGGCAGGACCTGTTTTGTGTCTGTGAATCTCCAGGACCAGGCGGCACTGCAGAGTTAAGGGATGCTGACTGATGCCTCTCCTAACAACTTCTGTCCTGCATACTCTCTGGGCCCAGGGTCCCAGGCAGGGGTCAATGACGTCCTGCTGGTCTAGCCTGCCCATTCCTCTGGGGGCCTTGCTGCCTCCCCCACACCATGAGCAGCATTTCATCGGCGGTCAGACTAATACCTCCTTAGACAATTCTGCTTTTCCCTTGCTGGAAACATTTCCTAGGTGTCCTCAGAGTTGGCTTTCCATTTCTCAAACTGACTCTCCTAGACAGCTCCAGTTCTTGAAGTACTCTCTTTCCTTCCTATGACCTCTGCTCTCCCATGATGACAATGACCAGAAGAGCTTGAAGTTCTAAAGCCCTGAGCTTCTCCAGGCACTTCACTCCCATTTCCTCCACTGATTCTAGGAGACGGGTTCTCATTACCCTTGCTTTACAGATGACAACATTGAGGCTCAGCTCTCATGGGAGATGTGAAGGATGGGAAAGGATGGGAAGTCCACATGCTCCCACTTCTAGATGTGGCTCTGCTCACCACTATGACCAATTCTAAGACAGAACTGGTCACATCTGCCTGGGATTACCATCATTTTAACCCCAAGGACCAGACATAGAGCAGAATTTCCCACTGTTGGTTTCTCTATGTGCTGAGCCTGAAATGCTCACCAAGACAGGAAATGATGAGCTATGATGCCTCTGAAGCAAAAGCAGTGAGTGCAGTGTCACAGGATGGCACCAAGGAATGCCTGGGTTCAAATACTGCCTCTAATATTTATGACAGTGCCACAAGAAGGACACTTTGCCTCATCTGTAGCATAGGCACATATTGGGTCTCCAGCCATTGGGCTTGGCTGTGATAGTGGGCTGCTCATAAATGTCAATATTTTGGGAGAAAGGATGAGCATATGTCCAACTGAGTGACCAGGGTTCTGCACTGGCTCCTTGTGTGTCCAGACACTCCATTATCCTCTGAGTTGACCAGGCTGGCTACAGGCTGCCCTCCAACACTTCCATTTCTTCTGCTCCCACCAAGGCCAGCAGGTGTGACCATTCACCCAGAACTGCATCCCAACCCGCCCAGGCCCGGGATTCCAGGAGGACCCTGTTTACTGCCTGCTCTTCCAGAAACTCTGTCCAGACACCAGGGGCCCTGGCTCTGGGTCTCCAGCTCTTCTCCTGGGGTCTACTGCTGCTGCACCTCCTTCTAAAGTGTTATTGATACCTTCTAACTGGACATCATGGCCACATCTCCATCACTGGCAGCTGGGCCAGTGGAGGCCTGCGCCAGGCTCCCTATCTCTTTCCACTGCCATTCCCTGGGGAACACTGCCTCCGTCGATGCCATTACCACAAGGCTGCTGTGAAGCATACATCTTACCTCACTGGCTACCAATGTACACAGGCAGAAGTCACTTTCTGCCCACACTGTCCTTCTAGGCCCCTCTCTTCAGAAGGCAGATGTATATAAGCCCTGATTAGGGGCTTTCATTCCCTGGACCTCAAGGCCCGGTTCAGAACTAACCATTTGTTCATCACCTCGGCTTTGAAGGAGGGCCTGGCTTTGCCCCAGCCACAGGGGTGAGCTGCCCCTAAAGCTCTCCATACTTGGTTGGTGCCAGGCCCTGTGCATGTGAAGAAAACCTTCCTCATCTCAGGCAAAACTCTCCAGAATCCTCTGGCACTGTCATCTGTGCCCACATCAGGTACCAAAGCAGCCAGATAGCTCCTTATTTGTCCTCAGTCTCTACCCTCCCAGCTTCCCTCAGGCCCTGCTCTCAGTCCTGGCCCTCCTGGCTTCCTCACCTGCCAACCCCTGGTATCAACTCCTGGCCTCCCCCAGTTCCCTCAAACCCCAGATACAACCCTCACCTTTTCGTTCTGCAGTCTTGATCTCCAGGAATTGCTGTCCATGATAAGTAACGGGGTCAGGGGGTCGGGGGGCTGGGCCAGGGCGGGCAGCAGCAATATCCCTCAAGGCCTCATCAAAGGGCATCGTTTCAGGGGCTAGGCCTGCTCCTCCCCGGGAGGAGCCACTCAATCGTCCCTGCTCCCGGCTTGGTGGGGGGCCAGGGCTCCGGATGAGGGTCTCGGCCTCCAGAGATGGGGTCAGGAATGGATTTGGCTCCTGGAAGAAGCTGGAATTAGAAGCCAGACATCCCTTCCTAATCCCCTGTCCCCCAGCTGTCCAGGGTTTGAGGGCATGTGTGGAGGGAGTGGAAGGGATCACCTTGTCATCATGCCCAGGGCAGTCTAGGTGACCATAGTGATGGAAAAGGCCAAGCTTCTGGCTGAGCAGGCAGTGGACGAGGTGGGCCCGAGCATTCTGCCACTGTAAGAGGCGGCCCAGGGCACGGCTGAGGGCCCCTCCAAGGTCTGGGGCCCAGTTATAGGTCAGCAGCTGCAGCTGGAGGCACAGGTCAGGGGGAGGCACAGGTCAGTGAGTGCAGAGCTCATCTTGCCCACTGCTCAGCTGGGCCCACCCCCTTGCCAACCTTTACCTTGGTGTCCATGACCCGGAGGAGGAGGAGTCGCTGTCGGGGGGCATCTCGACCAGAGCCTTCCACTCCTGGCTCGAAGCGCTGCATGGCCTTGGGAGCTAGGGCAAGTAGAGAGAGGGTGTGAGGGAGCCTGGTCCTCAGAGCCAAGCTTCCCACTCTGCTGGCTTTGTCCTTCCCCCACAGAGGTGCCATCGCCTCCATTTGCATCCATCAGTATCTATCTCACCCTCCCCTTTCCTCTGCCAACTGCGTCCTCCAACCCCCATCTCCTCTGCTGGCTCCATGCCCCCCACAATGGCATCAGCCCTCTCCTCTCATCTTGCTGTCCCTCTCCCCCATCACTGCCCATCGTCATTCATCTAGTCCTCACCCTGCTGGGTTGGTCTCCGCCACTGGAAGAAGTTCCGTCCCAAAAGGAGCAGATGGCGCTCAGCTCCGGGGCGGGGTGGGGGGTACAGCTGAGCAGTGGAGCAAGGGGTGAAAGTTACAGGGTCTGGACCCCTACAGAGTCACAGGGAAAGACCATATGGCAGTTCAGCCTCAGCTCTTGAGCAGCTCTGAAGGTGACTGAACAACATGACAGGACCCCAGGACCCCCTTCCTATTGGGTAGAGATGACAAAATGGCAGTAAATAAAGCCCTGGGCCTGGAGTCAGGAAGACCTGAGTTCAAATCCAGATTCATCCCCTTAGTGCATGTCATGGGGCATGTCACTTAACTGCTGGGTGCCTCAGTTTCCTGACCTATAAAATGGGGAAACCACCTACCTCCCAGATCAAAGAAGGTAACAACAAAGTGTAAAACACCCTTAACATGGGGGCTGGAGGACAGCTGGAATTTGTTTCCTTCCTTCCCACCCCTCGCCCCATGGATCCTCACTGATGGGATGGACCCCAGGGCCCCCACTCACAGCTGCTGCTCAAACATGCGGACACTGGTATCTCCTGCCAGTGAGGCCACAAGTGAAATGGTCTCAGTGAGCACAGAGGGAAGAAGAAACCGGGAAACCATGTGGGCAGAGCTTCCAGAGACAGAAGGGCAACCTGTGGGGCAGCAGAGTGAGGGGAGACCATGGCTGCTGGGGAGGAAGACACCATGACTACCACATCTGTGAGGGGGAGAGACCATGGCTGCTGGGAAGGAGAGGGAGACCATGGCTGTCATAGGGGGTGGATGGGACACGAGTATGTGCACAGGATGAAGCAGGATCACTGCTAGGTCTGGAAGGTGGCAGAGAGAAGCTGAATTTCCTCACCAATCTGAGCCATGAACTCCATCCAGCGCTGACCCACTCGTGCAAACCCCGCGTGGAGGGTGCCAACCTCCCCTTCTTCCAGCTGTGCAGCCCTGCGCCTGGGTAGGAGGAACAGCTATGAGCTCAGCAGCAGCAGCAGCAGCAGGGAGGACTCTGCTGGATCAGTTACTTACTGCACACCAAGAAGAAGACACTGGGAGGGGTTTCTTGGGCCACCGTACTCCATCATCCTAACATGCCTGAAAATTGTCTTTCCTTTTTGCCCTCAATGGTGAGTAAACCCTCTCTAATTCTCTCAGGGAGGGGAAGAGACCTGAAGTGGCCTGTACATGGTGACCAGTGGGGCACTCTCAAGGTTGGGCAAGCAGAGCTCATAGGGAGACCATGCCCACTGACCAGTGGTGCTGCTCAGGGGCAGAATGTGAACCTGGAAGACTGGCATCTGTGATCACGGGAGCCTGCAAGAAAGAAGTTCCAGAGGGCCCCTGGATAGAGCAGCAGCTGCTTCAGAGAGAGCAAGGGGCTGTCCAGCCACCCCAGGACTCTCACCATCCATCCATAGCATCTTGGGGGGGGCATTCCTCCACACTGCTGTTCACGGTGGGATCCCACTATGTAGCGACCTATTGCTCTGGGGAACCTCACACTCTGATTCTGGGAGATCCTGGCTTCTCATGACTCATAGCCATAGAACATCTCTAGTGGGATAACTACAGTAAAATTGTACACATTCCCCAAGGGCACGCAGCAGGCCTCCAGCCTCTACCATCTGTTTACTTATAAGTCTAGCCAGTGTCCACCCCAGAAATACTCATGAGCTGATGAGTGACTTCCAGGGCCATCTAACAAACTGTAATGTAAGGTCTAGACCTGACATATCAAACATGTGGACTGTGGGCTGTATGTGGCTCGACAATTTAGAATACAATAAATATAGATAGCTTTATATTTTAAAAGTTAGGTCAATACATAGACCACAGGGATCTCTCTGAAGGGATTCATGGTTCTCATTTCTACCAGAGATGGATACCACAGGTGCTCTCTGCCCATGGGGTTTTCCCACAGGGATAGTGGAAGTGTGCTTGTGGCCCATGGTGGACCACATCAGTTAGGGCACTCAAAGACACAAAGCCACCAATGCCCACTTTAACTCTGGGTGGGACAGGAAAAACCACTACTGGCTGGCAACTGTCTTTGACCTTACTGCTTTCCATGGTGTCCGTAGCCTGAGGGTCACAACATGGTGTGTGACCTTTCACACCTTTTACAGACCCTCAACAAACTCTGACCTACAACTCTGAGATGTTCTGCAGCAGGAGGGCCTTAACACTGAAGAGGCAGGGGCTTGTTTACAGTCAAGCGGGAAGCTGTAAAGCTGTGCTGTGCTGCTCTTGACAGCCTGCCTGTTTTCTTTTTATGTTCATCAGGGATGCCCCTCATATGTATGAAGATTCTTCTTAGAGAGGTTAGAGAAAGGAGAAAGTAGTTGGACATCTCAGTAGCTGCAGATATTTCCTGAGTCACTTTGGTTTGGTTGACTTTTTGGGGAGTAATATAAAGGATCATGATTTTTTCAACTATTTGAAACCCTACTCTCTTTCCAATATCTTGAGAAGGCTTGAATGCCCTCAGAATGGCAGCCCTTCCACCAGGAACCTCCTCTGGGCCTAGGACACAGTGCAGATCAGACATCTTGTCAGCTGTTTTCTTCAGGGCTCTCTTTACTTCTCATGATCCAGTGTCTCTGGCCTCACTCTTTCCAGTGCTCAGGATGCTATCCCTTGTGATGGCACTTTTGCCTGGGCTGTCCTCCACATCTAGACTGCCCTTTCTCTTACCTCTGGCCTCCTTGGTGGAGGCCCTTCCTGCTTTCTGTGGTATGAGTCACATTCTCTACAAAGACTACATCATACTGGCTTCTCTTAGCCATGCACAGTTAGTCAGATGCTGGCTTCAGGAGGGGGAGGGACACTTTCCATGGGTCACAGTAACCACAGGCCTGGCTCACAGTTTATCCTAAATTAATGCTCATGGCACTGTGTTGCCATAACTTGAGGGAAGGGTGAGGGTACTTCCCAGAGAATGAGCACTGGATTTTGGGAATCACAGTGTAGGGCCAGATCCTTATCACCTGAGAACCTCCTGACCCCAGCCTCCCCACCTCCTACCTACCTGTGACCCTGAGCACTCAGCTCTGGGGTTGGGGTCCGCTCTGGTCCCCCTGGGGGCCGGACATTCTCAGTCTTGTGACGCCTCCGTCCTCGGGTCTCTTCTGACTTTTCCAGTACAATGTCATCTGTTGTCTTTGGGGAACCAAGGTCCCCACATTCAGCTTTACTCTGAAGGGAATAAAAGTCAGTAGACAGAAAATGGGTAGTGGGGCAAGATAGGAGATCCTTCTCCTCCCTCTTCCTTGCCCATGTGGGCCCATTACAGAGACAGAGGAAGACAGGAGAGAAGATGCTGAAGGGATGAGGAGGAGAGATGCCAGTTTCCCACCTCAGCCTCCCCTTGTCTTTACCAGCATATCCCAGAAGCTACGTCGGCCCATTTTGCTTGGGGGAGTGACAGGCTCTCCTGGGCTTGGGGCTGATGGGAAGGGCAGAGGGGAAGTACTGGCTGGATCCCCTGGACTCTTGGCCTCCAGTGAAACAGTCCTTGGGCTCCCTGTGGACACCAGACATAACAGCTTTCAGGAGTTTGCTCCTCCTGAGGGCCAGGGCAGGGTCCAGTGCTGAGTATACCTGGCAGGGCCTCCTCTACACACAGAGGGGCTGGCAGCAGCCGGAGCTCCATGACAGCATCAGCCAAGGCATACTGGGTGGCTCCACGCAATTTCTCTTCTAGTTGTAGGCGGCTGATGTTCCCCTTCTCCCAGATATCCAGCCGCAGCTGCAGATCCTGGCTTTGACCTGGGTGGAGATAAAATTGGGGTAATCAGTTGGTAATCAGGAAGCCAAGCCCACCCTTGAATTCCCTCCCGCCAGCCCTCTTTGGGCCTACCTGCAGCAGCACTGTTGGGTGGGGTGGGGCAGCAAATGACCCTGGTAAGACTCTCAAACTCAGTCTCCTGCAGCAGGTCCGGAGGGCCCGGGGAAGCAGGGGGCCAGAGCCCCAGTGAGATGGGGGCTCCCCCCTCATCCATGAAGGACAGTGCAATGCAGGCAACCCCTACACCAAAAGATTTCAGGAGGTATAGTCTCCAGGGAATGCTCTCCTACTATCCCTCATGCAACCTCAGGGACCCTTTGCACCCTAGCCAGCCCCCTCCAGCTCCCCAAGGCTGCCATCCAAGAGGAGAGCAGGTACCTTTTCCTCCAGTGCCTTGGCCACCAGGCTTGTTATAGAGATAAATATCGGAGTCAGGAAGGCCACTAGGAGGGTGGAAAGGGTGCTAGGAAAGAACAAAGTTCAATATGATGTCAAGTTGACCCCAGGAGAAACAGGTTCTAAGTCTCTCCACCCTACAAAAAGATATCCCTCAAGCTCAAGACAGGCAGAGGACACCCAGAGGGCAGTGGGGCAGAGGTCTAGAGGGCACAGCCTCTGCCTCCCCTTGCTCGGAGCCACTGGCTACTGCCAAACCATCTTGTCCCTCCAATGCCATGGAGGGGTGGTCCCTCCATGAGAATAGCAGCTCCCTGAGGGGAGGGCATGTCTGGCTTGTTTGTATCTGCATTCCAGTTCTCAGCACTCTGCCTGGCTCACAGTAATTGCCTAGTCTGTGGATGTGCTAGGGGGAGGAAGAAAGCAAAGAAATGACTGGGAGCACACGAGGAAGATAGAAGAGGAGAGGGAGATACATGGTTCGGCTCAGCTGAAAGAGGAAACAGATGCTAAGCCTGACCAAGAGCACAATAGAGCAGTGACTGGGGACCTCATGTCCAGACATCTGCTGGGGTGAGCTCCCTGACAAACACACAGCAGAACAGAACTTCCTGACTTGCCTTAGTGATAATTTAGCCTTAGAAAGGTGAAGGGACAAATGAGGGACAACGCCATTCTGATAAGATTTTCCCTAGCAGAGAAGAATTAGTAGAACACTGGAAGTCCTGAGGAGAAAGGACCACTCCATCCCAGAGTGTGCAACAGAGCAGTGACATGTTGGGGAAAGCAGACTTTAGAGGGTGGGGAGGAGGTCACGGAGTAAAATGCTTTAGGGAAGCCTAGCCCAGGAAAAGAAGACGCTAAAGAAAGGCAGCCTAACGAGGAGGAAAACTAGGAATTGTTTGAAGAGACTGATGTAGATGCACAGTCAACTCACCAGTCAAGTCAGATTTTTAAAAGAAATGTACAGAAGACAGAAGCAAGGCTAGGCCACAGAAGACGTGTACAGGGCCCATCACAGTCCTGTAAAAGTAGCGTGAGGAGAAAGGCATGCCTGCAATGAGCCAAGTCTGGTGAGGGAAGGAGCCAAGGCCATGCTGGTGAAAGACAAGGAAGTGAGAAGGCTGAAGACCCCTGCTTGGGGTGGGTGGGACAATGATGGCTGGCACAAAGAAAGCCTTGTGCACTAGTAAAGACAAAACGAAAAGGGCCAGGAGGGAGTTGCTGCCCAAGGTAAGAGAGGAGACAGCAGGGAGGTCCCCAGCTACTCTGGCTGAACTGGGGTCTGTTGGCCAGACGAACCCCATCTGGGGTCCCCAAACACCTTGCAGGAGCACTTAGGGCACCAAGAGGTTGCCAAATCCTGACACGGGAGCAGAGCGCCAGAGTGCAAGTCCTGCTGGCTCCAGCTTGTCTTCTGGGGCAGGGTCGCTCAACGAGAAGGTGAGCGAAGGCCGAGGCTGTCATCCATTCTGACTGCAGCCAAGCAGTGGATAACATTCTTGTGGAGAAGACGGAGAGATGGGGATCTGACAAGACCATAATCAGATATATTTTATCAATGACCTGCATAAAGGTCCCCACGGCAGGCCCATCAGATGTGCAGGTGACACAAAGTGAACACAAAAGATGGCAAAGTCAGGATCCCAAAGGATCTTAACAGGCTGAATCTCGTTAGATAAAGTGTGTCAATGTTGAACCTATACTCAATTGACTGTCTTCTCAATGGGAGGAGGGGGAAGGCAGTGGGAAAATGTGAAATTCAGTTTTAAGAAATGAACATTAAAAATTGTTTTTACACACAATTGAGGAAAAAATATCAAATAAACAAGAAATGGGTCAAGTCTTACACTTGGTATCAAAAAAGTTCAGGATGGGGAAGAGGGCACAGTTAGAGAACGGTGGTTTGGAAAAAGACCTAGGGGTTTTGGGGGCCCACAAGGTCAGCTGAAGCAGGATGTTGAGGCAGTCACAAAACTCATGAGATTGGGGCTACCTTGGGAAGGGCTGAGGAGATGGTCATGCTCCCCTGGCCCTGGTAGATGCCACCTGGAGCCCAGTGGTCAGCTCTGGGCCCGACAGATTAGGAAGGACATCGACAAGCTCGAGAGGGTCTAGAGGTGGGCGAGCAGGATGGGCAAAGGCCTTAAGTGCATGAAACACGAGGAAATGGGGCACGCTGGCTGCAAAGAAGACTGCCTGGGGAGGGGAGCGTTATCTTCCAGTACAAAAAGGGCAGACATGGGAGGGGGCATCAATTGCCAAGAGACCAAAGGAGGCAGGACATCTGGAAGAACCTGCTAGCTGCAAGAGCTGTCCCCACATGGAAGGAGCAGTTTCCCCTTCTTGGCACTCTTCAGGCAGAAGCAGGACACTCCTTTGCAGGGACACGGCACAGGGCTCCTCTCTGGTATTGTTTGGATGAGCAGCTGCTGAGGCAATGTCAGGCACAGCAGAAGATTCTGTGCTGGTGGGGGCCTGCTGGGGAGCAGGCTGGGCACCTAAAGGAATCTGCCAGGGAGAAGCTTCTCCCTCACCTGGAAGTGGTGGCGGCTGTTGCTGTCTGTATACTTTGGTGAATGCAGAAAGATGAGCAGATTCTGCCGCAGGTACCAGGCCAAGGCCGGGAGCCACGGCCGACAGGTGGGTGGCAGCACCAGGTGTAGCACCTCTGAGGGGGGGCTTCCTGGGGGCTGGATGAACTGAGAGAGCAGAGATGGGTGTGAGCCTGGAGCAAGGATGAGGAAGCCTGGGGCACCAGATGGGGCCCACAGCCCATTACCTCGACATCAGCAGGTGTGAGTTTACAGTTGCGCACGAGCATGACGGTGATGATGTCCAAGGTGGCCTCATCCAGGCGCCGCCGAAGGGCTCGCACCAGCTCCTCTGTGATCTCAGGGCCTGTGGGCACACAAAACTCCTAGGGCCAGGACCCATTACACATATTCACACCAAGAGACCTACACAATTAGGGTGGATTAAAATAAAAAAAAAAAGCCAAGGCTAGAAAAGCAGGACGAGCTTGGTTTGTCCAGGGCCATGGGGGCCCTCTGCTGTCCTCTCGTCTCCTCTTAGATCAGAGTACGGTGAGACCAGATGACCTCTTAAGTGTCCTGTCTTCCATGTCTACTTCTGGGGACTGAGGTGGTTCCCCAGGCGAATGTAAGCTCCCTGAAGGGTAGGGGGATATGTTTTTGTCTGGACTTTGCACCCCGCCTTGGTCCTTAGCACTGATGACTGCCCTGACCGGTCTGGAGGCCTCACCTGCCTGTCCCACACCATGCACCAGGAGCTGAATGTGCCGGTCAACCTGGCCCACAGGGCGGGCTGTCTCTGAGCTCCGACTGGAGGCCACTTCCAATGGGGATCGAGGACCCTGTGCAAGGAGAGCACAGGAGGATCAGAGGGGGAGGAGGGTAAGGGAGAGAGACACAGCAAGCAACAGGCCTGGTTTCAACTTTGGAACTGAAGAGCAAGTATGCTGGGGGTAAGCAGTGATGGATCAGAAAAACAGTAGTGTTGCCCAGCAGCCTCAGGCTATGGAGCAACTTGTCCAAGCTTACATAGGGAGTAAGGGGTAGAGTCAAGTCCTCTGATTCCAAATCCAGCACTCCTTCCCTGGCACCATTATGATCCCCATTTCACAGATGAGGAAACTGAGATTCAAAGTGGTTAAGTGATTTGCCCAGGGTCCCAAAGCCCTGTGTGTCAGATTTAGGGAGATTGAAACCCAGATTTGCCAGGCTCCAAATCCAAATTCTCAGACAAACCATAATGACCAGTAAAGCTGGGAGGCAGTGGGGAGGCAGTGACTTGCCGAGGCCTCCTCAGGGCAGATGGGTTCCTGGCTCCTGGAGAGGGCCAGGGAGGGAGGCAGAGCATCCCCATCTAGGAGTTTCTCACTGCACGATGTCTCCAGAAGTCTGCAAGGGGAAGGGAACTGGGGGTGAGTGGGGCTGGAGGTATATGCACAGCAGGCAGGACCATTCCCCACAGCCTAGGCCTGCTCCCCCCCACACTGGTCCTACCGCAGGTAGTAGACTGCTCGGGTAGCTCGCTCCTGGTACACAAACATGTTCTTCCTATTCACCACTGAGAAGGCGTTGAGCACAGACCGAAGTGCCTGGATGGCTACAGGACAATCGGGGGCCCACAGATGAAGGCTGAGTGAGGCTGAGTGTCCAGCACCCCAACCTGCCCACTGACAGCCCCTGTGTCAGGCCCACCCACCCTGTGATGCCAGGCTCTCCCCCAACCCTAGCCCATCTGTCCAGGGACTCCCCTTGCCCCAGCTCTTCCTACCCCGGGACACTCCCATGCTGGGGCCCATCTTGAGTCGGGAATGGACCCGGATCACAGTTCCCCAAACAACATTGCAGGAAAAGTGTCCTGGCACAAACTGCATTGTGGCTGCCAGGTAGCCGCGGGGGGCACAGCTCTCATCAGCTGCATAATCTGTGGACAGGGAACACTTCAGATCAGAGCTCTCCCTAGTTCATCCCCAATATGTACAGTCAGACTCTCCTAGGCTCATTCACAGAGCACAGAGTAGAGGCTCCTACTTTTTGGAAGATACAGTATAGCATCACAACCTATTTACTAGGCCTGGATTCTCAGAATCCCCTCAGCAGCGGGACTCATTGGTAAGGGGAAGGGGATTTCAGACCCTCACCAACTCTGGGCTGCTGGTGGAGAAGGGGATGTCAGGCCCTCACCATCACCGGGCAGCTGGTGGGGAAGGGGATGTCAGACCCTCACCATCACTGGGCAGCAGGGTCCGCTGGCGGGGATGAAAGGGGGTCTCACTCCGCCACAGATCCTCCTCACTCTCAGCTACAAGCAGGGAGTTACAGACATGGCTGTCATGAAGATCTTGAAGAAGCAGCCGCTGGAGAAGATAAGGTGAGAGGTCAGAAAGGCCCCATGGTCTCAGAGGTTTCAGTGAATCAGAAGGAATCCCCATGGGTCAATGAGCAGACCTCAACAGTATCCCAGCTCATTCATATCCAAACAGAAATTCCCTTAAATATCCCGGATAAGCCACTGTCCTGCCTGAAGGCACTGCTTGAAGATCTCAAAGGGACCCTTCCTCTGGGGTCTCACTAACACCCAGTCACAATCAGCCCCTCTGCAGCTGCCCCACATTATTCCTGTGCTGCCTTCTAGTCTGGACTAAGTAAAACCAAGCTAAGACCCCCTCCCTGAGCCTCCTGGGGCCAAATACAGGGTCCTAGATTTTGAGCTAGAAAGTCTATCTTTTTTTTTATTTTTTTTATTTTTAGTGTTCTACAATCACTACCATAAAACTTAGATTTTTTTCCCCTCCCTCTCCCTCCCTCCCTGAAACAGCATACAATTTTGTATAGGTTCTACACATACATTCCTATTAAATACATTTTCACCATAGCCATGTTGTATAGAAGAATTAAAATGAATGGGAGAAATCCTATAACAAGCCAAAACATAATACAAAAGAAAATGATCTGCTACATTCTGCGATTGAATTCCACAGTTCTTTCCCTGGATGTGGAAGGCATTTTGCCTGAAGAGTCCACTGGCAATTTTTTAAGTCCTTGCATTGCAATGAAGTTCTAAGTCTACCAGAAAAAGTCCTCGTACACTGTGGTTGCTGTGTACCAAGTTCTCCTGGTTCTGCTCCTTTCACTCAGCATCAGATCATGTAAGTCTTTTCAGGCCTCTCTGAAGTCTTCCTGTTCGTTATTTCTTACAGTACAATAGTATTCCATTACATTCACAGTACCACAATTTATTCAGCCATTCCCCGATTGATGGGCATCCCCTTGGTTTCCAGTTCTTGGTCACCACAAAGAAAGCTGCTATAAATATTTTTGTACATGTGGGACCTTTTCCCATTTTTATGATCTCTTGGGGATATAGTCCTAAAAAAGGTATTGCTGGATATGCACATTTTTGTAGCCCTTTGAGTACAGTTCCATATTTCTCTCCAGGATGGTTGGATCAGCTCACAACTCCACCAACAATGAATTAGTGTTCCAACTCTCCCACATCTTCTCCAGCATTTATCATCTTCTTGCTTTCTCATGTTAACCAATCTGATAGGTGTGATGTGGTACCTCAGAGTTTAGATTTGCATGTCTCTAATCAATAGTGATTTAGAGTATTTTTTCATATGACTATAGATAGCTTTAATTTCTTTCTCTGAAAACTGCCTGTTCATATCCTTTGACCATTTATCCATTGGGGAATGACTTGCATTCCTGTACATTTGACTCAGATCTCAATATATTTTAGAATTGAGGCCTTTATCACAGACACCATTTGCAAAAATTCTTTCCCAGTTTTCTGCTTCCCTCCTAATTTTGGCTGCACTGGGTTTGGTTGTGCAAAAACTTTTCAGTTTAATGTAATCAAAATTATCCATTTTGCACTTCATAATGCTTTCTACCTCTTCTTCAGTCAAAAATTCTTCCCTTCTCCATTAATCTGATAAATACATTATTCCTTGCTCTACTAATTGGGTTATAGTATCAATTTTTACACCTAGAACATGTACCCATTTGGACTTTATTCTAGTGTACAGTGTCAGGCATTGGTCTACGCCTAGTTTCCGCCACACTGTTATCCAGTTTTCCCAGCAATTTTTGTCAGACAGTGAGTTCTTATCCCAGAAGCAGGGGTCCTTGCGTTTATCAAACAATAGATTGCTTTATTCATTGACTACAGTGTCTTGAGTACCTAACCTATTGCACTGATCTACCCCTCTGCTTCTTAAACAGTATCATGTGGTTTTGATGATTGCTGCTTTATAATACAATTTGAGATCTGGTAGGGCTAGGCCACCTTCTCTAGTATTTTTTTCATTAGTCCCCTTGATATTCTGGACCTTTTGTTCTTACAGATGAATTATGATATTATTTTTTCCAGCTCTAGAAAATCATTATATAATAGTTTGATTGGTATGGCACTAAATAAGTAAATTAATTTAGGCAGAATTGCCATTTTTATTACATTAACTCGGCCTACCCACAAGCCACTGATGTTTTCCCAGTTACTGATATCTGACTTTATTTGTGTGAAAAGTGTCTTGTAATTGAGTTTGTACAGTCCCTGAGTTTGTTTGGCAGGTAGATGCCCAAATATTTTCTAGTGTCTACCCTAGCTTTAAATGGGATTTCTCTATCTCTTGCTGTTGGGCTACCTTCTTCTTTTTAAACAACTGAGCAAACAGAGGCCCAGTCAAGGCTGCCTGACTTGCCACAGGACACATGGCTGGTATGGGACAAAGTCAGGATAAACTCTTGGGTCCTTGAAGCCCACTACACTGCCCTGCCTCTCCCATGCCCAGTTCCTTCACAGACTCCCAGTCCTGGAACCCAGAGCTTCAGTCTTGAGAAGGGCTCTGAGCAGAGGGGAGGCCAGCACAGTGAGCCTCCTTGCCCAGGCTGCCAGAAGACCCTCAGAGGATACAGGCCTACCCCAGCTTGAACCTGGAGAAGATGATTTCTTTGACCCCAAATGAACAGTGACTGAGTTTCATCTTATTGAACTTGGTCCAACAGCTCTTGCCTGTTCAGATTTCTGAGCCCACCTCTCCCTGGTGTCCAGCATACTGGCCATTCCTTCCTAACCAGGGACATCTGCCAGTCCAACGGGGCTCATCCCTGCCTCGATCCAAATCCTGGACAGAAAGTGCTTCCCCCAAGAGAGCTCACAGGAGGTAGACACAGACCCTTCAGCCAGTCCCAAATTTATCTGACTAGGCTCTCTACACCCCCATCTCTGAATGGATCCTTCGATCCAACAATTGGCTGGGAAACAAGACCTACAGAGAAGTTTCTCCTAAGTGACTCTGTCCAAAAACAGAAATCTGGGGTCTGTTCTTGGGAAGCCAGACTGGTCAGCTGGGATCACTGCCTCCTTTCCTAGATGTTCGTTGACCATCCCTTCTAAAACCTGGACAACTAGTTAAAGCACTACTGTTTGTTTTTTTTCAAACTTGGAACCCTGCCCTTCTTGATTCAGTAAATTTAGCCTCCTGGTGGTCAGACTTGCTCAATGGTGGCACCCTGTACTACTTAGGTTAAGGATTCTCTCACTGGCTCCAGGCAGATGCTCCTTTCCAGTTTAAAGCCCTTTGGAATCAGCTCACAAGATCCCCTAAGAGACAACTACAAATGAAGGCAGAAAGCCTACTCACTAGGATGTCTGAGGCACAGGGAATTGTGGTCCGGTATGGGTCAGGTCACAAGACTTCTGAGGTCTCTAAGTAGTGGTTCCTGTGGGGCTCAGCCTGAAGAAAGGAAAACTCAGCCACACCTACATGCACACGCACATACACACAGTCACACACCCACATGCACATACACCCACACTTGATCATACACTCACACATTCACATGTGAGCATACATAAACACACACACATGACTACTCACCTGATTAACCTCTCGGCAGATCTCTCCAATCTTCTTGGTCAAGAGCTGTTGCAGCTGCCGGCACTCAGCACCTGGTCCATTCTCATCCCGACTAAGACTCCTATAAAGGACAAGGAGACATATGAGCAGTTAGGGGAAATGAGTCAGGCAGACTGGCCTACACATGGAAGATGCTATTGGCTCAGGATGGGCTTCCCTAGTAGAAGTCCGAGGGAAAAGCAGGATGGGCTTAGAAAAACTGTACCCACCATCAGTGGAATAGGTTAGGTACTCAAGACACAGTGGTCAATGAATATAGCAGTCTACTGTTTGATAAACTCAATGTGTATTTGTCAGACTTACAGAGAATGGAGAAATTTACGACCAAACAAGAGATAGAGGACATTATGAAGTGCAAAATGAATCATTCTGATTACTTTAAATTGAAAAGCTTTTGCACAAATGCAATGCAACCAAAATTAGGAGGGAAGCAAGAAAACTGGGCAAGAATTTTTGCAACTAGCGTCTGTGATAAAGGCTTCATTTCTAAAATATATAGAGAACTGAGTCAAATGTACAAGAATACAAGTCATTCCCCAATGAATAAATAGTCAAAGGATATGAACAGGCAGTTTTCAGAGGAAGAAATTAAAGCTATCCATAGTTATATGAAAAAACGCTCTAAATCACTACTGATTAGAGAGATGCAAATCTAAACAACTCTGAGGTACTACATCACACCTATCAGATTGGCTAACATGACAAAACAGGAAGATGATAAATGTTGGAGAAGATGTGGGAGAGTTGGAACATTAATTCATATTGGTGGATCTGTGAGCTGATCCAACGATTCTGGAAAGCAATTTGGAACTATGCCCAAAGAGCTACAAAAATGTGCATACTCTTTGACCCAGCAACACCTCTTCTAGGACTTTATTCCAAAGAGATCATAAAAATGGGAAAAGGTCCCACGTGTACAAAAATATTTATAACAGCTCTTTCTGTGCTGGACAAAAACTGGAAATTGAAGGAATGCCTATCAATTGGGGAATGGTTGAACAAGTTTGGTGCATGAATGTAACGGAATACTATTGTGCTATGAGAAATGATGAACAGGCAGACCAGAAAAACCTGGAAAGGCTTATATGAACTGATGCTGAGTGAAAGGAGCAGAACCAGGAGAACATTATATACAGCAACAGCCACAGTGTGTGAGGACTGTTTCTGAGAGACTAAGCCCTTCACAGCAATGCAGGGACCTGAAATATTCCTAAAGGACCCTTGAGGCAAAACGCCTTCCACATCCAGAGAAAGAACTATGGAACTGGATCGCAGAGTGAAGCAGACTATTTTCTCCTGTGTTATGTTTGGTTTTTCTCATGGTTTCTCCTATTCGTTTTAATTCTTATATTCAACATGATTAATGTGAAAATGTGTTTAATAAGAATGTATGTGTAGAAAGCATATAAAGATTGTATGCCTTCCTGGGAAGCAAGGGGGAGAAAATTTAAAACCTATGGAATTGATTGTTAAAAACTGAAAACAAACAAATAAATTTTTAAAAAAGAAGAAAAAAAATGCCACTGAGGGAATCAATCAATCAGTTGAACTTAAACTGGGCCCTTCTTTTCATTTGTGCTTACTCTCTGAGGCCACCAAGGACTCTTACTCTCCTCAGAGAGCTCACATTCATTCATTCTGCCTATACAGAAACAAGAATGTCCTCCCAGCACTGGGGGTGGGGGAGGTGGGGACATCGGGTCATATCTGGCCTGGAACCTGGAGCAACAGCTGAAGGGCCCACCCTCACTGGGGTGATGGGGGCCTGCAGGAGGTTACAGGCACTCTCAGAGGGTACCACAGGGATCCACTGTGGTTATGGGTATTTATTGAGTTGGGGAGGCTAGGGAAACTCACCTGAGTTGTCCCTGAAAACACATGAGGGCACATGCCGGGGGAGGGTGATCAGAGGCCCCCTGAGAATCATGGAGGCCAGGAGTGAATGGCATTCACCAGAAGCCACTGGGTTCTCAGCTGGGGCTAAGCTGGGCCTGCCCAGGTCTGCCCTCACCGTGCATGGGCATAAACCTCCACTCGATCCTGCATGACACGGACAAGGAGCCAGAAGTCGGGCAGACATGGTCCTGAGAGGGTAGGTGGGGGCTGCTGACGTGGAGCTGGTCCTGGGGGCAGCGCGAGGCTAGAAGTCTCCTCCAATGTGGGGTCTTCTTCCCCTGGGGTTATTTTTGGTCCCTCGTTTTCTGAGCCGCTACTGCTGCCTCCATCGTAGCCTGGGGAGACAAGGGCCTGGCTCACTGAACCTGTGACTCCCTTGGGGGCCTCCCTCCCTGTTCATCTGTTTGCTGCCCCCCATCACTCTGGCTTTTCTGAACCTCCTACTACCTCTCATCTAGACTCTGCACCCCGAGCTCACCTAGCTGGTCAGAGTCCACACTGCCCTGGCTAGACACGACACTCTGTCCTCGGCTGGGCCCAGGATGGCTTCCTGAACAACAGAGGGGAAAGCAGTGAGGCCTCCACGGAAGCCCCCTCTCTCAGAATTGCATTGTTCTCTCCCCTAACCCAATCCTCACCCCAGCAAAGATGGTTCCCCAAAGTTAAGGTAGGGGACAAACAGGCCATGGAGGGGCAAGAAGCCAGTGCAGTGTCAGAGGACGAACAGACTCAGGACCTACGTGAGGCTGATGCCCACCTTCGTTACTACAGGCTCCATGAGACCCCAGTGATGTCCCACCGGGCAAGGCACTCAGAGTGGAGCCCTCGATGTCATCAGGGGACGCAAGGACCTGAGGACTGATCGGATGAGCCTGTGGGGAGAGATAAAACTCAGAGAGGAAGGAGCCTGGGGGCTCCAAGCACACTGACCCCAGGCACTCACCTCTGCAGGGCCGAAACGTGCTGCTCGGTCCTCACGACCAGGCCAGGCCCAGGGAGGAGGGGGCTCCTCACAGGAGCTGGGGCTGACAGACACAAAGAAGCAACCACTGTCGGGGTCCTGGCACAGGGAGTGGCCTGGGAGATGAAGTCGACAGAACTCCTGGAGGGGAGACAGATGAGATGGGAGGGGGCTGGTTCAGGCCATGGACAGGGTTGGGGAGTATCTCCAGTGGAGCACAAGGATCATCAAGGCCAACAGAAAAGACACTGGGGGATAAGGGGTCTTGGGAAGGCCATCTGCAGAGCTCCCCCTCATCTCCCGCCCTCTGCTAAGGATCTGCCTGGACAGTTATCAGCATGTTGTGCCCACCCCCACCCCCACCGGCAATTTAGTCTCAGAGCTTTGTGAGACCAGGCACTTGTCCCTGCTTTTCTCTGTACTCCTGGCACTGGCGCACCACCTGGCACACAGTAGGTGCTTAATAAATGTTTGCTAACTAACCTCTTTAAATCGAGCCAGGGAGCGTTCTGGTCCAAAGACAAAGCTAAGAGGCAGCGTCTGCCGCAGGCAGGTTGACCGTCCTGGGGAGGCATGTACGTGGGCCGCTACTCTCTGAAGGGAGGGGCCACTCGGGGCACCCCCCTGACGTAAGGCCCCCACCATCTCATCCTCGAGTAGCCAGCGAATCTGGGGACAGATGGGGGTGGTGGGGGGAGGGGTTAGGGCATCTATCGATGGGGTAGTGTGAGGAGTCCCACCTCCCCGGTCCCCCTCAGGGTCACTGAGGATCAGAGAATCCTGAGCCAGGGCCAGGACAAGAATCTTACCTCACTCATGGTAGTCTCAATGGCTTGCCTGTGGGGTAAGGGGAGACTGGACAGCCCTGGCTGCCTGGAAAGGGAAGGAGGCCAGGGTCAGCATGGATCAGAGAAGACAAGGGTTGGGGGCCAAAGCCTCTGGGAATCATACCTCTCTATATCTGGTGGGGGTAGTGGGGGACCCAGGCTGTCATCGGAGCGCAAGGAAGAAGGTCGCCCAGGAGACCGAGGGAAAGAGGTGCTACTCTCAGAGACAGACCTGGGGAAGGAGAATAGAGCTACTGAACACTGGCAGGGTCTGGGGGTTCCAGAAGCCCCTTGGAGCCTCAGGCATGCCTGACCTGTGGTGCTGTGGGTCTGAGGCTGGAGGGAGCTCCACCTCCAGGGGCAGGGTGAGGATAAAGACGTCCAGGGTCACGCTAAGGTCCTGCAAGGCCAGGTGACTCCCCAGGGGAAGGCTCTCCAGAGATGTCAAGACCTGACCTGGAGAGGGGATGAGCAAAAGGTTTAGAGTCTATGAAGGCTCGGGGCCTTGGTGTGGGCAGGGGGCACCACCACAGGTCAGGGGGGTGGTAGAGAAGCTCACCCAGGCAGGTGGGCAGCGTGTGAACAGGCACGGAGTCATGCTGTCCTCGGAGGCGCACAGAGCATGTGAGGTGCAGAAAGAGAGGGGGCAAATCATGGGCGGTACCCTCAGGGCCAAGGGCAGCATCCTCTCCTAGGACACTAAAGGAGTCCTCGTCTGGGTTCATGGTGTCCTCGTCAGACAGTGATGTGGAGTCCGGAGGCTCCAGCTCGGTGTCCCGGCTATCTCGATATTCCACCTCCAGCTCTGGGTCACTCTCTGTGGCAATGCAGCCACCGGATGCCTCTCCTGGGGACAGGGGCAGGTTGGCTACGACTGAGGCTATGCCACAAGCCCCCTGTCCAGTCAGCCCACACCAAGTGCTCACCTTCATCGCCTGCTGGCTCAGCCTCTGAGAGCTCCAGGTCACTGACTTTCCGGTCCAGGGCATCCCGAGTGCTCTCATCCTGCTGGGAGAAGGCACAGAAGGTGACTGGGGTGGGGTAGTGAGGACACAGAATGTGAAGGTCAGTGAGAATGTTGGAGGGAGGGCAGAAAGAACGGACAGACAGGGGGAAGCACAAACAGCAGCGAGCAGGCCTCACCTCACGTTTGCTGGAGGGTGGGCAGTAGAAAAAATAGTGGGGGTTAGAGGGCACAGCTCGGAAGTGCAGACGACTGATCTCCAAGAACTTCTCCTATTGGGGAAAGGGGCACACAGGGATGAGGGCCCCAGGCTAGGTCTCAGCAGCTGTCTCTACTCCTGCCGCCAGCCCCGGGCCCCACCTGAATGATGTTGTGCAGCCGGTCGTGGGCTCCCCCTGAGAGCTGGCAGACCTCGGAAAGCAGGAGCTCGGGTCCCGGTGCTCCGGGGCCGGGTACATGCTGGGCCTCGGGCTCGCTGGGATCCTCTGCCTCTGCACTGCAGCCAAGGACAAGAGGTCAGACACGGCAGCTCCTTCTGGCAGAGGGCCAACCCTGCCTGTCTTGGGCTAGCTGTCCTCAGCAGAGAGGGCCCAGAGGCTGCAAAAGCCTACATTCTGGCCAGGCCTGGTTCACGCTGCCCCACACCCCAGCCTTCACCCTCTTCTACTCTGGGCTTTTAGGATGTCTCTCTCTCGGTTCTCCTCCTTTCTATATGACCAATCCTTCTCCTCTTCCTTTGCTGCCCTATCCTCCACATCATGATCTTTAACCTCTCTTCTCCCTCCAGACAATCCCCTTGGGGGTCTCATCAGCTGCCCTGATCTTAATGAGCATCTCTAAGCAGATGATTCTCAAATCTAAATATCCAGTCTGCCTCTTGTACATCTAGAACTCAGTGACGCACAAATCTCAAACTCAACGTGCCCAAACTAAATTCCTCCACCCTCCTCCCTAAGTGCTCCTTGTCCTGTCGAGAGCCCTCAGGTTCATGGATAGATGTCACTCTTGCTTCCATAGCAATCCAATGGACCCAAGTGCCTCATTTCTCTTGTCTCTCCTCTAGGCCAGTGCCCATCACCACCCCCAGAACTCCTGCAATGGCAGCTGGGGGGGGTGGGGTGGGTCTGTCTGCCTCGAGTCTCTCCCCCTCCAGACCCTTCTCCTGACAGCTCCCAAAGGGATTTTTCTCAAGTGCAGGACTGAACTCTCATAGATGAATTATAAAACACTCTGTTTGGTGTTCCAAACCCTGGTAACCTAGCCCTGTGCTCCCTTTGGGGTGCTTTGCTCCACTCATAGACTACGATCCAGGGACAAGGCCTCCTCTCCACAGACCCTGCATCTCCCAGCTCTGGGCCTTTTGTCTGGCTGCACCCCCTGCCTGGGATGCCCTCCCTCCTCATCTCTCCCCTCTGGCTTCCTTCAGGTTGCAGCTAAAAGCCCACCTTCTACAGGAAGCCTTTGTTGACCCCCTTTTGACCTGTATCGATCTCTGCACAGAGCCATCTGCATGCTGTCACCCCCATTAGCCTGCAAGCTCCTCGGGGGCAAGGACAGTCTTTTGCCTTTCTTTCTATCACCAATACTGCCTCTTGTACATCTAGAACTCAGTGATGCACAAATCTCAAACTCAATACTGCCTCTTGTACATCTCAGGCCTTCGCAAGCAGGTTCTCCGTCCTTCCCTTGGGCTCTAAGCAGTATCGGTCTGTGGCATCAGGATACAGTGTCTGTATCACTTGATACAAGGAATTCCTTGTATTCCTATCACAAGGAATATGTCCTCTCCTCCCCACCCCACATTTTCCAAGGACAGAAACTGTATCTGATTTAATAACAACAGTAACAGCCATCATGTGCACTCTAAGATTTGCAAAGCATCTCATTTCATCCTCATAACAACCCTGGGAAGTAGACGCTGTTATTATCCCCTTTTACAGATGAGGAAAGTGAGGCCTAGAGAGGTTGGATGACTTGTCCAGTTTCTGAGGCAGGATTTGAACCCAGGCCTTCCTCACTGCCTCTGGCCTGCTAATCCAAACTGTGACTCTCCCTACTTCAAGCCCAGGCCAGACTTCACTCCCAGTGACTCATCTCTACATATGCCAAGAGCCTCTCTAAAAAGCAGTATCCCCTGGCTAATGGCCGAAGTGCCCTGTGCCTCCCTGGCCCAGTGTGCCTTTGCACCCTGACCAATGATATCAGGAATAGGCTTGTGATCCTCACCCTGGATCCTGGGTGGGTCCTGGCCCACCTGGCCCCGGCCTACCCCATCCTTGGCTGCTTCCACCTGGTGCTAAGACCAAAGTAAGTCCCAAGGGCAGGGTTCTCATCTCAGGCCCCTCCCTGATTCCCAAAGTCCTGAATGCAAAGCAGAGGTCACTGGCTCATGAGGTCAATGTACTTAGAGCTAGAAGGGAAGTGCTCAAGCCCAGTTGCACCACTGTACAAGAGGAGGAAACAGGCCCAGGAGGGAAGTGGCCTCCCAAGGCCTCATGCATAGCAGTAGCTGAGCTGGGATTCACTTTGTGCTGGGGCTGGGGCTAGAGGCTGGCCTCACCTCAACTCTGAGGCCAGGACTGCCCTATCACGAGGCTCAGAGGACTCCTCAAGGCTGGAGCTTCCAGGTCCCTGGGGCAGTCCATGAGCGTGGCCACAAAGTGCCAGAAGGAAGGGCGTGATGTCAACCTCCTGAAGCAGCTCCTCACAGGCATCCACAGCTACCAGGAGGTCCTGGGAGCTTATGGCCTGGGCCTGCTGTAAACTGCGGAACAGGCCTGGGAGGGGAAAGTGAGATGTCAAGTGGGCAGTCCCTACCCACAGGAGACACAGTGTCAGGCTGCCTCAACCTACCCCAGCCCAGCTGCTCACCTCGGACATAGCAACGTTGGGCATGCTCCTGAAGTAGTGCACAGTGATCGGCCACTTCCTTAAACTTGGGGTCCAGCCAGGTGGACGTAGGGGAGGGGTGCTCGACAAACTGAGACCTGGAGGGGCACATGTGGGCCCCAAGAGATCCATGCAACATGTCCGACTTCCCCCACTCCCTACCCTCAGATTCCCATCTGCAAATACTTCCAGACCATTTGTCCACCCACCCACCTACCCGTTAGTTGATCCATCAATCTATCCCATCTGTCCTCACTCCTCTATCCTCTGTCCATCTGTCCCCTGCACAAACGTCACAGAAGAATTAGGGGAAGGGCTGGGAGCTACTCACGTGAGGCTGAGGTCTTGGGGAGCCCTGCAGGGCTGTGTGCTGACCACCTGCTCTCTCAGCGCATCCAGTGAACAGCTGTAGATGAAGACTGGGCAGCGGGAACGCGGCCCCTCTCCGCCCTCAGTTTGGGAGGCCTGACGCCCAGGCCAGGCCTGGGAGTCCTTTCCAGGAGGCAGAGAGAACTCCCCCTGATCCTGGGCTTTGTCTATAGGGAGTAGGAGAGGCATCATCACTATGCTCTGCCCCAAATCCCCTTGGCTCCTTTCTGTATCTGTTAGACTCTTAAGTTTGCATCAATCTCTGGAAATATGTCCTCAAGCACAGGGCCTGGGACCCAGAAGGTGCTTAATGAATGATGATGACTGTCCACATGTCCTAAGGTCCACAGCCTGAGCCTCACTGGGTCTTATGCTACCCTTTCCTCTGATCCACAAAAAAGGCCTTACCACTGGCAGGGGTCACACTGAGGGAAGGGATCAGGGCCTTAGTATCCTTCTGCCCCACTCTTCCCAAATCCTCAGGGTTGGAGACGGCATTCCACTCTCCCAGTGCAGGCCTCATCTCCTCCTGAGGGGGCCGGCCAAGACCATAAGCAATGAGTCGTTGGATATCTGGGAGTGTGTGGAGAGAAAGGAGAAGTGAAATGTCAAAGAATTCAGGGGCACAAGGACTGTTCAAGGTCCTCTTGAGGAATGCTGAGGGAAAGCTGGGCCCACAACAAGAGCTACTGCCAGGACAACACTGGCCACCAGAGAGCCAAGAGTGAGGAGGGGACAATGACTAGCCTGGCAGGCCCCTGGGATTTGGCAAAAACAGACATCAAAGGTTTCATGCAAAGGGGAGGCCCTGGGAATCCATGGCTATGGCCCAAAGGGAGGGCATACTCTCCAGATGGAATTAAGTTCTCATCCCTCAAACACTAAAGATTTCCTTCAGGAGGAACCCCAGTGGCTTCTAGCCTGCCCTTCTCTAGATCTGCCATTGCTCCATGACCTCCAGCGACGGGGAGCTCACCACCTCCCAAGGCAGTGAGTATATGGATGTCCCTGCTTCCCTGTTCCGAAGCTAGGGCACTGAGCAGCTGGGTTGGGAGAGAAGCTCCCATCAGCAGCCTGTAGGGGGCAGCAAGGCCATACCTGTGAGGGTGCTTGGGAGGAAGGTGAGCAGCACATGCTGCGGCGTCACGAGCCGGCCATAGCAGCGCCACTGAGGGGGTGAGGTGTCCAAGGAAGGCTGTGTGGAGGTCAAGAGAGCAGGCCCTTACCAGAAGGCAGATACCAGCCTGGTCACCCTCAATATCTCCCTCCCTGACCCTGCCCCAGCCAGCTCCAAAAGGAGGCCCAGGAAAGAGAATCCAGACTGACCAGAGGTGTGACCACAAAGTTACTCACATCCTGAGAGCTACCCGCACGGCTTTGGGGCTCCAGACTTCCAGAGACTCCCGAGGGACGCCCCTCTGGAAGAAGGACAATACTGGTGTTGGTGGGAGGCCAGGCCAGCGTTTTAGTCAGAGGGTCGGTAAGTGGGGAGGGGACCTGGGGATCAAGATGCTCTCACCTGGGCCCAGAGCTCCCCACTGTAGCACCTGGCTCAAAAAGGTCTTCTGCTCAGCCGCAGAAAGAGGGAGCTCACGGTCACTCAGCTCCTGCCCCAAGCAGCGGTGGAGCAGGCCTAGCAGTGTCTCATTGGCAGGACAGTGGGCCTCGGGACTAAGGCCTTCAGCCTCTACCCAGCACAGAATCTGCTCAAAATCTAGTCCCTGCCCCCACCACACCCTCTCCAACCTTGGCCCTGGGGGTCTCAGCCAAGTCCCTGCCCCCTGCCACAGGACCCCCTGAGGCCCTTGTCTCCCTTCCACAGAACCCCGTGAAGCTCTGCCCTCCCCACCATAAGACCCCCTGAGGCCCTTGCCTCCTCCCCATAGGACCCCTGAGGCCCTTCCTCCCTCCACAGGACCTGCCTCTCCCCACTCACAGGACCATCTGAGGTCTTGCCCTGCATCCCACTCTGCCCTCCCTTTGCCAGCCTAGAGGATCCCAGATAAGCCACCTCTGGTGAGCAGGACAAAGGATGTCTGCATCCGCTGGCACCGCAGCAGTAGCTGCATCAGGTCAAAACGAAATGGGATCTCATGGACACAGAGGCCCCCTGCCATGTCGCGTCCTGTAATAGGGATAGGAGAGGGTTTCAGAGCCTGAGCCCTGTATGGCCACTAGGAAGTTCCCTCCCAGCCTTGCTGGCCAGCACTGACCATCAGGAGCCCTGGGTTCAGGAGGTGGGGGGTTCCACTCTTTGCTCTGGCAGAGATGGCTCAGGTATTCAAAGCTGAGCATTGAGCCAACGCAGGCAGCATCCCTGGGGAAAAGCTGCAAGGATGGGAGCATAGAGGTGGCATTCAGGGCCTTGCCCTGACCATGCCTGTGGCTGGCTCCAAGCGTTAGGGCTGGGGGTTTAGGGGCTTGGACTCACCGCACGGGGAATCTCAGGGTAGGTCAGGCCACGGAGATGCCTGCAGCCCTCGGGGCCAGAGCCCACACGCCCACACTGGGGCTCCACCCAAACCTCAGTGACAAGGTTCAGCTCAGAATCCCCCTCTAGAGCCTCCACTTCAGCATCATTGTCATCATCTGTAGAAAAGCTGCCCAGAGAAAGTTCTCAGCCCCTGCAAGGAGGTGGATCCTAGGGGCCACAGGGGGGGAGACAGAGGGCTCGGGCAGCCTGCCTGGCAGCTGGATGTTGTGGTCACCCTCTGGCCACACAGGCAGGTATCAAGCTAGGGGCATCCCTGGGTTCCAGGCTCACCTGTCCTTGGTGGAGGTGGAATGAGGAGGAAAGAGGAGATACTGGACAATGCATGTAGGGGTCTCGTTTCCTCCTGCCACTCCAGGAGACTCATTCTGTCAGCAGGGACAAGGACATGAGAGACACAAACAAAAACCCTGCCACCCTTCTCCAGCTGGAGCTCAGCTTGGGGCTGAAATGCTCCTGCTGGGAAGTATGGGATGGGTCCCCATGGCACAGCAGGAGCCCTGCCTTGTCCAAAATACTGCGTATGCCATCCTGTGCCTGAGTATCAGAGGAGAAGTTTATGGTCAACACCTGCCAGGAGCTGGGGAGAGAGAGCAGCAATACCACATGGCAGGCCTTGAGGACAGGGGAAAGAGCTGTGGCTGAACCATCAACTGGTCCAGAGAGAAGAGGCTGGCAGCCTAAGCAGATCCCAAGCCCAGGCCTTAGCAAAGGAGATGGGGAAGCTGGTCTGTACCACAGACAGGGCCTGCCCTGCCCCAGGGACACTGGGGGCAGCAGTCAGGCTGGCCAGCCTGGAAACTGTACCAGACCATGGGCATGTGAACATGAGATGCCAGTGCTCTGGCACTGGGCACATGCTTTGAAAGTTAGTCTTTGTTAATGCTCCACTAATAAACCCACTCTCAGTCTCAGTGTCAAAGGAAAAGGAAGGGGCAGCCAAGATGAAGTTAGAGAGGACGAGGACTGTAGAGCTCCTGGGGCAGGCCATGGCATGGGCGAAGTGGGAGAGTGGGAAGGAGGTGGCAGGTTACAGGAGGCAGAAGAGTTACCTGAGGCTAGAGGGGCCTCACTCAGGAATTATAAGGTTTAAGTGACTCGGGTTGGGGATGGATGGAGGGGCCTGGAGGTAGTGGGGGTTCCTCGGGCTTGGGAAGAAGAGGAAATACCTGGATTGGAAGCTCCAGGACCATTGTGATGATCCCTTCCCCGCTGGAGGCAAAATGGAAACCTTCAGCCAGACGGACTCTGGAGCCAAGAAAAGTAGTCAGAAGTGGGGGATCACCAGCGTATCCCACTGCCTTGGAGGGGCAACATCACTTACTCGGTAAGTGTGGAAAGCAGCTGAGCAATAGCACTGAGAGGCAGGACGGGGGCCAGGGCAGGCTGCACAGTCCAGACCCATCGCTGATGATAGAGGTAGCGTGACAGGGAGGCCAGGCTGGAGGAGGCTGAGCGGCCAGATACTAGGGGCAACGGTCCTGGAGGTTCCAGGGTCAGCATGAAGGGTGCTCGGTAATCCAGGGGCAGTTTCTCATACCTATGCATCGGAGGACCCAAGTAATTGCTCCCCACCTCTGAAGCACTATACCTCCTGATGCTCCAGAGCAGCTTTCTCTCTAGGTACCCTCAAGGCCAGGCTTCTGCCTCCAAGATAAGGCCTTGGGTCTCCCCCGCCAGCTAATTCCCTATGTCGAGGTTGTCTCTAAATGTTGGCCTCTGGCCCCACAGGCCCCTCAGGCCCCCTCCTCCAGAGCTCCTCATCTTCCCTCAAGTCCAATCCTCACTACCTTCACTGCTGTGGGCAGTGTGCTTCCCAGTTCGGAAAGGAGGCTTAAAAGGAAACAAGACCATCAAGCCCACGAGAGTGCTCATCAACTGGGGAATGGTTAACAAATTATGGTATATGAATGTAACAGAATGTTACTGTGCTGGAAGAAACAAGGAAAGAAGGATTTCAGAGAACCGCAGGCAGTCTGCACTGCCACGGAGTGAAGGAAGCTGACACAAGGACAACACAGGAAAGACAAATATTGTGGAAAGACTTGGGAACCCCGAGCAAGGTCATGACAGATGGGGAAGTGTGTTCTCTGCCTGCTGCCAGGGGGAGGGTAATAGGTAAGTGCTTGATAAGGCTCATTAGAATAGGGAAGGGGAGCAACAGCAGTGCCCCAAAAGTGGGCACTGAAATTTGAAAACTATTTCTAATAATGCTGATTGTTTCCTCCCTTATGGACTTCCTTCCCCCATCCCAACCTCCGCTCCAATCGTTGGGGAGTCCAACATTCGAAGTGCCTGGCCTGCCAAACCCCTGGGACCTCTACTCGGACAACTGACTTCTGGTCTCCCTTCCCCACTAACCCTTCTTATTCCAAGCTCCTGAAAGAGCTCTGCAATTCTTCTCTCTGCTGTCTCTGTGAAGGCAGCTCCTCCAGCCCCTCACCACTGCCAGGCCTGTATCTATATCCACTCTTGACCCCATCACCTTCCTCACCATCACTGCCTCTCTCCCTCTCTAAGTCCTATCCCTGCTGCCTTCACAATCCCCCAAAACTCTCCCTGGATGTCCCCACCTCCTAGCCTACTGGTCTGCACCTGCTCCTCTTTTTCCTAGGCAAAAGTTCACCTGAGCTGCTTCTCCCAATCCAATCCAATCCAATCCAATCCACTCCCTAGCTTACCACTCAATGATACAGCTCTCCAAGGCCACCAGGGACCTCTCAATTGTATAATCTCACAGCCTTTTCGCAATCCTCACTCATTTCCACGGGCTCCATTATCTCCCCTAGAAAAATGACTCCTAGATCTGCAAATTCAGTCTCCAGCTCTCTCATACCTACTGGACATTTTATTTTCAACGTGTTCAAAACTGAACCCATTCTCTATCCCCTCCTTCTTTTCCTGTCACTCCCCCCATCCCCCAACTTTCTCTCACTGTCAGCACCATCCTCATAACCACTCAGGCTTCATATGGCACTATTATCCTCAGCTCCTCCCTCCCACGTTTCCCCACATCTAATCTCTCAGCAAGTCTTCTTTATTCTACCTTTCCAACACCTCTCACACGTCTCTTCTCTCCACTCACCTGGCCACTATCTGCACTCTAAGTCTCCACCTCAGCACCCTTCACCTAGACGATGCAATTGCCCTCAATCTCTGCCCACTGAGAATATCTTCCACACAACGTTCAAAGTGATTTACTCAATTATATGTCTGACTATGTCACTCTACCACAGCTCAGAAATTTCCAGGAGCAACCTAATGCTTCTCAAATAAAATTCAAAACCCTGTATTTAAAGCCTTTCACAAACAAACCCCATTCTATCTTCCCCAAATGATTACATAGTACTCTTGCATACTCTACAGGATAGTTAACTGGCTTTGTTGTTCCTACTATATGACTTTCCTAGTCTTGTCTCTGGGCCTTTGACCAGCCTGTCCCTGATGCCCGAAATGCCCTCCCTAGCTCCCTTCAAAGCTCAGCTCAAATGCCTGTGTCTGTGAGGATTTTCCTGATCTCCTCAACTATCAGAGCTCTGCTCCCAAGTGACTTTGTATTTCCCTTGGATCTGCTTGTCTTTTATTTCTGTTGTATACGCTGGTCCCCCAGTAAGCTCCCTGAGGACAAGGACTGTTTCTTTTCCGTCCTGTATACCCAACACCCAGTACAGTGCTTGGCATACAGTAGGTGTGTAATAAATACTTGTCAAGTGATTGAACCAACGAAGTGATGAGATGGCTTGAAGAGTAGACAGAGAGAAGGGAAGAGGGTTGCCAAGAAAGCCTGTATGAAGGACTGGTTGAGCAGGCAGGAGAACAAGGAGGTCCAAGGAGAGAATGACTGGGATGAAGGAGTGAGTACTCAGCAATAGCCAAGTCTGCCAAGACGCAGAGAATGATGAGTTCTGGCTCCCTTTCCATCGCACTTCTACTGAGTGGCTCCCATGTCTCCTATGTCTAATCTGTCTGTGCTCATGTCATCATATTCAGGGCGTCACATATATTACACCGAGCTCTTTGGGAGGAGGGACTGTCTTTTACCTTTTTGGAAGCCTCAGTGCTTAATGCAGTGCCTCACATAGAGTAGGAGCTTAACAACTGTTGAATGACTGACCAATCAACAAGTCTGGTCATGAGGAGATCTTTGGGAATTCTGAAGAGAGAGGCAGCTTTGTGAGAAGGTGAGAAGTCAGACTATAAGGAGTAGAAAAATGAAGGAGAGGGAAGAAAGCAGCACACAGTTCTGGGGTGGGGGGGGCTTCCTCAGGAAGTCGCCCAAAAAAAGGAAGAGAGATGTGAAATGGTGATCTGAAAGGATGGCAGGGACAAGGGAAGGAGTGCCTGAGGATGGGTGAGGCCTGGGCATGTCTGTAGGCAGCAGTGAAGCCTGCTAACCAGGAGAGCCAGTGATCACCAGGGCATTTCCTGGAGAAGGTCTATGGTTGCAGGGTGGGCTTGACCAAAGGGAAGGGCCACCTCTTCTTCCAAGGCAGGTGCCAAGGAGAAGCAGATGGAAGAGGAGGCAGAGCGACCTAGAATGGCAGAAATGGGAATCAGAGATGGCCTCTATCCATCAGCAAGAATGTAATAAGCCAATGCTTACTGAGTCAGGATCCACACCCAGCACAGGAGGATGCAAAAGTAAAAATGAAAGGGCAACTACCTGTCCTCAAGCTCATTTTATTCTATCAGGGGAGACCACATGCACACACAGAGGTGAGAGATTCGAGGAAAGACAAGCTCTGCTGAGGCCAGGAAGTGAAGGGGCTGCTGTGAGTGCAGCATCTCCCCTATGACAGCAACTCCCAGCAGCCTTCAGCATTTCTCAAGGAGGCTGTCTAGGCTGGGGTTTGGCAAGGCAAAAAAAATAACAGGACAAGGGTCAGGGGTCAGTGTTTAAGCACCGAGAGAGGGGAAACTGGAAGTTCAAGCAGGGGCAGTGGGCTGGGAGAAAAGACACAAGGAGAAATGACCTAGAGTCAATCTGGAAGCTGGGGACAGGCAGCATCTGGACAGGGCAGCAGAGAAATGAAAGAGAGGGGCTGCCTAGTAACGACAGCAGCAAGAAGAGACAGTGGGGAACCAAGGCCCAGGTCCTAGAGCATCAGAAGGCCAGAGCCTGGAGGCCTCTAGGGGCACATGGATCTCCCCAAGCGCCAGTTACTGAGAGGCAAGAGTAGCTCCAATGTGAAAGGAACTTCTGTTCAGGAGGAGGGTTCATAGAAGGGGGTCAGGGGGAAGGGAAGGGTCAGGGGCATTTTAAAAAGGAAGGAGGCGGAGCTGCTAGTCAAGCAACACCATCTGACTGCAAAGGTCCTGAGAGACTAGAGGGTGGCATCAGTAGGGTCCCTCCCTTCAACCTCCCGGTCTCCCTAGACCCCTCAGTTCCCACTTGGTCCCAACAGCCCCCTGAAATCTTCCTTCATATTTCTAAGTCCTAATGCAAAGTTCTGGGTCCTCCAGACCCATTAGTCTCTTCTTCTGATGCCTGTCATATCCCCCAGACCCCCTCAGCACCTTGTCTCGTCTAGACCTGGCAGACTCCACCCCATTAGACACCTCCCTCAGACCTATCTGACCTGATCAGCAGCTTATCCAGGGGCTTCTGCAGGACTATCAGGCAGGGCCGATCAGAGAGGGTAGGTTGAGGCACGAGGAGTGGGGGAGATTTGGAGGGAGAGCTGCCTGCCCCCAGCCCTTTCCGCTTCACCTTGGGAGTGGCTTCCTTGCTCTGCACCCGGTGTGGGAAACGTAACTTCAAGATCTCCTCCCGAAGCTCATCCACGATCTGGGGGCCCAAATCCAGGAACAAAGGGTCATACCCTTTTCTTTCAGTTATGGTCAGAGGATCATGGAATTCCAGTTCTAGGGCTGGCTGAAAGTCACTGAGTCCAACCCCTTGTTTTACAAATAAAGAAACTGAGGTCCAGAGAGAAGAAAGGACTACTACAAGGCAATAAAAGCAGTAAGCAGCAGATTCAGGATTCTAACCCAGTTTTGCTATCTCCAAATCCTGTGTATGGGTCCCACCCACCTTGGATCCATGGAGCTTAGAGAGGGGGCATAAATTCACCCAGACTCAACCGAGGGTAAGGGGGATGGAGGTGGGGAAGGGAAGTATTAGGGAGAGAGTGACAAGTGCCCTATGTCCTGGGCCCCCAAGGTCACTGCCTTCCCAGGAGGGTCCAAAGGGGAGTGTTTAGATTAACCATATTCCAACTCAGTCTACACCCCAGGCCTCACGATCTCACCTTGTTGCGTAACTGGGCTGGTGTGCCGATGGGGAAACCAAGTCTGAGCACCATGCATGGAGCTTTGGAGATGATTCGGACCATGTAGAAAGAGGAAGGGGGCAGGTCTGGGGCGCTAAGGAGACATGGGAGGTTAACAGGGGTGGGGTAAATAGAGAGTTAGGTAGGAGGGCAGGTAGAAGAAATCCAAGTTACATGACACAGAAAGTTTAGGAAATCAATGGAAATGGGAGACTCCCTCACTCCTCTGAGTCTCTCAATAGCAAAAGGGCAGAGTCAGCGGGCGACCTTCAGATATCATGTAGCAAGGTTCATCCAATAACACACGAAGATGACTCATTGTTGTGTCTTAACCTCGCAATACTTAGTCCACATCTCTCTGTCTGTTTGCTTCTCTCTCTCTCTCTCTCCCTCTCACACACACACACACACACACACACACACACACACACACACTCTTCTGTCTCTGTCTTTCTGTCTCTCTCACACACACACTCTTCTCTCTGCGTGTCTCTCACATGTACACACTCTTCTCTCTCTCACACACACACACACACACACACACTCTTCTGTCTCTGTCTCTATCTCTCTGTCGCAGTCTATCTTTCTGTCTCTCTCTCACACACACATTCTTCTCTCTGTGTGTCTCTCTCTCACATACACACATACACTCTTCTCTCTGGTGTCTCTTTGTTGCAGTCTCTGTCTCTGAAGCAGTCTCTTTCTCTCTCACACACACACACATATACACAGTGTCCTCACCCTCTTCACGCCAACCTTCCCCCACCCCTCAGCCATCTGCATATCTGTTTGTTCTCTTGATCACCTATATGGTACTAAAAAAACTTGAGGGCTTTCCCTTTGACATCTTCCCCTCCTTTAATACCTTGATATTGACCACTTCCAACAGATTCCTCCATGTACACTCTTGGCCCAGTTTGACCACTTTTTCTGTCTTTTCTTCTTTACTTCCATGTCTGCCTCCTCTGAAAGGACTAAGGGTCCAAGCGTGGTGGCTCCACTGTTTCCAAGAAGAGTCCAGTTAAAATGGTTTTTGCAGATCTTTTCCAGTTTTCTTCTCTTTGTAATCTTTCTTCTATTTTCATTTTTGAATGCCCTTGGCTTGACTCTGCTTAGCTGGATAGCCTGCCAGGTTTTCCCTTCCATTGCTTCTCTATGCTTTATGAGATGATATTGCTCGTAATCATCTGGTAAGATCTTAGAAAGGAGTTCACATCTGAACACAGAGCTGCACTTGGCAACATCTTTCCTTTTGACAAGGATGTTGGATATTTGCAGGCTGAGGCATTTTGAGGTCTTTTTGGTCTCCCTGCTGTGGTGATTTTAAATGGTTTACTTTCTGAAGAGAGCACTATAGTTGTTGTCATTCATTTCTATTGTCCATTTCTCATTTTTGATGTTCCGTTATTTGTTTCCGTTTCAACTATATATAGTATCTTGTTTTTGTTCTTATTGCTTCTTTTTATATTTTACTAATTATAACAGTCACTTGGGTGACTCAGGGATAATTCCCACATCAATAAACATCTTTACTCTTAACATATCACTGACTTCATATTTTATGATATGCACAGTCCAACGCATACAATAAAGGAATTGTCCTTCAGTTGTTTGTGAAGAATGTTGGGAGAGGGAGCCCATCCCTCCCTGGAGCCGACTCAGTCTCCAATCCAGTCCTGGTTGTTAAGAAGTCTGTCCTGACCTAAAGCCTCAATCTGCCTCTTTGCCACTTTCTCCCACTGATCCTGGTTTCACTCCAGGGTCCCAATAGAACAAATCTAAATTGTCCCCCCATGTCAGCCCTTCAAATAACTGGGCACATGTGGTTTAACTCCCCCCAAGCTTCTTTTCTCCAAGTCCTTTAGCTGATCCTCACACATGCATTACTGGTGACCCAGGGCCACCCTGGCCACCCACCTCTGGACCCTTTCTAGTTTATCACGTCCTTCTTAATCCATGGTTCCCATATCTGAACCCAATACTTCTGATGAAACCTGACAAAGGGAGGGCACTGGAGTACCACCACTTCCCTATTCCTAGAAGCCCCATCTCTCCTGATCTAGCACAAGATCTTTTTTGGCTGCAGGCCCACACTTCTCACACTTGAGTGTACAGTCCACTAAAACCCCCACGGGGATCTGGTCATAAGTGCTTTCTGCTTTCCCCATTCTGTTCTTGTGAAGCTGATTTTCTTTTGTATCTGATGCTTTATATATGCCCCTACTGAAATCCATCTTATTAGATTCAGACCACTGTTCTATTCTGTCAACATCCTGACTCTGTCTTCCCGCATTGCATCTCTCCCAGTTTTGCATCATCTACAGATCTAGTGAGCGTGCCATCCATGCTTCCATATAAGTCACTGATAATAACGTTAAACAGGAAAAGGCCAAACATCATGGATTGCTGGGATGATCCACTGCAGACGACCTGCCGTGCTGATACTGAACCATTAAAACTATTCTTTGACTATGGCCATCCAACCAATTCTGAAACCACTGATTACATTATCATTTCCACAAGAACAGTATGAGATACTCTGTCAAAACTTTAGCTAAAAATCCTCTTCATCTATTAGTTTATTCTTTCAGTTAGAAAGGGAAATGAGGCTGTTTGGCATGAACTGGTTTTGATAATAACATACTGGTTCTTTACAATCACAGTCTTCCTTTCTAGATTCTCACCAATCACCTCCTCTAAAACCTTTCAAGGAATCAAACTCACTGACCTATAGTTTACAGACTCATTTTCTTCCCTTTTGTGAAAATTGGAACCTTTGCTCATCTCCAGTCTTGGAAGGTCTCTCCCATTTTCCACTCTCTTTTCAATATTACTGACACTGAACTCGGTAATAACATCTAGCAGTTCTTTCAGGACCAAGGATGTACCTCATTTAGGCCACAAGATGGGAATTTGTCCGGGGCAGCAAGGTACTCTCTTAACATAACCTCTTATTTATCTTGGGTATCAACTCCATTGGCCAACTTTGTTTTATCATTTCCAGTATTAAGATTCTTCTTCACAGAAAAAAAAAAGCAAAGTAAGAAATGAGCAGTCATTTTTTCCCCTTTCTGTTGTCAGCTAACTTGTTCCGTTTACCTCAAGAAAAGGTCTTCTCTCTTCTTTCACTTTCTTTCTCCCAAACTATTTTAAGCTTCCTTCTTGTCCTCGGCACCACTTGCTGTTCTCAGCACTTCTGACATCACTTTCATAGGATCATGCCATATTCTTAGATGCATTTTCTGTTACTCGTTTAACTTCCATCTTCTGTATATTTCTTTTAAAAATTGAAATTGAGTTGGTAGGTCCTTTACGCATCCCTCCTGGTCTCCACAAATCCCTCTTTTCTTCCTCTTTGGAAATGTTTCCCTTGGAGTGTGCAGGCTCTCCTTCTTGAGTGTTTTCCATCCTTCCTGGGCTGACTTCCTTGAAGCATATTACTTCATAAGCCCCTACCTACCATCTTTCTTCAAGACCCTTGAACTCTGCTTTGCCCTCAATATATCAGAAGCAGCCCTGCTTTTCTCCTCTTCCCTATCACAACCCTAGGAAAGAATGGTCATTTCCCAAAAGGTTCCTATCGCTTCCACCCCCACTTAGATCCAGAAACCACTTTTTCCTTTTTAAGTTTCTCCAGCTTTGGAAAATCACACATCGGCTGATCTGCTCCTGTCAGGAAGAGAGAGTCAGGGACTAAAGGCTCCCAAAACTACTCAATCACGGCCCTACATCAGACACATAACTGGGAGTTTCCCAGACTCCTAATTCCAAGTCATTTTTGCTTCTCTCTCCTTTGACCTTTACTCAAACACTCTATCATGCCTCTCCTCTCTAGTTTTTCTCACAAATACACCATCTTCCCAATCTGGGGCTGAATAAGGCATACCCCATCCAGAAACACAGTCCAGGCATGGGTTTCAACGATATCAACAAGGTTTAATTCCTCTCCTTGTATTAGGGTCTCTAAGTCTTCTTGGTTGCTGAACATCTGTAGACTCCTGAACCCAAAGACTGTTTTCTTGACTCTGTCTCTTGTGCATTTCTGGGCTTCTCAGCTGCTTTCTTCTTTCACTGTGGTTACTCTCTAACTCGGGGGTGGGGGTGGGGAGGGTGTAATACACAGACAGTCTTTTCCCTCCTCATCTCCTTAGTTTAAAGCCCTCTTGATTTGCCAGATCCCTGGCAAATGCACTCTGACCAGCCTTTGTTAAATGCACTGCATTTCTGGCCAGGAGTCGGTCATCACCGTATCTTAAACCATGGTTCAGCCAATTCTCACTGGTGAAGATTCTCCTTTCTTAGCCTAACGCTTATCTTCTAAATTACTTTTTCCCTTTTTGATCCCATGCCTTCAATGAGCAACCATGATGGAAATGCAATCTATGTTCCCATAGACTTCAGTTTCTTGCCTAAGACTTTGTAATCATTAGCAGCTGTTTCTAAGTTTCTCCTGAAATTGTCACCTGTGCCCAAGTAAACTACCTGGCTTGGTGCTTGTCAACCATTCGGATAAGTCTTGGAGGGGGCTCAGTTCTGAATCAAGGGAAATAAGACATGACTCAGGAAACAAGAGACCACCCTAATTGCTGTGACTGTGTCAGCAGATGGTTGCCTATTTGTGTCCCTGGGAAGAGTCACTAAGTACCACTGCTAGTCTCTTCTGTCCATGCCTTCTTTTTGATGGATCACCTCTCACCTCTGGAGATAGGCTACATTCCTATAAATCTGGGGAACTAAAGCTACCTCCTCCTCAAAGGATCCAACTCTTTTCCCTTTAGGAAAAGACTCTTCTTGTCCAGTTGTCCTCTTCCTCTTTTCCTCTACTCCCCAATGTCCTGACCACAGTCACATATGCCCTTCTCTGCTTCCCACAAAAGCCTGACCTCAGTTTTCTTCAGGAACATGTCATTTTCCTTACCAGCCTGAAACATGGAGAGGCTTCTCCAAGACACATAAGCTTCTCCTCCAGGAGGGAGATCAGTCAACCTAGAGCCCAAGCCTCTTAGTGTCTCGAAAAGACCATACATCTAATGCAAGTCACTATGCTACTTTATCTACTGTCCAGGAAGGCTGAAAGGGTTCAGGTAGCTAGGAGGAAAGTGGATAAAGCAGTGGGTGGACCTGGTGTCAGGAAAACTTGAGTTCAAATTTGGCCTCAGACACTTACTAGCTGTATGACCCTGGGCAAGTTACTTCACCTTTGCCTGCCTCAGTTTCCTCTGCTGTAAAGTGGGGATAATAAGAGCATCCACTTTCCAGGGCTGCTGTGAGGATTAATGAGGTAACACAGGGAAGTACTTTGCAAACCTTAATATATTCCATCAGTGCTGGCTATTATTTCCAGTCTTGTCCTTTTGAATTACTTGTGGGTGTTTGCAACTTGATCCCAAGTACCTGGCTAAAACTTCAAGCCCAATTATGCATCTTAATAACCTGACAGTTTCCCTCTAACTTTATTAGGACATCAGCTTCCTTTCTTGTGTTTACCAACTGGCCTCATCCACCAAATGTGCCAAACTGCTAATGGTCCTACTTCGCTTTCATTTCTTACCATCCCTTCTCCTTTTCACTCGAGTCTTCTTCTTCAGGCTCTATATTCTATGTCCTCCTTAGTCGTCCTTAATCTTAGCCCTCTTTCAAAAGGTTAATTCTGGAGCTGGAGACAGGTCACCTTAAATTTTTATTCAGTTTCTCCTCCCCATATTTAAACACTGTCCTATTTCACTAGTCTAAACTCCTCCAGGATGATCTCCTTTTCATTTGCTATTTGGCTCTTGTTAATCTTTTGACAAAAGCCGGATTCAGGCCCCAGAATGTGGACCCAGAAGATGTAAATGTTGTCTTTAATTTCCTGATGTCAGCCTCCTTTCCACAGACATATATCCAGGTTTATGTCCTTGATTCCAGCCTCCAGGAGACACACACGCACGCATGCATGTGTACACACGCACACACACACTACATTGTCCTCAACACACCTGTGCAGCAGTTTGACATATGAGTAGCCCTCCACGAGCACGAAGCTACTCCAGTCTCGGAGAAGAGAAGTCAATGCTGAATGTGAAATGCGGCATTGGATGGTGCTGTAGCGGCCATTACTCCCTGGCGTGTGCAGGTGTTTGGGAACTGGCCTAGGAAGAAACCCAAGGTCTTGACACCACTGGGTTAGACTTGGGAGAGGGGTCCCAGATTAGGGACCTACCTCACCTCTCCCAAGTGCCTGTAGTACATCTCTAAGTGTCTCTTGGAGATTTCAAACTGGATGTCCTAGAGACATCTCTGACTTCAAAACAGAACCCATCAATTGTCCTCTCCCAACACCTACCCCACTTCCAAATTTCCTCATTTCTATCAGACTCCTTCCTTCCTCAGTCACTTAGGTTCACAAACTGGGTGCCACCTTCACTGCTCCCTTACCTCCCACATCCAATCAGTCACCAAGTCTTGCTGATTCCACCTCCTCACCATCTCTCCCAGCTGTCCCTTCTCTCCACTCATTTCCTAAGAGGCAGTCCCTCATCCCCTGTAGCCTCCACCCTCTCCACCCAGTTGACAACCTCAGGTCTGACCAAGTGACTCCTCTTGTTCAAGAAACTCCAGGGCTCCTCATTGCACTGAAGTTAAAATACAAAGTCCACTACCCAATACTGAAAGCCTTGCACAACCTGACTCTAGCCTATCTTTCTGGCTTGCTTGCTTACTGCCTGGGTGTGAGATGAAAGTCAGTGTCTCCCAGATGTAGCCCTCTGCATCTTATGTCCTCTCTCAGGCTTCCCCCAACATCAAGACGGCCATGGGCCCATGCCCTTACGTGTCGTGCTCAAGGACCAGCACCAGCCGGTGCATGTGCAGCCACCGCTGCCAGGAGTTGGCATCCATGGAGAGCACTGGCTTCCAGTAGGCAGCAAACTGTGAGTGTGAGGAATCGGAGCCACTGTGCTGAAGGGAGAGCACCTGGCAGGAGGACAGAAATGGGCATAAGGTAGAGATCGATTGCCTAAGAGGATGATCAGGATGAGAACTCAGGGATATGATGGATTTGAGAGTTATCTACAGGAACAGAAGGGCTGCTGCACCCAAAAGAATCATCACAAGTATTTCCATGGCACTTGAAGGTTTGCAAATTACTTTATCATTACTATCTAACTGAATACTCACAACAACCCTGGAAGGGAGATCATTATTAACCCCATTTTACAGAAAAATAAACTGAGGCAAACAAAGGTTAACGTGACTTGCCCAGGTCTGAGGCAGGAGTTACCTGGAGCTCTTACTGGCTCCAGGTCTAGATCTCTACCCACTGCACCACCAGCTGCCTTTACATAGGCCTCAATTCAATTCCGGTCCCCTCCCATCACCCCCATCCTGCAGACTTCCAGGACCCATTATAGTCAGAGGATGCTTCCCCAGGAGAAGCAACGGATTTTCTTTCTAGACTGGCTTACATCCCTCTCCAAAATGCTAGGAGAAAATGAAATGAAAACAATTCTGAAATTTCTCCCCTGCCCGTTATGGGACAAGACACTACCTACTTTTTACTTATTTATGAATATATTTTACAAGACACATAGAGGAGCCCTGGTAGAAAACATTTGCCCCCAAAGGCAATAAATTGGGCATAGCCTTTGACCCAAGGATCCCACTCCTGAGCCTATATACAGAAAGGCCTATTTACGCCAAAATAATAAAAACAACTCTTTCTTGTGGAAACATCCATCCGTGGAGGAATGATAGAATCAAGTACAGTATAAGAACATCATAGAAAATGACCTTGCTATAAGAAATGATCATTGTAAGGAATTCAGAAACACATCCACCAGCCAGCACTGAGTCAGTGCCAAATACTGTGCTACCAGAACAGTCACTGCCCTCTCTAAGTGGAAGCAATCTGTTTCATAAGTATACATGAACAAAATACAAGATAATGTCAGAGGGAAAGACCTAGAGACACCTAGTGTCTCCTGGAGACATCTCAAACTCACCATGTCTGAAGAACTATCAGCTATCATTTCTGGCCCACCCCCACCCCCCCGGCCCAACCCTCTCCACCTCTGAACATTCCTACTTTTACTAAAAACACTACCAGAGGGGGCAGAGTCAAAATAATGGAGAAAGGGGAGGGACTTGCCTAAGTTCTCCCAAATTCCCCTCCAAACAACTTTAAATAATGCTTCAAAACAAAATCTGGGTAAGAACCCACAAAAAGACGGAGTGAAACAATTTTCCAGCCCCAAATAACCTAGAAGGTCAGTAGGGCGCTGGGAAGGAGAGTCCAGCACAGGCAACACCTGGCAAGCCAGGAACAGGGCTTGGAACCAACTGAATCAGCAGTAAGGGTTTCTAGGGCTCTTAGCCCAGAGAGTAAGAGGGTCAGATAACTGATAAGAGGACTGCAGTGGTCTCCTCACTGGCACTGGGTGCAGGACTCTGTTGCATTGCCCACAGGTGGATCTGGAACACAGTCCTGGGTTAGAGTCCCAGGGGGAGGAGGAGCAGTAGCACACCAGAGCTTGTAGCTACAGGAGAACAGGGGACCCTTGTCATAGTCCAGGGCAGAAAAGACCAGATGAGAGCACACAGACCAGAGCAAAGAGCAGGAAAGTAGTAAAACACACCTTTCCTTAGATCATGTCATCTTGGAAGAATGGAAACTTACAGACCCCCTCAGAACTAGCACAGAGTACAGCGGTGACCCCCACTAAAAAACAAACAAAAAAAAACACGTGAAACTTGGGACAGTGCCCTTTCCACCCTGGGAGCAGAACCCAACTTTAACATAAAATTAAAAGTCAAGAAATACACTGGAAAAATGAGCAAACAACAACAAAAGAACCTGACCACAGAAAGTTGGTGACAGGAAAGATCAAAACACAAAACTCAGAAGACAACAAATTCAAAACGGCTACATACAAATCCTCAAAGAAAAATATAAAAATATAAACTGTCACAAGCTCCAAAAGAATTTCTTGAAGAGCTCCAAAAGAATTTTGAAACTCAAATAAGAGAGGTAGAGGAAAAATGGGAAAAGAAAGGACAATGATGCAAGAAAATCATGGAAAAAGAATCATTTAGTAAAAGAGGTACCAAAAAAATACTGCACATACAAATATTGAACAAGCAAAAACAAAAAATGCCTTAAAAAACAGAACAGGCCAAATTATGAGGCACAAAAATATCCACTTGAGAGATAAAAGCCTTTAAAAGCAGAATTGGCTAAATTGAAAAGGAGGTACAGAAGCTCATTGAAGAAAATTACTCCTTAAAAATCAGAACTGGGCAAGTGGAAGTTAATGACTCCATCAACAAGCAATAAAACAAAACCAAAAGGATGGAAAAAAAAGAATAAAATATGAAATATCTCACTGAAAAAACAACTGACTGGAAAACAGATCTGGTGGAGATAATTTGAGAATTACTGGACTATCTGAAAGCCATGATCAAAAAGAGTTTGGAAATCAAACTGCCCTGATATTTTAGAACCAGAGGGCAAAACAGAAACTGCCACTGATCACCTCCTGAAAGAACTCTCAAAATGAAAACTCCCAGAAATATTATAGTCAAATTTCAGAGCTCCTAGATCAAGAAGAAAATACTGCATGCTGTCAGAAAGAAACAGTTCAAATATCATGGAAGCACAGTCAGGATAACACAAAAGTAGGTTCTACATCAAAGGAGCAGAGGGTTTGGAATATGATGTTCTAGAAGGCAAAGGAGCCAGAATTACAATCAAGAATCACCTACACAGTAAAGCTGGGAGGAGGGTGGGGAAATGGGGGAGAGATACGGACATTCAAAGAAATAGGACATTTTCATGCATTCCTGATAAAAAGACCCAAGCTGAACAGAAAATTTAACTTTCAAATACAATACTTAAGAGCAGCATAAAAAAGTAAACACGAAAGAGAAATAAGGGATTCAATAAGGTTAAATGGTTTACATTTTCACATGGGAAATTTGTCACTCCTAACTAATCTAATAAAATTCTTAGAAGGAGTATACGTAAATAAAGGGAGTGAATGTGAACTGAATATGATGGAATGATATCTACAAAAATAAAATTAATGTGTGAAAAAGAGGAATGCACTGGGAGAGGGGGAAAGGAAGAGGTCCAATAAGGTAAATTATTTCACATAAAAGTGTGAAAGCTTTTACAGCAAAGGGGAAGATGGGGAAGCATTTGAACGTTACTCTCATTGGAAAAGGCTCAAAAAATGAATAACATACACACTCAGTTGAGTACAGAAATCAATCTTTTTTTTAAAAATTAAATTATTTTGTTTTCAGTGTTCTACAATCACTTCCATATATCTTAGGTTTTTTTCCCCTCCTATCCCCCGCCCCTCCCTGAGATGATGTACAATCTTACACAGGTTCTACAGAAATCAATCTTACCCTACAGTAAAATAGGAGGGGAATGGGATTGGGAGGGAGGGAGGAGGGCAGATTAGGGGAAGTGGTAGTCAGAAGCAAAACATTTTCAAGGACGGAAAGGGATAAACAAGGGGGAAATAGGATGGGGAAAATGTAGTTAGCAATCATAACTGTGAAAAAATTTTGCAGCACATTTCTGATAAAGGCCCCTTTTCTCAAATATACAGAAAATAGAGTCAACTATATAAGAACATAATTACCCCATTGATAAATGGTCAAAAGATATGAACAGGTAGTTTTCAGGTGAAATAATCAAAGCTATCTATAGTCATATGAAAAATGTTGTAAAACACTATCAACTAGAGAAATGTGAATTAAAACATCCTTATCAGATTAGCTAAAATGACAAAAAAAGAAAATGACAAACGTGGGAAATGTGGGAAAACTGAAATACTAATGCACTGTTTGGTGGAGTTGTGCACTGATTCAACCATTCTGGAAAGAAATTTGGAACTATGCCCAAAGGATTAACACTACTAAGTCTGTAACCCAAAGAGATAAAAAACAAAAAAGGAAAAGGACCTATACGTACAATAATATATAGGAAATTTACAGTAGCTTTTTGTGGTGGCAAAACAAAAAAATGGATATTGAGGGGATGCCCATCAATTAGGGAATGGCTGAACAACTTGTGATACACGATTATACTAATATCATTGTACTATAAGAAATGAGAAGCAGGATGCTCTCAGAATAATCTGGACTTACATGAACTGATAAAAAAAATGAAGTAAGCAGAACCTGAATATTGTGCACAGCAACAGCAATACTGTACAATGATCAACTGTGAATGACTTAGCTATTCTCAGCAACATGATGATCCAAGACAATTCTGAAGGACTTAGGATGAAAAATGTTATCCCCTTTCAGAGAAATTTTTACTTTTTCAATTTTTCTTGGGGAAGGGAAGGGACGTTTGATCTGTGTTTCCTTTCACAACATAAAATAGTGTGTGTGTAAAGGGACAGGAGGAGTAACTGGACCATTAGTTTTGTCGGTACAGGGAACCTAACAAGGACATTCTCCCTACTGATGAATATCAGATCTGCACTGCAACTTAGTCTTAGAGAGCAGGGTGGTGCAATGAGGGGTCAGCTGGTGTGCCCACAATCATGCATGCAGTTCAAGTGTGTGTCAGAAGTGAGTTTTGAATCAGGTCCCAATGACTCCCAAGGCCAGCTTTCTATCACTGTACTGTACTGTCTTGCATTTACTATCTGAAGGAAAAAAGTTGTATTTGTCCCTGTGTCTCTTTCTGTCTGTCTCTCCCTGCCTCCTTCCCTACCACTGCTGGTAGATAGTAACATGCTACCATTCCTTTGGTAGTAAGCTAACATTTCCTTTATTGTACAGATCACGATAAATTTAAAAAATGACCAGTCTAAAAAAACAAAACAAAAACCCTGTAACTAATATGGAAAAGCGTTTTGCATGACTATATGTGTATAACCTTTATCAAATTGATTTATCTTCTCAATCAAAAGGAGAGAGAGGGAGGGAGAGAATTTAGAAGTCAAAATATGAAAAAAATTAATATATTAAAAATTGTTTTTACATGTACTTAGAAAAAATTAAAGAAAAATTACCACTATCCTTCGGAAATCCCTTGGCATTCATCTTTGACTCTCATTGCTCAGATCTAATCAAAACTTCCTCCCACCACCTCTTTCTCAATCCCTTGTCCAGTCACACAGCGCACTACCACCTCTGTTTAGACCCTCCTCACCACTTGCCTAGACTTTTGCAACGGCCTCCAAACCAGTCTCCCTCACTTGTCATCCACCCTCTCTCATGCTGCTGCCAAAGCACAGAACTGCCGATGTCACTCCTCTACTTAATGCACCCCAGCGGCTCCCTGCTGCCTCTTCAACCACATATGAATGCTTAAGCTAGCTTGTCAGTCCCTTCAGAACCTTGCCCTGACCTGTCTTTCCAGCCCTGCTGCACCTGCCCGCCTGTCACGGACTCTGGGATCTAGTCAAACTGGCTTTCTCCATATGCCTCAACAACCCTCGACCTCCTGCCTCCCTTCCCTTGCCCTGGCTAACCCCTGTCCCTGGAATGCATTCTCTCCTCATCTCTGCTTTGCTGAATCTCTCTCTTCTTCCTAGATATACCTACCTGAAGCATCCCCTCCTATGTGAAATCATTTCCTGATTGTCTCCGCCACTGGTGCCCTCCTCCAGACTGACCTGTATTTAACAACTGGGTGTTAATTCACTCCGTATTTGTGGTGTCCGTATCTTTGTGTGTCTGCGTAATCGCCATGCAAACAGGGGTTGTTTCATTCACTGCCTTTGTGCACTCAGCACCTAAAGTGGGGTCTGGTACAAAACAGGTACTTCATAAATGCTGATTAATTTTTTAGGGTCATTTCTATTTGCTCAATAAGCCTGAGCCCAAATGTGGCAGCTCCTTGGTCCTATCTGTTATGAAAACCTTTGCTGATTTTCCTTTCGGTCTCACCCTGAAATGACTTCAGAATGAGTGTGCTCAATTGTGCCTCTTGTCAAGCTCTCTTTAAACTGGTTTTGTTTCTCTGCAGGACCTTCATGGTGCTTCCTGAAGTACCACTGATCATCACCTACCAACATCCTTCCTGTGAGATTCTCTAAGCTGGATCTGCCTGCTATGACCATCCTCTTATGTTGACAAGAGTTCTTTTGGTCTTTTGTCATAGCCCCTGCTTTGCACTGGTCGAAATTCTACATAAAATTGTTGTGGTTGGAGTGAATGTCCTTTTTTCAGTCCCATTCCCATTTCTTGTTGATTATAACCTCACGTCCACAGGTCAGATCAGAGTTGTTTTATTTCTGCTTCATCACTTTTAATTTTTCTTATTACGGTTTCACACCAATTTTTAAGAGCAGCAAGGTGGTGCGGCGGATAGAGAGCTGGGCCCAGCGTCAGGAAGACTGGAGCTCAAACCTGGCTTCAGTGTGATGCTGGGCAAATCACTTACATCAGTTTCCTCATCTGTAAAAGGGGCTGAAGAAAGAAATGGCAAACCACTCCAGTGCCTTTGCCAAGAAAACCCCAAACAGGGTCACGAAGAGTCAAACATGATCGAAATGACTGAACAATTAATTTTTAACTCTGCTCTAACAAGACAGTTATCTATCTACACCAAAAAAAGCTGATTCAGCAATGATTCCCTCCCAAGTTAGGAAGGTATGGGTGCACACCTGGTAAAATAAAATAAATCTCATTTTTATGGTATGCTTTGGTATTATTTTCATAGGTTGAAACAAAGAACAACAAATTTGGTGTTTAGCACAAGCAGTGCTCACCTCTTCTTTCTTCAAAGATTGTCATGCCATCTAGATGCGAGGCTTCTCTGTGGTAGACAAGTGTCTGACCTCTCTCATTCTTTGTTCCTGAACCAACATTTTCTGCCATATACTGTTGTTCTGACCTAGGCTGAACTTTACATTGAAGTTACCAAAGTTATCAAAGAAAATGTAGTTCTTCACAATCATTCTCTACCTCTCCATCCTCTGTAACAGATGTTGGCACATAAACTAAAATGATTTTCCATTTCCTATTGCGAAATGGCCATTTCTCAATAGTTATCACAAGCAATGCAACAGATGATGAAGCACCCCATGAAATGATGCTTCTTGCCTCTGAAGGCACAATAAAACTAGCTCCACCAAGCAGAATTTGGCTTTACAAGCTGCCATTTTCTTCTGGCTTCAATTATGGTCAAGCTTGAGAAAGAACATTTAATTCTTCCAGTGTCCCATCTCCTTGGTGGCCTTTGAACAAGGGCCTACCTCACTCAGAGGGCTATGTTACAAGTTAGAGTTGGTCTGAGTGCATTGTAACTATTTTGTTTCAGGGGTGGCCATGTGCAAATGATTCACCTCTAGGTGGCTGGCCTGCTGATGATAAATCTTTCTATATTAGCCTGGCTGAGGTGAGGAAAGTGGTCACAGACCAATGCAAATGAAAGTAATATTTAAAAGGCAACTGTACTCTAATTAATTCATTGTAACTACCACCTTGGTCCCAAGAACAAATGATGAAACACAATTTCTTCCACTCTGGAGAGCCAGAAGGGTCACTAAATGTATACGTGATGCATGCTCAGACATAAATACTTCACCTGCTAGTTGTGTTTAACAACTTTGCTTCATGACAAGAAGAGGGTAGAGGCCAAGGGGAAATGAGCATCATGCAAAAAACTAGATGTACTCCCCACTTACTGAGGCTGCCCCTTCTCCTTTAGATAGCCCCAAAGTTTATGGAGTTTTTTCTTATACTCAGCCTAAATCTATTTCTTTGAAACTTGCCTCCATCTTTCCTGGTTCTGACCTCTAGGGCCAAGCAGACAAAGTCTGATCTTTCCTCCATGGGACAGCTCTAAGTACTTGAAAACAATTTAATCTCCCTAGTTTTCCTTCAAATGATCCACACACAGTAGAGATGCAAGGTCTTTTGCCATCTCAGCCAGCTGACCAATGTCTTTCCTAAAGTGCCCAGGACACAGCACAGTTCTCCACATGTGGTCTGACCTCGTTCTTTCTGGAAGCCAGGCCACTCAATGCAATTTGAGATTCTCTTTTGGAGCAGCCACAGGCTGCTGCTGATTCACATTCTCCTAAATCCTTCAGATCCTTTCTCAGGTGTATGACTGTGTGGCTATTATTGTGCCATATTTCATCGAGGAAGCTGATTTTTTGAAGCCAAAGGTTCATAAATAAATACTACATTTACCTCAACTGATTCTTCCACTAATTAGATTCAACCCAAGGTTCAGCCTATCAAGATCCTTTTTGGATGGCTGTTACTAGCATTGCAAAAATTTGATAAGCATGCCATCTAAAGCTTTTTCCAAGTCATTGAGAAACATGTCACAGAACAGGGAGTCAAAAACACACCTAGGACACATTCCACTGGAAACCTCCTTTAATGCTTAGGAGAGCTCAGTAACTCTACATGAGGTATGGTTCTTTCTTGATACACCCAACATGCCAATATCTTGGCAAAAAAACCTACCAAGTATCTCTTTTCTGTTTCCTTGTATGGGTTTACACATTCTCCTTTGATAGAGCGCAAGTTCGTGGCCAGCAGTGGCCCTCTCCTTTTTTGTTTTGGTGTCCTTAGCACTAAGGACAGGGCCTGCACACAGCAGGTGATAATCAATGCTTGAATCCCTAACACTGACTCATGAATGACTAAATCTGGCCACTGAGCCCATCCTGTCACACCGTCCTGAGTCTTAATCGTCCCATTGTCTCCACAAGAACAGTAAGGAAGAATTTACCAGAGCCCCAGCAAGCTCTAACCGCAACCTGCCCTGATCTCCCTTCAATAACCCCATCACAGAAGGAAGCAAGGCTGGCTCACGCAGCTTGCAGTGAGCACACTGGGAAGGTGACTCGGCCTACCCCGGCACTAACTACAGAGCTCATATCACACCCCAGCATTTTGCCTGGAATCAAAGGCTGGGTTTCTGCCTCAGTTCCCAAACTCTTCCCTTTCCTGATGTGTCCTTCCCCCTTCCGCTGCCCTTTTCCTGATTCCTGTGATGGGACTCAGCCATCACCTCCAGGCTGTCTTTGCCCTGGGCCAGTTCCAATTTTGAAGCTCTGTCTCATCTGCCCCAACAGCCGTCCAAGCCCTTCCAGCCCCCAAAGGAGCTGACTGCCCTCTTTTTGTCCTGCCTTGTTTACCTCACCAGCCTACACTCACTCTAATGCTGCTTTAACTCTCATATTGTGAGGGTTGTCTGAATACAGTGAGCACAATAAGTTCATTCCTCCGCTGCCATAGGCATCCTCTGCTCCCTGCCCTTACTTCAGCTTTCTGCAGGTTGGGGGGAGAGCTCCCTGGGCATCCACATCGCACCCTCCTGCTGGACTGTCATGCTTCGTGTCTTCAAACTACTCCGTCAGCATTTGTCTTGTTCCTGGGCTACTGCCTACCACTGAAATGTCTGATGTCATTTTCAGCCACTGCATCCGAAAGAAAATTCCTGATTCTTGGTTTTTTTGACTTTTGAAACAGAAAATCACTGAGGCAAGTCACACATGCATCCACAAGCACTCATTAATAAGTGCCTGCTGCGTGCCAGGTACTGGGTTCCACAATGGGGAAGCTAAGACAACTGACCTCTCTCCAATCTCCAGAAGATTCTGCTCTGGCAGAGGCACAAAGTCACTAAGAGATGACTTAAGGAGGAAGGGCACTGGAGTGGAGAACAGCAGGAAAGACTTTGGGCCGAAGGCTGTGCTCGAGGCAGAGGGACAAAGACAAGAGATGGAGAGAAGCGACAGATGTCCACAGTGTGGGGATGGGGAGAAGGGGTGAAGTGGAGTGGAGAAGAGGAGGTTTGAACATCAATGACAAGGGTTTAGTCTCTAACAGATGCTGACAGTTACAGATGGGACGCTTAAGACCAAAAGCCTCTCCCCAATGGTAAGTGGTCAAAGGATATGAAAAAGTCTTTCTCTGAAGAACTGCGAACTGTTCACAATCACAAAAGGATGCTCCAAATCACCAATGATAACAGACATGTAAATCAAAACAACCTTGAGGTTTTAGCTCACACCAAGCAAACTGGCAAAGATGATACAAGATGGGAAGAGTCAATGCTGGAAGGGTTGTGGGAAGAGAGGCATGGCAGTGCATTGTTGGTGGAGCTGTGGTTCAGTATAGTCATTCTGGAAATCAATTTGCAATTGTACAAACAAAATTCCACCACAGGGCTTATATCCCAAAGGTAAAGAGAAAATTCTCACAGACACCAAAGTCTTTATAGCAGCAAAAAATTGTAAACAAAGTAGATGATCATCAACTGGGGAACGGCCGAATTCATGGTGGCACACAGAAAAAGGCAGGAAGTGTAGCCTGATGAACAGAGAAACTGAGCCAAGAAAACAAGAGATAGCATGATGAGGATGATAATGTCAATGGAGAGAACCAACAACCTGTCAAAAGTGAATGTAATAAAACGACAGAGATCAAGCATGGCCAGAAAGAAAAGAGCCATGAAAAGTGACCCCCAGTCCACTGGCGCTTCACAAGTATCCTCAAAATGTGTTGACATATTGGGAGAGTATGCTAATTTTTTTCTTTTTGTCGTTAAAAATATTATTTGCTATATAGGAGGGCTCTCTGGAAGGGGGAGAGATAATGATTCAAAAAAAAAGGCATCAAGAAAAACATTTTAAAATTTTGAAAAGAGAGAGGAGAGGTCCTGTACCCCATGTCAGCTCTGTTTATGATCTCCCTCCATTCCTCCTGCACTCCCCTCAAAGGTCAGACCAGGAACTACCTCTTGCATGAAGCCCTTCCTGATGCCCCAGAGGACAGGGAAAACCCCCAACAACTCTGCTCCTGAGAGGCAGCCTTAGAGTCAGGAGGACCTGGGTTCATGTGCTGCCTCTGGCCTGCTGGCTGGGTAACCCCATGGTTTTCTGAGACTAAGAGGGTGACAACTTGCATAGGTAGAGAGCATTTCCTCCCTTGGAAGTTCCATATGCCAATGACATCCAGGCCTCTATGTCTGTACATACTTCATACATGCCTACAGATGTACATGGTATTTTCCTAGATAGTATGCCCCATGGATAGCAGTGCCTTGCATGCAGCAGGCACCCAATGCCTGCTGGCTGTGGTCTTCCACAATAAGAAATATCATCTTTTTTCTGAGGTGTGTGAAGCCAGGCCCTGGGCAAAACAAATTCCTGTCATAAGTCACATCACGGCTGAGTTGCAGGACTGGCCTTGAAGTCACAGGATCTCTGATAGGGTTTAGGGCAAAGACTAATTGGGGCCACAAAAGGGCCTGCAGACACACCCCATGAATGCTGCTGAGAAATGCACGCACTGCCCCTCTGGGTCAAGGCAAACTGACCTGGCCACACAGGGTGGGGAGGAGAGGGGGATGAGCTGAGGAAGGGATGGGGAAAAGGCCTCTGTATCCTTTGTCCAGGGCAGAGCTGCCCCGCAAGCCATGGCTGGGAGGCACACTTCTGTGCCAGCTGGGGAAGCCAATTCACAGTCAACACTTCCTTCCTTGGCAGGAAGCTGGCAGCTGGCAGACTACCCAAGACTTCAGACCTGTTTGCAGCTGAAGATTCCCATGTAGGGACAACCTTTGGACCCCTGAGGGGCAAGTCACTACTCAAATGTTCTTGAAGCATTTCAAGTATGAAAGTAGCACTATGATTGAGGAAAACCTGCTAGCAAGTTAGGATAGCAACCGTAACGCTGTTTGGAGGGTGCAGCCTACTCTGGACGCTGGTCTAGGTTGGGTTCAGGGACCTTTCCCAGGAGCCAGTCCCCTGAGCTCTCCTCCCTGCTGTAACATCTAAGAAAGACAAACAATGGAGGCCTCACAGCTGACCAGATGATGCAGGGCCTGGAGTACAACGAGAAGTAATGGTGGGAGCTTGGGAGAAGACTTGCTGAAGCCTCTCATCTCTGCTCTGGTCAAGGTTCCGGGGCCCCCCAGGAAGGTAGAGACTTCCCTGCTTTTGTCCCCTCCTGCATCTGTAATGGGGGGAGGGGGAACACCCTGACCTTGAACTCAGCACTGTCCTGCTGCCTCCTTACTGTTCTACCCTCATTGTGAAAGCCTCTTAGGATCTCCACAAGTGGGGCCTCTGCTGGGACAGGGAGCCTCAGCAGGAGTGAGAGGGATGAGGAGGCTCAGAGCAGAAGCAGGCTTCAGCCTAGGGTCAGGGAGAATGCACTAGAAAGAAGGGAGTGGCCGCAGCTATGCCAAGTCTGCCTGTGATCAGAAGTGATAAGAGCAGGGCCTGAAACCCCTTCTGTCACTCAGAAGACCAGCCCCATTATTTCTCCCCAAACCACTGCCACGGCTCCTGACTGGTCCCCCTGACTCCAGGCTCTCCCCTCTCCAATCCAGCCTTCACTAAAATTTCTGACACAGAGCTGACCACACCACTCCCCTCCTCAAAAATCATCCACGTCTCCCTTATCCGGAGGACAAATACAAGCTGAAAGCCCCAGAACTTCAGAGGCCTCATCTCAGCCCAAACCAGAACAAGATTCCTCTCTACAAAGGAGAAGCTGTCATGTGCTGGGTGATTAATCCACCAATCCATAAACTCTGATGTCCTGCTCACTTCCTGAGCCCATAGAAGATGGGCCCAGCCTTCAAAAACTTTATGCTCTATAGCACGTACACACAAACCACATGCAGGTATATGACCACACAAAATACATTCAAGGCAATTTTCTGGGGACAGTTCCTGGCAGCTGGGGGATGAGAAAGAAACCTGAGATTCTAAGAAGTGGAGAGGAGAGGTGAGAAAGAAGAATGCTCCAGGAAGGGGGGCTCTGAGCAGGCAAAGGGGCAACAGTGAGATGGCCCAGTGGCCTGGACTGTAGAGGGAGAGAAGGGGAGCCATGTTTCATTAAACTAGAAAGGTAGCCTGGGATTAGGCCATAGCCACAGAGGTAGTACAGAGTCACTGAAATTTAGTGTACTTTAAGAACATTTCTTTGACACTGTATGGAGAGTGGACTGGGAGGAGGTTCATGATCATAAAACTTCCTCCCCTCAGCAATCACTTAGTCCAACCCATTCTAGAAAGGAATCTGGAGGGAGCTCACTCCCTCCAGACACTAACCAGGCTCATCTTCAGCATTCATCATTAGGAAGGCTGCCCTGACGCTGAGGTAGAATTGGATGATTTTAGTCTCCTCTTGCGGTTCCTGCTTGTGCCCTCTGGGACCAAGAAGAACAAGGCTTCCCATCCCCATCTCCAGTCTTCTTTATGCCACGCCCTTCCCCATGCTGACTTCCCATCTGGACATTCTCCATCACTGTGGTGCCAGGGCTGCACATGCAATCACTGCCCCTCCTGCTCCTGGAAACCTGGCCTCTCTTAATGCAGCCCCAGACTGAAAGTACCTTCTCATGCTTGGCTTGCAGTCCACTCAAATCCTCATTTTCCTTCCAAAGCAAGTGCTCCCTATCCACGCCTCTCCCAGCTTTTACTTGCAAAGATGACTTTTTGTTCATAAGCACAAGACTTTACCTTGACCTAATACTGAACCTCATCTTCAAAGGTCCCAATCAATGTCCAGACTGTCACAGTCCTTTTGGACTGTGACTCTGCGCCCAGTGCAGTAGCCCCCCACCCCAAGGGTTCATTTGCAGATGAGGTGAGCTACTCTAGGTCTACGCCTTTACCTTCTGTCACTGACAAGAACATGAACCACAAAAATGTCCTTTAGTTGAGCATGACCAGCTCAGAATTGTCAGGAGCTCAGCTGGATCCCTCTAAAATTCAGGCCCAGGAGAGGGAGGCTCAAACAGCCACTGCCAGCCTTCTTTCATGGCCTCAAAGCCAAGGCCAGCTTTGAGGCTGTCTGCTGGGGAGGGCAGCCTAGACAAGATTGACATTTCTGGGAAAGAAAGCAATTTTGCTGAGAAACTAACAGACCTTCAAAGGAAGACACTGCCTCGGCCTGGGCTTCTGATCTCCACTTGCCTCCCAGCTAAGCATAGAAGGCCCTGGCTGGCTCAGCTCAGGCAGAGGTTCAGTGCCCTCTGTGCACGCTGGGCCTTGGGCCCATCCCCTCATGCCTGCTGCGGCCCCTCCCAATTCCAGACACCAGGATGAAAGCTCAAAGCTGAGATCTTGCAGTCTATATCTGCTGACTCAGGGCAAAGGGTCTCTGTACAACATTCAGTCAGTAAAATCACTCCTTAGGACAATGATATAAACCCCAGGTAAGCTTTCTGCCTAGCCCTGTCTGCTTGGCCAGCTCCTGCCTGGTGATGCCATCCTTTGTCATAGGCTTCCAACAATGCCATCTGGAGTTTTACAATTTGAACCCACCTCACCGTTTAGAGGTAACAAAATCCCTTCTTTTTCTTTTTTGTGGAAAACAGAGACTCACTCAACTTTCTCCAGTGCTGAGAAGCTGTCCTCTACCTTTCAAGAGTCAGAGCTTCTGGGGAGGGAGCTCTCCCAGGCCAGGAGAAGAGGTTCTCCCCTTGTCTCCCTAGTCCCTGCCAGCAGCTTGGGAAGTCAGGAGAGGCCTAACCCTCTCTCTGTCCTGTCTGTCTGGACAGTGTCCAGCCCCTTCCCCAGAATCCTATGGGCTGTCCTAAGTTTTGATTCCAGGCTGGAAGAACTGACTCTCTTTCTCATCTTCCTCCTGGGGCTGGGAGGTTTTAAAAATCTGAGCTGGCAAGGAAGGCTGTGGACATGGCTTTGTCATCTTGGCTCTGAAAGCCCTCCCCAGTGGGACTCCAAGACTGCCCTCTTTAACCCCTGTCTCGCTCTCCGTTCCCATCCAGCACCCCCAGCTGGCCGCTCCCCCTACTTGGCAGTCCTAAACCTTCTCCTATGCCCCACTCCCTGTCCTGAGCTGTTGGTGCCATCTCCTTCCTCCAGGGAGCAGTAACCGATTTACCCCTTCACATGGTATCAGCCCCAGTAGAATATTGGGTCCTTGGCAGAAGATACATTTTGGTCTAGCCTTGAGGTTCCCAGGACCCAGCACAGGGCCTGGTACGCAGCCGATTGCTAATAAGCATATGCTGAACTGAACTGGTCTGCTTTGGGAGTACCTGAGCTTAGCCAGCCAGGGTCTTCTATGCTTAGCTGGGAGGCAAGTGGAGATCAGAGGCCCAGGCCGAGGCAGTGTCTTCCTTTGAAGGTCTGTTAGTTTCTCAGCAAAATTGCTTTCTTTCCCAGAAATGTCAATCTTGTCTAGGCTGCCCTCCCCAGCAGACAGCCTCAAAGCTGGCCTTGGCTTTGAGGCCATGAAAGAAGGCTGGCAGTGGCTGTTTGAGCCTCCCTCTCCTGGGCCTGAATTTTAGAGGGATCCAGCTGAGCTCCTGACAATTCTGAGCTGGTCATGCTCAACTAAATGGCATTTTTAAAGCTCCCTGTGGGTCCTTCAGTCAGTTTCCCTTCAGTTTTTAAAGACACACAACTCAGAACTAGGAGCTTCCCTCAGGTGTGAGCCTAGTAGGGACCACATGCCGGCCTTGGGGAAGAGCCTAAGGGCTTAGAGGAAACACCGAGGACTCAGGCCCAGGGACAAGGCTTCAGAGGGGCACCCCAGGAAAGGAGGGGTGAGGGAAACTTACTGGGGTGGTGGAGCCAGGTGGGATATAGAAGAGGGGAACTCCACTCTTGGTGCTGTCAGGAAGAGTGAAATGCTCTGGGACAGAGGAGAAAGCCTGAAGGTGTGCCAGCATCTGGTCTGTCTGGTTAATGCTGCAATAGAAGGGACAAAAGAATGAGGCCATCTCTCCCCCAAATATAGCAGGCCTCATCCAAGGTATCGCATGACAGATGTGATGGCTGGTTACATGTGGCACCAGGGAGAGGGGGTAAGGAGGGGTAGTTTCCAAAGCTCTGGAAATACACCAATTGCTGCCCTGATCTCACTCCAGCAGCTTGGGAAGTCAGGAGAGGCCTGGCCTTCTCTCTGCCCGGTCTGTCTGGACGGTGTCCAGCCCAAGAGCTGAGCCAGCCAGGGCCTTCTATGCTTAGCTGGGAGGCAAGTGGAGATCAGAAGCCCAGGCCCAATGCCCCCAGTCTCTCTCCCCTAGAAAATCAATCCTGACTGCTTTTGCAGAGCTGAGCCCCTGCAGACCCTAAGGTTCCTCTGCTTGACTGAAACAGCTCCCTCCAAAGATACCAATGATGTCTTCACTGGTAAAAACAGGGGCCTTTTCTCCATCCTCATTCTCCTTGACCTCTCTGTGCCCTCTGACCTTGCTGATTTCCCTCTCCTTGCCAGGACACCCCTTCTCTCTCCTGGTGCTACTCCTCCCCTCTGACCACTCCTTCTCTGTCTCCTCTGCTGGATTCTCCTCCAGGTTACACCCTCTAACCTTGGGCATCCCCCAGGGCTCTGTGATGGCCCCCCACCCCCCCTTCCCCCTCTATGTCACTTCAGCTGGTGATCTCATCAGCTCCCAAGGATTTAATGACCATCTCTATACTGAGGATTCTCCAGTCTTCCTCTCCTGCCCCAGACTCTCCGCTAATCTCCAGTCTCTCATCTCTAGCTGCCTTTCAAATGTCTCACACTGGACTCAATGTGTCCTAAACAGAACTCCTTGGCTTCTCCCTCCCATACTTCCTTATAATCATACAGAGCCAGAACCATCCCCTTAATCATCTGGACTTACCCCCCTGGACCCCTGCCATAGCCAACCTGCTGCCAAAGCCTGTGGTTTCACCTCCCAACAGGAACTCTTCTCTCCTCTGCCCCCACCCCCACTCTATGCAGACCCTCACCACCTCACACACATATAGACTATTTCAATATGCTGGAGTGGGAGTCACCTGCCTCCCCTCACCACAGTCTATCCCCTTACCGCCCTCCATCTCCTTCTCCGCTGTGGACTTCACTTTCCTAATGTTTCACCCTCCCCCAGACCTTCATAAACTCCAGTAATTCCTGTCAACTCCAGGATCGAACGTAAACTCTGACCCTCGGCTCCTTCCCACCTGTCCAGTCTTCTTACTTACACTTTATTCCCCTGGTTTCTATCTCCTAATGCTAGGCATTGTCACTGGCTGTGCCCTGCCGGCCTGTCCTCCCTCCTCACCTCCTGGCCTCCCAGGCTTTCTCTGAGTCCCAGCTGAAGTCCTCCCTTCCAGAGGTAGCCTTCTCCCTCCTCCCCTCCCCCAATTCTAGTGCCTTCAATCTATGTATTCTGGAAAGATCCTGTTTGTCCACGGCTATCTGTCTCCCCCATTAGACTGTGAGCCTTTCTTTGTCTCTGAATCACGGAGTGTGCTACCTGGCACAGAATGGGTGCTTAAAAATGGTTTCCTGCCTTCTGGACACAAGGTGAGGGGACAGCAGAGGTTAGGGTGATGTAAAGAAGCACGACTTGGAAGAGTGTCCCCGCAGCCTGAGGGGCTCACCTTTGCAGCGTGTTCCAGAAGCGGCGGATGACATGGGTCCGATAGAGGGAGCGGATGGGCTGCCGCAGGGCACAGGACACATCGTGCAGGATGTCATAGCCTCCCTCCATGGTCACCTCCACCCACGTCCCCCGAGGCCCTGCACACTCCAGGGGCCAGGGGGCCAGGGCCACATATTCAATCCTCATGTTGTGTTTCCACAGCAGCACCAGCTTCACTTCCAAGTGGGAGCCCCCTTTGAGGGAGGGCAGCAGAGTCAGCAAGAGGGGAAGGGCTTAGGGACTCCCAGCTGCCCACTCATGCCTGGAGCCCTACACTGACCCACACCTCCCTTATCCAGGAGAATTGGCAGGACTCCCACCTTTGGCCAGAGTGACCTCACGGACACTGTAGCCCTCTCTCAGTCGCACAGACACAGTGCTGACCAGGTCAGCAGGCACCTCCTTCTCCGCATGCTTTTTCCGCCGTAGTGCCAGGGCAGGGTTGCTGCTTGCTGACACCAGATGTTCATTAAACAGTCGGTGTTGGGAGCCTGTGAAGGGGCAGGGCAGGGAGTCAGGGCTGGGGCTTTCCCTAGGCCAGACCCTACCCCGACCTTCCCCCCGTCCACCTCAGTAATACTCAGTCTCCTCCTCACCACAGTAATACTCAGGATTCAAGGCCTCTCCGCTATGCAGGAAGGAATAGAGCAGAAATGCCCGGTGGTAGACAGTCAGTCCAAGGTTGCCAGGCTCAGGTTCAGGACATGTGGAGAGGTAGGAACCAAAGGTGGCCATGGCCATGAACTTCATCAGCTCCACATTAGGCACATGACCAAAACTACAGTCGTAGGAGTATACACCCCCCACCTAGGGAGAGGCAAGGGGCAGGCTGGAGGGGGCAGGGAACACGAGGCCCACTCCAAGCCTCCACATATGCAAGGGGATACTTTGGGAGGCAGCACATTTGAGGCTAGAGACTACTTGCAGAGGACATCATGGGTTGAACTGATGCCCTGGGCAAGACACTGGATAAGAGAGTGAAGCATCCGAGAGTTGGCGGGTCAAGAGTGCTGAGGTGGGCCCTGAGAATGCAGCCCAGCTCAGTCACTTCTGGTACCCCAAGCCAGGGGCCCCTGAACAACTTACCTGCACGAAGGAACACGCCACAGTGCCACTTCGTAGCTGATTCAGCAGCGTCTCACAGACTGCGACATCTGGGACGCTGGTCACTCCATCAGTGATCACAATGATACCTAGGGGAGGATAGGGCAGCAGAGTCAATCCCTGTGAACCACTAGGCTGAGGCCCCAACGCGAGCTCAGCCTCTGAGAATCTATCATCACCAGAGCCACAGGGTCTCAGCGATCCAGGGAGCCATGAGCCTTCATTGCTGATCAGTTACCCAGGCTGCGCCCCTCATGCCCCAAGTCCCTGAGAGCCCTGGGCTCCCATCTCATACCATCCCATCACGTCCCATTCCTCCCTCAGTGCCCACTAACCAGCACTGGAGTTAGATGGCAGAAGCTGCAGGGCTAGAATGCCTTGGCGGATCATACTGACAAGGCCGATGTCAGCCGTCACCATGGAGACCCCTGCTGAGCCAGGGGGCCGGTCCTGGCTCAAGAGGGACGCATCCACCTAAGCCCCGGCCCATGAGAGATGCCGTTACTGCTCCCTGTCCATGTACAGCAGTCCAAGCTGATGGCTCAGTCCTGCCCAATCAAGTCCACAGCCCAGAGTCCCCTTCCCACCCCTGACACGCCTTTGCTCTGCCCCAGGAGTACAGAGGTGTCCAGCCTGTGACCATGCATTTGATTGGTACCTGGGGGCCACATGAGCCCTATCTAGGCTCCCATGCCTGGACTGTGCCCCCAGGTCACAGAAGAGGCCAGCTCCTGCCCACCTACCTGGCTCCGGGGCTCATACTGCTGCTGGAGTGTGGCAGCCACTTTGTTCTCGAAGACACAGAGCTGGGTGTACACCTGCTGCAAGAAGGTCTCTCGCCGAGAAGGTTCCAAGAGATAGCCCTGAGCCAACACCTGGCAGGGAGGGCTGGGGCTCAGGATGGTGCTTCCTCTACCTAACAGCCTTCCGCTGAGAAGAGCTGCTATGTCCCCTGGAAATGGTCACTGAGCATGCCCTGCTCTGGCTATCACTCCTTCTATGCTGAGGAGTGCCAGGCCCTTCCTTGCACTGGCTGCCTTCCTCTAGCCCCTCTCCAAATTGCTCATGCCCTTACTGAAACAGAATCCAGATGAAGTCACACCAGCCTGCAGGCAGCAAAGCAGTAGCAGGGGATTGAATGCTGGCCCTGGAGTCAGGAAGACCTGAGTTCAAATCTGGTCTCAGATACTTCCAAGCCTTGTGACCCTGGGCAAGTCATTCAATCTGTTTTCCTCAGTTTCCTCATCTGCAAAATGGGGATCATAACAGGGCCTGCCTCCTCCCAGGGTGGTTGTGAGGCTCAAATGAAGTATTTGTAAAACAGCAGACACAGTGCTTGGCACACAACAGGTGGCATAAAAACACTCATACCTCTTAGTCTCCCTTGTGGGGGTTGGGGGTAGGGCAGAGGTATAATGCTCAGAGACCTGGCCTGGAATTCCGTTCCTGACATTTACTAGCAACAGACATCCCTGAGGGGACCACAGGCAAGTGTCTTCACCTCTGTAAGCCTCAATTTCCCCATAGGTAAAAAGATACAAAGTGTCTTCCCTCACAAGGTGGCAGCCAGTCTCCAGAGATCACCCACCCTCAAATCCCGATCCTGACCAGTTACTAGAGTCGCTCTAGTAGTGTGTGCGCTCAGGCTCCCTGGGGCTGAGAAGCCTGCCCTTCCTCCCTTCTCAACTCCTACCTTGAATTTAGGTTGGGCACAGACACAACAAAAGCCAAGTTTATCACAGAGTTACATATGTAGAAAATGAATTCTCTTTTATTCTGAGTGTGGCCCCAAATACAACGAGCCTTTAGACATACAAAGGAGAAGGGAAAGAGTCCAGTCTAGATTCTGCAGACACACCTCCCCTTCATGCTGTAGGCTCCTAGAGGACAAATCCTGGGACAGAGTCTTGGTCACCCCAGTGCCCGTCACCCAAAATATCCTTCATAAATGCTGCACAGAGGCAAACGATTCGAAAGAATATCAGAGGTTCGGGAAGTAAGCAGCTGATTAAGAAGATGGGGACTGAGAAGAAAACAATGGGATTTCATTCACAAGCACAGTCCCTGCCAGGTGAAGAGAACCCTGAAAAGACTGATTCTCACAAATTTAGGCAAAAGGGCTTGAAAGTAAAAAAGGAAAGTGGAGAGAGGAAACAGCTATCTCTGTCTTTCCACCTATAAAAACAGCCATAATGAAGACACCTATTACCCAGCCCTGATCCTGGTAGGCACAGCCTCTGAGGGCCCTTTGCTGGGTAACAGCTGTGACCTAGGAGGGGAGGCAGCCTGAGATGAAGCCCATTACTGCAGCCTGGCTGGGGGAGGGGCAGAGGCAGGGAGGAAAGCACACCACTGAGCGTTAGAGCTCAAGAAAGCAAAGTCACATGAGAAGAGCTCAGAGCCAGAGAACATTATTTCAGCAAAGACCTCGGGCAGAGAGAGCAGCGACCTGGCCACAGGAGGGGACCACAGACCCACTGGGACAGAAAAGGGAAACATCCCCAAGCCTCGCCCAGAAGGTACAAGAGTCAGGATCAGATCCTGGGTCTGATTCTTACCCCATGGCTGGGTTTGGGATCACCCGTGTGACCTTGGACAAGTCACTATCCCAAATCCAGGCCTCAGTTCTAAGGTCCCTCCCAAATAGATCTAGATGACAAGCAGGTTGTGGTAAATGGTCATTCAGATCTGTGCCAGAAAAATGTGTCAGACACACCCCTAGATTTTAGATGAACCCCTTTCAAAGGTAAAATTCAACAGAGAAAACCAGTCTACAAGGAATGAGAATCTCAAGAACAAAATTCCAGGAAAAAGAGAAAAAACACAACATGAACAACGAGAGGGAAGTATGAAAGGCTGTGCTTCCCCAGACAAGATCTCCACATGCTGCAGCAGACAGGAGGATGGGGACCGCGGACGGCTCCCAATCAGTGGCCATCCAACATCTTCCTGCAGCCCTCCTAGGACAGTGGTGCACCTTGGGGCGGTTCTTGTGCTGAGATTGTCCCAACATGGGTTCCTGGGTCTGTCCTTAAAGGTCAAACTGGGAGAACCATTCCCTCATCCACAGACAGGATGGCAATCCCTCAAACAATGGGAAGCAGACAGCACTGGCACGGCCAGAATCTTGCATATCTTTTCAAAAACATTTGTAGAAGCGAAGCACAGGAAAAAGTGGCAGAATGGCATGGCCGAGAAAGATCTGGGGGTCCTGGTGGGCTGTCAGCAGTTTGGTACGGAAGCACCCCAAGCAAACTCAGTCAGTCTGAGTTACGAGGGGAGGTGGCCACAGCCATCACTGAGGACTGGCACCATATTTCAGGAAGGCCATGACAAGGAGCAAGGCACGGAGAGGATGTAAGACAGGTTCTCCTCCATCTAGGAAGGAGCATGAAGCAGTGGGGGCAGAAAGAAGGAGGTAGGCATAGGAGAGCTGTACACTAGTGCTGGTTGGCCCCCAAGAGCAAAGAAAGAAGCAATACTTGCAGGGAACAGAATTTAGCTTGAAGTCAAGAACTTTCTAAGCCTTGGCTTACGTCCATACTCCAGCTGAGGGGGCTTTCCAAGGTCCATGTTGATCTGCCAAATCCCAGTTCTTGGCTGCCCCAAACACTGGCTGTGTTCTCTCCCTTCCCAGGCCCTGGCCCTGTTCTTGAGGCTCTCCTGTTTGACTACATCTTTCCTTCGCCTGGAAAGTATGGCTTGACCCCAGGTATCTTCTTCTCTTTGCCTCATCAGCCCCCTGGATTTCACTACCGTTCCTACATCTCTTTGGAACACCAGTCCCAGAGCCCTGCCTGGACCTCCTGCAAGTCTCTTGAGCAAGATCTGTGCTGTGGGCCCAACCTTCTGACTTGCCCATCCTGCCCAGGTCACCAACCTCTCCCCAGCTGATCAGGTTCATGCCCTCAACCACTCACTGACTCCTTGGAGTCAGCTAGTCACCAAGTCATGTCAATCCACCCTTCACACTGTCCACATCTATTCCCTCATCTCCCCTCACAAAGTTGTCCCCTTCACTGACTCCTCATCATAAGCAAGGAAAAAGTGAACAGAGCAGCCTCCTTTTGGGCTCCATGTCCAGCCTTTCCTTCTTCCATCCATCTCTGTCATTGAAGCCAAAAGGATCCTCCTCAGTACAGTCACTCTTAACCTTCCCTGACACCTTTGTGTTCCTCCCCTTATTGTACCTGGGACCCCATGAATGCCCTGGAGCTCCACGATCCTCATGACAAAACTGAAAACAGCTGTGTGGCACTGAAAGCCCTTCAAAGCCAGCCAACACTGATTCGACATCACTTCCCATTTGGCTTACTTGCTGTTACCCATACATAAGCATTCATCTTCTATGGCCCCCCTCCATGCCTTTGCACAGGCTGTGACATCCTAAGAATGCTGTCCTTTCTGACCCGAGCCTTTTGGAAGCCTGCCTGTCTTCAAGATTTAGGTCAAATCTTAGGGAGCTTTTCCTGACTCTCTTGGCTGGATCCCCCTGCATTCAGCAGGTGTGTAATAAGTGCTTAGTAGGGTGCGGCTCACGAGAGGGTAACTTGTCTGAGAAGGCTGAGGGAAATCTTGTTTGAATCTAGTTGGATCAGATGCCTCAGATCCCCTGATTCTGGAGGAGTCAGGGTATGGGGTCCCACCACATAATAAGAACAGCAGGCGTAGCACAACAGTGTAGGTAAAAGGGGTGGGGGTTAGGTGGGCAGGAGAGTATCTGGAGCACAGGCCCCAGTGATACCGACTGGGGCATAACTCTGCAAGCCCAGGCTGAAAGCAAGATGTCATAACAGCCAGCTTTAAAAACAGAATTTAGAACATTGTATTTAAAGACTCGGAAAGCCCTTTGAGTGGATTATCTCATTTGATCCTTACCCCCACCCTGTGAAGTCAGTGTTGTTAACCACATTCTTTCTAAGAGCAAGTTGTGAGGGTCTGAGGTGGGATTCCAACCCAGAGCCCTGACTCCAAGCTTGCCAGTCACCTGGCGCGGAAGGGGGGGGGGAAGGACGCACAACATGGAGAAGCACCAAGACCCCTATGCCCAGAGGCAGGGAGGACTCGGATCCAGACGCTGCCTTTCGCGCCCCACTCTCGCTGGGCCAGTCAGCCCTGAACTGGCGTGGACGCAGGAGCCTCCCTACCTGGTGGGACTGCAGGCCAATGATGGAGGAATAGGCCTGGATGGTCACGTAGATCTCTGGCTGGAAGGTGATGGAGGAGCCCGGGACTCGGAAGGGCCGGAGCAGCCCCTCCAGGCATCGGGAGAGGGCCCTGAACACCTCGTCAAAGAGAATCTCCCCGGTGGAGTCATCCTGGGGGGAAGGGCAGGGGCTGTCAGCGGCCAGGGGGAGGGGCTGAGGCTGTCAGCGGCGGGGGGGGGGGGGGGGGGGGGGGGGGAGGAAGGGGGGAAGGGGCAGGGGCTGTCAGCGGCGGGGGGGGGGGGGAAGGGGGGAAGGGGCAGGGGCTGTCAGCGGCGGGGGGAAGGGGCAGGGGCTGTCAGCGGCCGGGGGGAGGGGCAGGGCTGTCAGCGCCCGGGGAGGGGCAGGACCCCCCACCCCCTCCCAGCAGTCGAGGGTTGGCGGGGCGCCTCACCACGATGCCCGTGGACGGGCTCAGGTCCAGCTCGATAACGAAGCGGTAGCGCCACGCCAGGAAGGTGACGCGCGTGGATGGCACCAGCAGGAGCGCCCGGCCCGGGGGCCCCAGCGGCTCGTCCGGCTGCCAGCCCGGCGGGAGGACGCTAAGCACGGCCAGCTCGGGCTCCGAGCGCAGCTGCGGGGAGGGGGCGGGGTGGTCAGGGGCCGCGGGGGCCGCAGGGCCTCCCGCCCCCCCCCCCCCGCCCCACTCCGCCTCCACTCACCAGCTCCTCGGCCGAGGCGGCCCGCACCGGCTGGCGGAGGTGGTTCAGGAACCAGGCCAGGCGCACGTTGCGGGAGATGCGGTGGCCCTTGCGCATCAGCAGGAAGACGTGCGCGGCCTCGTCCACCTGCGCAGGGAGCTCGGCACTCAGACACCCGGCGCCCCGGAGGTTACGGGGGGCCGCTCCGCTCCCGCGCCTGGCCCCGCACCCCCTCCCCGAGCTCCCGAGACCGCCCGCCCCATCCTTACCTCGGCCGACTCCGCCGCCATGGCTGTCAGGTCCCGGGTGACCTCTGACCCGCCGCGACCCGGAAGCGCTCGGCCGGCGCGTCGGAAGCTCCTGGCGAAGTCACGGGGTTCGACGAAGGTGCTTCCGGAAGCGGAAGCTAGGGGGCGGTACCTCAGAACGGGAAGTCTCTGCAGCCTACAAGATGCAGGTAAGGGCTGGACGGGCGGTCGTGGGGGGAAGCGAGGTGGCCCCGGGTCCGAGACCCCGGGGAGAGAATGTGGAGAAGAAGCCCCGCGGAGGAGACCTTGAAGGCCAGGCCCAAGAGTTCGCGGCGCTGGAGCGAAGCTGGGGCCCCCGGGGCGTAGGAGGGCGTACCCCGGGGAGTCGCCTGTGATGGGGGCGGAGCCGTCGTCCGACGGGACCCCGACGTTCCCTACCTTGCACCCAATTTACATACAGACACTGAGGCCCAGGAAGGCTCGCTTCAGCGAGTCTGGGTCTGCCGTGGTACAGCGAGTCTACCCTCCCACTTTGCCCCGGAAAGGGGGAGGGGGCGTGGGGTGGGAGATGAGGTGTGGAAGGGAGAAGAGTTTATTGAAACCTGCAGCAGCGGGGCATTCGCGCAAGGGGGGTCTGCCGAGGCAGAGGCTCAGAGGCAGGAGATGCGACGTTGAGGCCGGTCCAGCCGGACTCACCTGACTCTGGGTAAAATCCCCCACAGTGAGCCTGGAGAAGTAGGTGGGAGCCCGGCCTGGAGGGGCTTTAAGATCTAGCCCGGGGAGCGTCTGTGCCCTGGGTGTGCAGGGAGGCCGGACTGTGGCAGCAGCCGGTGTAGACTGTCGTGGGAGGACAGAGGAGCACAAAGGGGCCCCCGGGAATGGGCTGATTGGTCGTCAAGGCTCACACCCGCTTAGGAGGATCCGTGTGAATGTGTGACTGCATTTATTAGACGCCTTCTGTGTGCCAAGACCAGTAGACATGCCGGGCTGTGGAGAACCCTGGGTGTGCAGGGAGGCCGGACTGTGGCAGCAGCCGGTGTAGACTGTCGTGGGAGGACAGAGGAGCACAAAGGGGCCCCCGGGAATGGGCTGATTGGTCGTCAAGGCTCACACCCGCTTAGGAGGATCCATGTGAATGTGTGACTGCATTTATTAGACGCCTTCTGTGTGCCAAGACCAGTAGACATGCCGGGCTGTGGAGAACCCTGGGGGGTGGGGCAGCCCGGGGCCTGAGGGTCAGGTCTCGGGTGTGGCCGAGGTGAGGAGCCAGGGAGGGCTGACCTACCAAGGGCAGAAGCAGAGAAAGCAAACTGGCCGTGGGAGGGATGGAGTTTTTCATTCTCTGCCATCGAGGTATCAAGGAGTGGTCAGGATCCCACAGGGATGGGGGTGGAGGCAGGGTGGCCTGGTCCTGTGTTACTGAGCAGGAGCATCCAGGCTAGCCTGACAGGCTGCCTCAGGAGGGGCCCCCAAGGTCAGGGTCTGGTGCAGACACCCCAGGGAGGGGAGATAGGGATGCCAGGGTGCGTCAGGCCCTGGGAGGAATGAGGTGCTTCTGATAAGCTAGGGACGGGAGAAATGCAGGTGGGGGGCAGGATGCAGTATGTGGTGTGCCAATCCCCAGGGTGGCCCCTAAGCCGCCTCTGGGTGACCCCTCCCCCCATCCTGTCCTGTGTGGGATGGGCCACCTCTACCCTGTCTCTGCGGGCGCTCCCCATGGTCACCAGAGATTCAAGATGTGGTGCCCACACAGTCTCTCACCATGGCCTTGTTCCTGCCTGGAGCATGCTTCCTGCCCAGGGGCCCTCTGGGTATCCTCTTGTGCCACATGGTCCCAGTGCAAGAGAGGCAGCATGTCTTGGGAAGGCAGCAGCACTCACACAGCCCCTGGGGAGGGGGCAGACACCCTTCCCTCCCCTTCTGGCTTTTCTGCAGCAAGTCCTCACTGGGCCTGGGGCTCTGGGCTCTGTCCTGGGATTTGCCCATTAGGACCCCAATAGGACTCAGAAGGAAAAGGCAGCTTGGTGCAGTGAGTGTGAGACTTGTGTCCCTGCCAGCTAGCCCCTCCTTCTCACCCCACCCTGGGGCTTCTCATTCTTCTTGTCAGACACCAGGTGCCCCATGGGCTCTAAGTCCAGATCTGTGTCTGGCACACTGGGCCCTGAACACCTTAGGCTGACCAGCTGGTTCCTTTCCATGCAGAGGGAAGAGAAGCAGTTGGAGGCATCAGTGGATGCACTGCTGAATCAAGTGGCGGATCTGAAGAGCTCCTTGGGAAGTTTTATTTGCAAGTTGGAGAACGAGTATGACCGGCTTACCTGGTAAGGGCAGGTGGGCGGAACGGCCCTAAGGCCCAGCAGGAGGCAGGCATGCTGCTCCTGAGCCTCCTTAGTCACCGTTTAATTTCCCAGCTTCCGGGCCTCCCCAGGAGGACTCAAGCCCCTCGTGCAAGTCAGGGCTGGAGAAGGGTTAAGGCACTTGTGTCCAGAGAAGATGAAGCTCCTTAGACAAGGGGCTAGGGGACCCAGTGAGCACAGACTCCCCTCTGTCCTCAGATGCTGGCGGTCTGCTGGTGTGAGTGAAGGGCAGAGGCGTCACTGAGACAGCAGAAGGATGCGTCATTTTACTTTGCTGTCTGTATTCTCCTCTTCCAATTTTCCATATGTTGGATGCTGTAGGAAGGCCAGTCCATGGGAAGGCCAACCGTGTTTCTGTTGGCAAGTGGAGGCTAGTTGAAACATTAAAAGAGGTCTTTTGGAGACAGCATGGTCTAAACCCATGGAACTTCTCTCCTGAGGAGGCTCAGTATAGGCTGTCCAGGCCTTGCTAGCTTTGAGAGTCTTTTCTTTTCTTCAGCCATGTCAGTCTCAGTCCCAGATTGTGCATCTGTTCTAGGTGGGCCTGGGTGTAAAGGGTCTTCACATCTCTGAATCCTAAGGCTACATTTCTGTCTTTGTCTGAAGGGCTCTCAGGAAGCTGTTACTTCCCCAAGGGGGTCCCATGGGTCAGAGCCCACATTTTTAGCTAGGCCCATTCCCATCTCTTCCACCCTAACTAGGCCTTCAGTCCTGGACAGCTTTGCTCTGCTCTCCGGACAGCTGAACACCCTCAACAAGGTCCTCAAACACGAGAAGACCCCATTGCTCCGGAACCAGGTTATCATTCCTCTGGTGCTGTCCCCAGACCGAGATGAGGAGCTCACGGTGAGAAGGGGGGCCTGGGAGAGCACAGCGGGAGCAGCACATTTCCTCTAGTCTCTATCCAGACCACCCCCCCACCCCAGCCACTGGGGCTCTTTGCCCCTTTCTTCACGTAGCTGGTGTCATTTGCTTTGGGGCGCTTGTTAAAAGACAGCCTGGGGTATGGATGGACCAGGGGCCAAAGTGCTTTCTTCTGGAGTAGAGAGTATAATTGTTTTTTTTATAACTTATTTTTACTTTTCAACATTGTTTTCCACAAGATGAGTTCCAAATTTTCTCCCCACCTCTCCCCTCCCTTCACCTCAAGATGGTGGGCACTCTGACTATCCCTTCCCCTAATCTGCCCTGCCTTCTATCACAACCCCATCCCCCATCCTCATCCCCTCTCTCATCCCCTTCCCAAGTAGAGGATGTAGTTAAGATAGCAAAGCCTTTATGCTTATGATAGCGCCAGACAGAGGGCCGGGTTCCTGTCTTCAGTCACGAGGTGGTCCCTGACCACCTGAGAACCAAACCAGACCCAGAGGTGGAGGAGCAGGAGAAGCAACTGACCACAGACGCTGCTCGAATCGGCACTGATGCTGCCCAGGTAACAGAAGCCAGTGCTCTTCCCAGGGTTGGGGGGCCTGGGTGCAGTCTGCTCTTCAGGCAGCCCTCATTCCTGATCCTGCTCACCTCAGTGTATCTTCATGTTTTATAGAAGCAAATACAGACCTTGAATAAAATGTGCTCAAACCTACTGGAAAAAATCAGCAAAGAGGAACGAGAGTCAGAAAGTGGAGGTGAGTGTGTTTGGCAAGGTGGGAACCAGTCATCTTGGGGGAGGGAAGATTGGGAAGGAGGGAAAGGGGCATAGACATGGAAAATGGAGGTGTAGAGGCTACAGTGGGGGCATGATGTCAAAGTCTTGAGAGGAAAGGAAAGATGGAGGAAAGCGAATGTGGAGGGTGACCTGGGATTGATGGTGAAGCCACCGGGGACAATTGTTATGGAACGACCCTCATGGGAGCCCACATGTGCTGGCCTGAGGCAACCACAGGGGCTGCTGCTGCCATGCCTGAGCTGTGAGGTATCTTAGGGTATTGGAGTGGTCAGAAGCCCCCCTCAGGTTTTTGGGCCTGGCTCTTCTCGTCCTGCCCACTTCTCGGTGCCCTGGCTTTCCTTTCTAGGTCTCCGTCAGAATAAACAGACCTTCAACCCCACAGACACCAATGCCCTGGTGGCTGCAGTTGCATTTGGTAAGGGTCTGTCTAACTGGAGATCTCCTGGCACCAGTGGCCCTGGCCAAGCAGGCCAGTCTGGGGCAGGAACCCTCCTGACTGGAGCTTCTGGCATGCAGCAAGTTCAGATGACAGGTGCATCCAGTCAGCAGCAGAGCACTCTGCTCAGTGGAGTACAGATGGCGCAAGCTGGCCAGCCAGGTAAGGGGAATGGCGAGCAAATGCATGGAGGCAGGAAAGTGCAGCACCTACACGGGGGCTGGCCCAGCGAAGTCCAAGATGCCAGGAAAACTTGGTCATAGTGTCCAGGGCTTGAAGTTGGGAGCGCTGTACTCAGTCTGGGTCCTAGCTTAGGAAGGCAATGACCAAGAAGGGCAGGAAGTATAGCTTGACCTCGTTTTATTCTTTGTTGATGCTTTGGCTTTTTTCTTCACCCTTGAGTCCTCCTTCTGACAAGAGAAAATCACCCTAGACCCAGCAGGTAAAGTGGCCTGTGTTTTGTAACCAGAGTCCCCCACCTCACAGGGAAGAAGAAGGACCGTGTGCCTTATCACCTGCCCTCTGGGACCAAGATTGGTCATTGTCATCAAACTAAGGACACAACTTTTGGTTTTTCCACCTTGGCGTCCTGGGTCAGCATGGGCCCCATGGGTCTTTGGCTTCTTTGATGCTCTTATATTCTCTTGTTTTTATGGAACAAAAATTTGTCATCCACTAGGGCTTGGTCGAGAGCTCTGAGCTGACAGGCGCCTGTATCCTGTTGCCAAAAGGAGGCGGATATGGGGCTATTCAGGGACCTTTTTCTGTCTTGTCCTCCGTAGAGATGTGCTCAGTAGTGATACCTTTGGGTGAAAAGGAAGGTGCTGGTTGGGGCTTTTTCTTGGTGGTGCTGTGGAGTGAGACTTGGGTTCACATGTGGCCTCAGGAGCTGTGTGACGATGGGCCAGCCCCCATAAAACCCAGAGCTGCTGGAATGATTTAATGAGATTGCATATGTAGGGAAAGTGCCTCTCTGCCCGAGTGAAACTGCTGTTAGATTGGCTCTTTCTCGAGTAATTCCAAATTATTTTCAAAAATTATTGGACTAGTTCACAGATTCATCAGCAGTGAATTTGTGTGGGTGTTTTATTGTAGGAAGGATGTATCAGGTGTCTAAGACCCTAGAGTGGGTGAGGTCTCCAGTCATTATACAGGAGTTGGGGGAGGGAGGTAGCCAGGACATGAGAATTACGGGTAAGTGTCTGAAAGGTTGTCATGGGAAGGACGGGTTAGATTTTTTCTCTTTGGTCCCAGAGGGCAGGACCAGAAATAGTGGGAGATTTAGGTTGGATAGCAGGAAAAACTTGCTAATTCATAATAAAAGCTCCCACAGTGGTGGAGGGTGAGGGGGTTGAGAGGGGCAGTTCTCACTTCTTAGAGATCTAGCAGAGGGCATGCAGCCCCTTTAGGGGAGATGTTATGATGGAGGATTCCTGGGTGTGGCTCAGACTGGATTGATCTTCGAGCTCTGAACTTCTGTTTGGGAAGTTTACCACCTTTAGCCTGCTGTTGCGTTTCATCCTGCTTCTCTTGGCTTCCTGTCCTGTGGAAGAACTAGCAATATGCAATCCAGCTACCCAGGGCACCTAAAACATGATTCTTTTTGGCTGGAAGCAAGGAGAACTCAGGGGTCAGGATCTCTCCCACGAGTCACCAGTGGGAGCAAAACTTGTTGACAGCAATCGGGGCTTTTTAAAAATAAAATTGTAGTTCATCTACATAGTGTTGGAGGTAGGACTTTTGAAGTTAAGTCTTCAATGACTTTCAAGTCCAGCTCCCTGGTCACTATGTTCTGCTGCCTTCAAATGAATTGTTGATAGAAGATACAGCCCAGGACTGAGCACAGATCTTTGGGGCACTCCCCTGGACACCTGCCAGGTTGACCTGCAGCTGTTCACCTCATTCTGAGTTAGTCTTATATGAGGTTGGCAGGAACCCTGAGGAACCAGGGCTGTTTGGACGTGAAGTCGGAAAGACCAGACTACTAACCCCATCCCAGACATTCCTAGCCATGTGACCCTGGGCAGGGTGCCTTCTCCTCACTGGGCCTTGGTGTCCTCAGCTGTAGAAAGACTGAAGCTTACTATGTGTAGCACTCTCTGCCAAGGGCCAAGGAGATACTGAGGAAAGGAAGAGTCTTGGCTGTACGGGAGTTCACTCTTATGGGAAGACAGCGCATATAGCAGGATTCACTTCAAGTCCTACAGAAAGGTGCTATGATCTTTGGGTCCCTGGACAAAGCAGACCAACCCCATTGCACTCTCAGGTTCCTCCCAGCTTGATCCTGCTGTGGTCTAGGCCACATCTCACCTATATTTTCCATAGGATAATGATATACTTAGTTAAACACTTTGCTAAAAATCTAGGTAACTATGTCTACAGTCTTCCCTGCTCTGCCACTTAAATAATCCTCTGTAAAAAGGAAATGAGGTTCATCTAGCATGACCTGTTCTTGATTAGGCGAAGCTGGCTCTTCTGATCCCCAAATCCTTGTTTGGATGCTCACTGTCTCCTTAAATGAACCATTCTGGAATTTTCCTAGGAATCCATGCAGCTTACTGGTCTCAATGATCTGCCCTCTTCCCTTTTTTGAAAGGACACTTGCCTTTTCCCATTCCTTCAGTATCGCTCTCTCCAGTCTTTCAGGTGTCCCTGACGGTGGCTCAGCGGTCACATCTGCTGTATTTGTTAGGACCCAGAGTTTGGTTCAGGTGAGCTTGGTGACTTGACGTCATGGAAGGCCACCGAGGACCCTCTTTCTGTCTCCTACCTTCTCTTGTCATTTTGTTTTGTTAGCGCTGTCCTGTCCACCTAAAGCAACAGTTTGAGCCCCTCTTAGATCTTCTACTCTCCCTACAGTCTTTTCAGAAATTTAATTCTGCTGTTTTATTATTGTGAACTTGGCAAATTCCAGTGGATGTGGACATTTCCATGTATGAAGAACTGAAGGAAAATTGTCTGAAGCAGGCTCTGTTGTGTCTGGCTTGTGTTTTTAAGTATGTAACAAATTCTCCATTTTGTTCCAAAGCTGCCCTTATCTGTTCTCGTCTATTCATTTTTAAATATTTGACACCCTTTTCTTCTTTTTGGGGGGAGCACCATTATTCCTACCCCAAAAAGCCTCCACCCTTTATAACAAACTGAGTCAAACAGAGCAAATCCATCCACTGGCTGTTGTCTGAAAACCAATGTCTTTTATTGTGAGGCAGCAGGCTTCAGCAGCAGTCCTCTGAAGTTGTGATTGTTACTGCGTTGGTCAGAAGGTTTCAGTATTTCCAAGTATTTTTTCTTTGAAGCGTCATCATCACTGTGTAAATTGTTCTCCCAGTTGTGCTCACTTCACCCTGCATCAGTTCCTACCATCAGTCAGCATGGCATTTATGTGTGCCAGGCACTGTGCTACAAAGAAAGGCAAAAACACAATCCCTGCCCTCTAGAAGCTCACGGTCTGATGGGGGACATAACATAGAAATGACTATACATACAAGCTACATCCAGGGGAAATGGAATGAAGGTCATCTGAGGAGAGGACACTAGGAATTGGGGGTGGTACTAGGAACAGCCTCTTACCAAAGGTGAGATTGGATCTGAGTCTTGAAGGAAAAGAAGGCCAAGACGTGGAGATGACAAGGAAGAGCACACCAGGCACAGGGCAGAGCTAGGGCCAAGGCCTAAAGATAGGAGATGGGGTGTCGTGTCTGAGGACGAGGCAGGAGGCCATTGTAGCTGGATCGTAGATGATAAAGTATAAGAAGACTGGAACTGTCCCTTTGTCCTTTCTTATGCTAAAGTCATGTTCTATTACATTCCTACACCATTCTCAGTCAGCAGGCGCTCCCTTATTTCTAGCTCTTTGTTGCCACAAACAGCTGCAGTGAATATCCATCTGTGTGCATTGGCTCCTTCTCCACATTCTTTGGTGTCCCTAGGTATGGGCTTGGAAGGAGGATCACTGAGTCCATCCTGGGTGGACTTCACAGCTCCCCAGCATGCTTGCCTTTGCATCCCTTGCACTTCAGCTATCTGGGTTTAGGTGTCCTTGACCCCATTCTTGCGGGGCTGCACCACATTCTTGTGTTCTCCGTGGTACCAATGTCTGCCCGCCTACTTCCAGCCCCTCCCACGTTTACCATTCAGGTCATACTTGCAAGTCTGGTGGGCAGGCAGTGGAGCCGTCCCCCTTTTGGCTGTTGTCAGCTGCATTTCTTTCTTTGATCACTGCTGCCCATGCTCTTTGACTAGTCATGCCAGGAAATGGCTCTTTTGTTTACAGATTGGTGCAGATTCCCTGTTTCAGATACATTTACCGCAAAGACCCTTCCCTACTTGCAGGCTCTCATCCTCTCCAAGCAACACTGCCAATACCTTGTCTTACTCTTCTTGAAATCTGGTCATCCCAGACCGAGGATGTGCCCAGTGGCCCCTCTCTTTCCCTTCCCTTTCACAGACTGCTATGGACTGAGTGGAGTGGTCCCTGCCTTTTTAGGTCACCTCCCTCTTCTGTCCTGCAGGCATTTTGTGTAAGGCACACCCCTGGGCAAGGTTATTCAGCTCTGTCCCATGATGGCATGGCTTCAGCCATGGCATTGTTTTCTGCCAGCAGAGAAGAGAATGTCTGACATGTTCATTCTCCAGTGTTTTCCCTCCTTCCCTTTCCTCTTCACTCCTGCTCAAGAATTCACAAATCCAGCCTGATGACGTGTGGCTGGGTGGATTCAGAAAGGTAACCTCCAGGGCCACGAAGGACCAGAGCCACGCATTGGGGATGTTGGGGCTCCTTTGAGGCCAAACCTTGCCTCAGGAGTACCTCGAGTCTGCCCTTTTCATCGTTTACATGTGACCCCACTCTGGTGAGGGGCTGTGAGTGAGCCCCTCTGCTGCTGTAGGTTGTGACCAATAGCCAGGGCCAGCCCTTTCCTTCCCTGCCCCAATACAGTTTTTGTCAGGAAGATTGCCTAGCAGACCTGTCTGGACCATGTCAGAGGGTGCTGGAAATATGTGTTCCTGTGTGTGAATGCAACAAACCTTCAACCCTCCTTGCTTCTCTGTGCTGAGCTTTTCTCAAGAATTTGCATCTGGGTTCCTTGTGGTCATGGCACTAGGAGGCAGTAATGAAAGAGAAATACCTGCACCTCAGCCCAGGGACAGGAGAGCTTGAAGGTGACCCTAGGGGTAGAGGGTGGTTTTTCTGGATTAAGACTGAACAGGCCTGCTCGATCCCATGCTGCTTCCTTCTCCCTTTAGGTAAGATGCCAAGTGGCATCAAAACCAACATCAAGTCAGCTTCAATGCACCCCTACCAGCGGTAAGCTGCCCACCTACCACAGACCCTACTTCTCTGCCTCCTCAGCAACTTGGCCCACCCTCTCCTTTTCTGAATGCCTGGACCTGCTTTTGAAGTGACAGGTTCATGGGCAGAGCCCTTCACAGGCACACCCCATCTCAGAGATCAGGCCTTTTTCCGGGACCTTCACTCTCCTTAAGGTCACTCAGTACTCCCGACTGCTCAGCCCTCACTCTGACTCGGGGAGCATCTGTGCATCCTGTATGGCCTAAGGTAGCCTTGGCCCTAAGGTCCTGGGGCTCTGTGAAGGCCACCTTGGGTAGAAGCAGTTGGTGCAGCTGCTGAGGGGAGGGTCTGGGGATCCCATTTTTAGCCTGGGAGCTGATGTAACAGGCCGGTGTAAAGCACTATCCCTTCACTGAATTGTGAAAAAGCTTCCTGTCCTGTTCTTTGTCTGGGAGGAGATGGCTGCAAGGCCTTGGGCCTGGGTTTGGTCTGGGATCTATGCCCAAGGAAGGCCTGAGGGGTCTCCTCCCACCTCTGCCTACCTCCTGTTGGTCAGTGACAGCAGGAGAGCCCCGGAGTGTTGCTGTACTAGCTGCCTGACTTCCTGCATGCCACATTGGGCATGCTCCAAGGGGATGCACTGTTCCAGCTGTCTACTCTCCACAGCTTCCCTTTACCTCCTCCAAAGCCTCTTTGGGTAGATAACTTGCCCCTGGTACCACAGGAATCCCTTCTGGGTCCCTTATGTATCCTCAGAATAAAAAAGGCTTTAAAGTGATTCGTGTGTCAGTGTTTTACTCTGGGCTGCTTTTTCCTGCCCTTTGCCTTCTCTGCCTGGGTATGGGCTTCTCAGCAGGCCTATGGGGCAAGCCTGACCCCCTTGGCCCAGCCAAGTTCTCATATTCCTCTCCAGTGGTGGAATTTGTGAGATTCCAACACTTCAGACAGTTTAGCTGTTACCTGCCCTCTCTCCTGTTTGCCTGGAGAAGCATTTTTCAATGCCTGGCAAGCTTGGAGCCCTGCCCACCCAACTTACCTTGTGTTGTTTAGATGGGAAATATGCATGAGGCCTGAGGACCCCAAGCACTCCCGGCACTCCCAGGAATGCTGCTAAATGTCAGACATTCAGGGGCCACGCTTCCCTGTGCCAACCATTTCTGCAGCTCTCCCACTAGGATTGGTAAACCTCCAGGACTTGGGAGCACCTGGGTTCAGGGCTCACCTGCAACACTACCTGTGGGGCCCTGGGCAAGGCCCTTCCCTTCTCCTTGACTTGGTTTGGGAGGATCCTGGCACCTGGAAACCAGCCTTAGGGTGGCAGAGTCCTTATGCAACGACCTCGGTTAGGTGGACTCTGAGGATGTGTGCTCCTTCTGGACACACAATCTGGTATCTTTGAGAAAATACTTGGAAAGGCATCTGCTAACGAAAAGTCTGTGCCCTCGGGCTGCGCCACCTCTAGAGGAGCCACTATATGTGAACTAGGGACATGCCATGGCCCTTGATCCTTCAAGAGGTATTTGTAGCAAGTGGTGGCCCTTTTACTTTCCCCAAAGGGATCAGGAGATAAGAATAGAGCAGTCCTAGGGCAAAGATTAGGTTTGGCTAGCCAAGCTCCTGAGTCCTCAGAGTAGGAAGCTCAGGATTGCAGGTTAGACCTTCCTCAGTCCTGAGCTTTGATGGACATCTGCCTTTCACCCACCTGGCCCTGCCTGCGTCTGTGTCACAGCTCCCATTACCCAATCTTTTTAGTTTTCCTGTGATTGTCCTTTGTCCCAGTTTCCTCCAATCTCAAGCCCCAGATGCTCCCCTTACCTAGCTGGCTCACTCCCCCCCTTCTCCCTCAGCCTGATAGGGAGGATACCAGGGATTACCACCCGCCTCTGAAATGCTCCGCACCAGTTCCAGCCAGGCCCTTTGCCACCCCCACTACCCCTTTGCAGCTGGGAACAATCCGCACATTGTGAAGCAGCCCGGAGGAGAACAATCCTCCATGGACAGTGACCTCTCTGTGCTTTGGAGGCAGTCGGGACCTGCGTGAGTCAAGGCTTCCAAACACCCACCCCAGGCACCAAGGCAACCAGCTCAGGATGTTTCTTTCTCTACAGCATCCCCTTTCCCCTGTTCATTTGGGCTCAGGGCCTGCTGCCCCTCACTCAGCTAAGCCAGGGGCTGGGCTCCAGCGGGTCTCCTGAACAGCAACATTTCAGGGCAAGTGCCCAGTGTGCACCTGGCCACTCCAAATGTGGCAGGTGTCAGAGGCCAAGGCCAGCCCCCCATCCCAGAAGCAGCATTCTATAGCAGAAAGATCACAATGTCTTCATCTGTGACCCGAGGATTGAATTCTTTGGTCCTTTCTAGCACCCTCTGACCCTAGGAGATCCCAGCTGCCGTCTTCATGTGTGTGAGGGGGTGTCATATCAGTGGCCCTGGTTACCCAATCTTCCCTGGGACCCCTGGGGTCCCAGCTCACTGAGATACACAAGGGTTCATTTGGTCTAGTGTTAAAGGTCACTTAGGTCCAGAGACCTCCTCAGTTGACCGGCCAAACTCAGATGAAAATGCCCAGCAGCTCAAGCCCAAGCTGGCAGGTGGCAGAAGAGACATACTCCTTTGGTAGGGCGCGTTCCTCCCTGAAATCTTTCCTGGAATGGGCAACCACAAGAGCACCATGTCCACACTTTTGGAACTGGATTCAGATTCAGCAATCATATCCTGAAGGACTTGGAATCCAGTCATGTGAGGACAACTTGAAGGAATGGGACACAATCAACCTGGAGAAGGTTTGGGGGGACCCAAGTGCTGGCTCAACATATTCAAAGGACTGTTTTGTGGAGCAGGGGTCACACTTGTTCTGGCTGGCCCTAGAAAACAGAAGAGGAGCAGTGGGAGAAAGTTAACAAAAGGCAAAGGTAGGCAGATAGATTAGGAAAGACCTCTTGGAACCGTGAGAGCTGCCCTGGGCTTCCTTGGAAAGTAATGAGCTCCTCATCACTGCAGGTCTTCAGGTGGAGGTGGGCGGACTATGGTCCCCTTCAAAAAAAAAAACTGCCATGAAAAGAATGGCAACTTAGCAGCTGCTCCTGTTACAAAGAATGAGGAGGGAAAGGAATTACTTTTCTTTCTTGAGGCAGCCAAGTGTGCAATAAAGAGAAAGCCAGACTTGGAGTCAGGAAGACCTGAGTTCAAATTTGGCCTTAGACACTAGCTGTGTGACCCTGGGCAATTCACTTATCCTCTGTGTGCCTCAGTTTCCTCAATTGTAAAATGGAGATAATACTAGCACCACTTCCCAGGGTTGTCGCAAAGGTAAAATGAGATAATATCTGTAAAGCACTGGGGACCTGGTACATAGTAGGCTCTCTATAAGCGGTTTTAACTGTTGTTATTCAATGAAATTCAAATTAATTCAATTCAGTTGAATTACAGTTCATGAATGCCTCAAGAAGGCTCCCAAAATCAATCACTTTGAGGCAAAATTGATGAGAGGGGAAGGATGAGAAAATCCTTAAGAATGCTGCGAGAAAACAGTCAAAATATGTCCAAGTAATCCTCCTCAGAGTACAGGCATGACCATATCACTACCCCTCCTCAGTAAGCTCCAGTGAGTCCCTATCACCCTCAGAATCAAAGGCAAAATCCCCAATTAAGCATTCAAAGCTCTTATGACCAAGAGCCCCTGACCCTGATACCAGCACCTTTTCATTCTACTTCTTCCATGCCACCAACGTGCTTTGTGATGGAGTGACCCTGGCCTCTGGGCTGTTCTTCAAACAAGACATTCCACCTCCTGAATCATGGCATTTTCACTGACTGGAATACTCTCCCTCATCTTGGCTTCCTTTAAATCTCAGCTAGAATTCCACTTTCTACAAGAAACCTTTCCCAGTGCCCCCTTATGAGGGAAGGCTAACGTCTTCCCTCAGAGACAGCCTCCAGTTCACTGTATGTGGTTGGTGGTTGTAGACTCAGCTCCGTGAGGGCAGGGAATGCCCTTCTTCGTATCCCCAGTGCTTACCACATAGTACACACTTAATAAATGTTCTCTGAACAGGAGAACATTGCACACAGCAACATGGTGTGTTCTCAGGAATGCAAGGATCTAAGACAATTCTAAAAGACTCACGATGGAGAATGCATCCACACATCCAGAGAAAGAGCTGTGGAGTCTGAATGCAGATGGAAGCAGAGGATTCTTACAGCTTTTCCCTTTTGTTCTGATTCTTCTGTTACATGACTATGTAACAGAAATATGTTTAATATGATTGTACATGTGTAACATATCAGATTGCATGTCATCTTGGGGAGGGGGAAATTTAGAATTCAAAATCTTATAAAAGTGAATGTTGACGACTAAAAATAAATAATTTTGAAAACCAATAAAATGAGATCTTAAGAATTAAAAAAAAAATGTTCATCGACCGACTGGTTCAGAAGTAAGGGATGAGAGGCCAAAGGCTTGGCAATGGGCCACATATCAATACAGTACAAATACTTTGACAAGAGAGCCAAATATTGAAATTAATCACAAAAAATGAAATTAATTCTACTCTGGCTTTTGGGATTCTCTCATTTAGCATTAACACACATCCCTTTAGACTTCTTACTCTCTTTCCCTTTTGTTTTACGTAGTACGGGTTAAGTGAGTGGGTTAGGGGGGCTGGATTTGAACTCTGGTTCACCTGACTCCTGGGCTAATGTGCTAACCATCTTACCCCCTGACTGCCTCGGACAGACTGCTCTTTCCATCTTCAGGCACTCAGAGAAACTTGGCTCCTCAGAAGACAATGCATACTTAGCCATCCTTTCCAGCACTGGTTACAACTTCTGGAATGCCCTCAACTCCCTTGCCATTGTGGAAGAATTGGAATACTCTCCATCTGTATCACTACTTCCAGATCCTCCCTCTCCCACCATCACTCTGAAGTTAACCTTCCCTCCTTTGAGGTTCATTCAATCCATATTTACAACCCAGTCCAATTCCTGGTGGTTATTCTCCATTGACATGCAGAACATTCTCTGTCTCTCTGTCTCTGTCTCTCCATTTCAACCCTTGATCTCATAGTAGGAGACTTGGAAGGCAAAGTACTAACAGCTTTGGGGATAGGGAAGGTCATAAAAGAAGGACACCTGCCAAAGGTGGCACTTAAACTGAGTTGCAAAAAAACAGATGTAGATCATGAGGCAGAGATGAGGAGGAACAACATTCTGGCATGGGGTCAATCAATTCAAAGGCTGGAGCGAGGGGATGGAGTGCTGGGTGTGAGAAACAGCAGAGTGGCTCATGGAGGAGAGCAAAGTATGTAAGAACACAGGAAAGGTAGGAGGAGGCCAGGCTTTTACGAGCCTCAACTGACAGAGAAGTTTGCATTTAACATCAAGGCAATGCTTGCTTGAGTGGGAAGGTGATGTGGCAGACAGGCATTTTAGAAAGATCCATTTGAAACAGAGTGAAGGCTGGCCTGGAGGAGGGCTCTGAGACAGAGACCAACCAGCAGGCTACTAAAACCTTCTGAGTGAAAGGTGACGGCTACAGTGGCAGCGATGATGTGAAGAGAAAGCACACGTGAAATATTGTGGACAAGGAAATGACGATGTTAGGTAATAGTACCTGGGACAGACTAATTGCTTAATAAATAAAGGCCTTATAGATCTGATTGGATCTGTGGACTGAATTCAAGTAAGAATTCATGGGTGACACCTGGTTTGAGAGATTGAGCATCTGGGAAGATGGCGGTGCCTTCCACAGTACTGGAAAAGGGGAAGGATTTGAGAGGAAAGAGAATGAGTTTGAGCTGTGGCTGTGTTGAGTTCAAGATGCCCATAGGCCATCCAGCTGGAATGTCCATTTGGCAGTTGGAGACCACCCTGGTGACAGGACGTGCTGAGGTTAAGCCTAACTCCATGCCTACAGGGCCAGAAGTGGCCCCAATTCTATATGGCTATGGATGCAAGACTACTTCTGAGAGAACAGAGCTTGTATTCTGGTTCAGCCAGAGGTTTCCATAGACTCCAGGGCTTCACAGGGGTTTGCATAGACAGGTATTGGACACTTTCCAACTCCTGAGAGGCCCCTTGACCCTCCCTCCCATGTCAGAGTGTAGCCTGAGCATAGATGTCTGAGGTATTTACACCTCCACAGGAACCCAAGCCACTGTCTGTCCCCCTGCTCCCTCCCCCCCACCTTTTGGGGTCTGTTAGGCTCTTTTTCTTCCTGGGTGACCTATCTCCCCTCAGACTTCCTTTTTTTCACCCTTACTTCACCTGTCCAATTATGCATTAGCTAAACTGGTGTTCTCATCCTTCTTCATATGAGACTCTGCCTCCTACCCCCAAACCTTTATAGTGACTGTGCCCATATCTGTGAAGTCCGCTTATCCTCTAGTGCCCTTTCCCCAGTACCTTGTACTGACTTTGCATGTACCCATCTCTGTAGAGAAGCCCTAGAGATCAGCATATTCTCGTGGTTAGATAGTCCTTGCTGCCTTTCTGTGCAAACCCCTGGAAGTGCTTGAAGTCCCTGTCTGGAATTGAAAAAAAAAGTCTCTTCTCTCCATCCCAGGAGGAAAAAAGAGCAGGAATCTCTTAAGAAATGAGGTGTGTACAAAGTGAGTATTCTAGAAGCTTGGAATTCTCCAATGCCAGTCTGTGCAAACCCCTGTGACTCCCTGGAGTCTATGGAAGCCCCTGGCTGAACCTGAATACAAGCATAATCTCTACTTCTCTCCATCCCAGATGGAGGGAGGAGTGGAAATCTCCAGAGACAAGAAAAGTATACAAACTCACTGAGGGAGCTGATATCTATGATAGGGAATGAAGGCATTGGGGACACATACCTGGTGCCCAGGTGGTTTCCAAATCTTGTCATTTCCACCTCCACATTACTTACACCTGTTCCCTTCTCTCTGCTTACACAGCTACCACTCCCATTTCAACCCCTCAACACCTCTTACCTGGATTATTGCAATAGTGTCCTAAGCAAGCTTCTTGGGTTATGGCTATGCTCACACCTATCCAAACTGCATCACCCTCCTACCCAATGACTCCCTTCCCTGTTACCTCCAGGATCAAATAGAAACCCCTCTATCTGGCATTGAAAGTCCTTTCCAAATTGACTTCTGCCTATCTTTCTCATCTGTGGGCCAGTCAAACCAGCCTCATGCATGATCCTACATCTCCTATCTCTACACCTTTGCACTGGCTTTCCCTGCCTCCCTCTGTCTCTCAGAATCCTTGATTTCCTCTGAGATTCACCTTAAGTGTCATACCTACCTGAAGCCTTTCCTGATCCCTCTCCACCCCCATCCCCACCCCATCACCACTGTGAACATGTATCTGCATATGTGTCGGCTCTGGCGAGTGTGTGCGCTTCTGAAGTGCAGGCTTGTTCCAGATTTGTCTTGGTAACCCTAGCGTCATGTACAGTATCTGGCAAATAGTAGCCACTTAATGTTTGTCGATAGATTGATAGGGATAACCCACAAATGGAAAACAGCAGCCTTGGTCCAAGAACCAGTTTGGAGGACCTGAGTCATTATAAGGTGTAGCATGAGCTAAACACAGCAGTGAAATGGGGGAGTGTGTCCAGGTGGGCTCCATCTCATTTGAACTACTGGGGGTCTCTGACCCTCTCATTGTTTAAGGTACAATATGCAGATGGGCATGAAAGGACTGGGCTGTTCCAGGATTATTGTTATGCCTTTGTTAATATTCCCTCCTATATGCTGAAACTACAAGTATTGCCTCCATTTTAAGAATCTCCTTTCCTAAATAGTAAAAACTTCAGAGCTATCTGAATCCTTTTGGATTTCATGTTAATAGTTGCTGTCTTAAATGATGAACAGAAAGCTTTCAGCAAAACCTGGAAAGACTTACATGAACTGATACACAGGGAAATGAGCAGAACCAGAGCACTGTGCACAACAACAGCAATATTGTACAATGATCAACTGGGAAAGGCTTAACTTTCTCATCAATACCATGATCCAAGACAATTCTGAAGAACTTATGATGAAAAATGCCACCCACCTCCGAAGAAAGAACTGATGGATTCTTTATCTTTCTTGATTTTTTTGTCTGTGTTTTCTTTTACAACATGATTAACATGGAAATATATTTTGCATAACTGTACATGTATAACATATATGAAATTGCTTGCCTTCTCAATGAGGTGGTGAGGGAGAGGTCAGAAGGAAGAGAATTTGGAACTCAAATTTTTTTTTAAAAAGAATGCTAAAAATTGTTTTACAACTCAGGAGCAGCTTTGTTTTCATGCTCTCATGGGAATCTCTAGGATCCCCTTCCTCATCAGGTGTTGATTCATTTTCCTTTGTCTTGCAATGCTTGGTCATAGATGCCTCATCTCTACATAATCTAGGAGCCATCTTTCCTTTTGCAATTAATATCTTTCCTATTGGCTTATCTGCTTGTGCTCAAGGTTTTTATTTCAGTTTTGTTTCTGCTGAGGTCTTGAGCAATTTTTCTATTTTCCTAACGCTGGCTTTCTAGCTCCTTCTGTTTTGATGCTGGTTTCCCTGGGGGCTGCCCCTCAAAGCCTTCTTCCACATGGAGTGATTCATGGTTCACCAGCGTCAGCCTCTGCTTCCAGTGACTTCTGGGAGGCAGAACTGGCCCCAGATGGATGCTGGTCTCTGCCTCATGATGTTTGGATATATGTCTGGGGTAGGGAATATTAGAACAGTAGAGTTGAGCTCTGTTGAGGCAGCTAGGTGATCCAATGAACAGAGTGATGGGCCTAGAGTCAGGAAGATTCTTCTCTCTGAGTTCAAATCCAACCTCAGACACTTACTGTGTGATCCTGGACAATTCACTTCACCCTGTTTGCCTCAGTCTCCTCATCTATAAAGTGATCTGGAGAAGGAAATGGCAAACCATTCCAGTGTCTTTGCTAAGAAAATGCCAAATGAGGTCACAGAGTCAGACATGACTAATCGACAACCACCACCACGCTCCTTTCCCTATCCTGGATTTTTTGTTTACCTCAAAAATAAGAAGACACATGTTCCTAATGAACTTCATTTTACTAGATTTAGTCCAGTGCTCTCTCTGGCCTGTCATGATTCTTTTGAATTCTGACTCTATGACTTATCATCTGTGTTTGTTAGCTAATCTTCTTCTCTTCCAACCTGGTGTCATCAACAAATCTGATAAACCTGCAAGTCTATGACAAAAACGTTCCAGGTATCACAGAACCAAGTAAAGATCCCTGGGGCACATCACTGGAGACCTCTAGCTGCCAGTGAACCATTAACAATTAATGAATAATCTAGCCATTTCTGAATCTGTCCAGTGGCATTGTCTCATCTCCATCTTTCTGTCTTCTCCACAAGAAGGGTATAAACACTTCATCAGAAGCTGTGCTAAAACCAAAAGAAATTCTACCTACAACATGGTGCTCATGTGCTAGTGAAGCAATCATGTTCCCAAAGGAAAGGAGCCAAGTGTGGTAGGACCGGTTCTGGATGAGGCCAGATTGGCTTCCTTTGCTAGAGGTTTGACAACAGCTAGATCATTTAATGATCTACTCTAGAATTTTTCAAAGAATCCAAACTCACTGGCCTCAAGCTTGCAGACTTTCTTCTCTTTCCTTTTGTGAAAACTGGGACCACATTTTCCCCTCTCTGACTTTGCAGCTCCACCTTCCCCAATCTCCATGATCCCTCACATGTCACTAGCAGGGTCTCAGGAATCCTAGCTGTTACTTCCCTGCTTGACTTCAAAGATTCAGGGCAGGTCAGTACTCTCTCACCATCTCCCTGGTTATCACAGGTATCAGGTATTTTTGTTCTGTCTTTTCCTTTTTTAAAAAAATTTACTTTTAACATTCATTTTAAATGTTGGGTCCCAAATTCTTTCCTTCCCTCCCCCACTTCCTTACTCATTGAGAAGGCCCAGCAACATGCTATCAAGTAAAGTTGTACAAAACATATTTCCATATTAGCCATGCTTAATAAAAAAAAAAATCAAAAGCAAGAAACATTAAGAAAGTGAAAAACATCTACTTTAATCTGCACTGAATTCATCAGTTCTCTCTTTGGAGATCAATTGTCATTTCCAATGTAAAGAGCATCTCCCTTTGTGGAGAAAACAAAGACAAAACAGCAATCAGGTGACTCTAACCTTCTCTCTGTTTCAATTAGCATCATCATCTCATTGGTCCCAACGGTCATCCCAGCACTTCTCAAGTTCTTCTCTTTTCCCCAGGATAGCTTAAAAAAGTGAACTTTTTCTTTTGTTGGTTTCCTTTCCAGCCTCAACTTGCCCGGAGCTTTAGCATTTCTGACATTTTTTATGCCTCTTTCTTATATCCGTCTTCTGTTATCTTGCCTTGTTTTTGTCTTCTTTAAATTCTGAGTTAGCCAGGGAGATCCCCCTGTGCATCCACATCAGCCACTTCAAATAATCTTTGTCTTTACCATATGAACAGTACAGAGTCTCTTCCTATCACGCAGATCCTTGACAGCATCCTTTACGCCAGTTCTTTCTCAAAGGTCTCCTATTGATCCCCCACATGGCCTTCTGTGTGATAATCATTTGTAATTGCTAAGAAACCATTGTGTTCTATGTCTCCCTACTATTCAGCAACACTGGCAGAATATTAGTGTTGAAAAGATGGACCTTTGTTTTCATGAAAAGCTTGAAGTCACTGAAGGACTTTGCAGTTTCCAGAAGTCAATCCAGCTTGCTCTTCTCCACCTGATTAATTCTGGGTCCAGCTTGTTGTACTTCTGCACCATCTGTTCCAGATATATGCATTTCTGGGCAAACTCTTTGGTGGTTTACATCCATTCAGATGCAACTTGAAACTTATACAATACAAAGAGCTATTAAATTGTACGTACCCTTTGACCCAGCAATACCCACTAGGTATATCCCAAAGAGATCAAAGAAAGAGGAAAAGGACTCATATGTACAAAATTTTTATAGCACCTATTTTTATGGTGTCAAAGAAACTGAGAATATGCCTATCAACTGGGGAATGGTTAAAAAAGTTATGGTATATGAATGTGATGGAATACCATTATGCTCTAAGAAATGATGAAGGGGTTGGTTCCAGAAAAACCTGAGACCTGTATAAACTGATACAAAATGAAGTGAGCAGAAACAAGAGAACAATGTACACAGTAACAACAACATTGTAGTCAACTGTGAAAGAGTAACTGATGAACACAATGATGGAACACAATTCCAAGGACTGATGATGAAACACGCTATCCACATCCAGATACAGAACTGATAGATTCAGATTACAGAGTACAAAGAAGCGTATTTTCTTTTTTCCTTCCTTCCTTCCTTCTCTTTTCTTTCTCTCTTTCTTTTTTGGAACATGGCTAATGCTGGAAGTTGTTTAGCATGACTATAACTATTAATAATATGTTTTGTTTTTCTTGCTTTCTCATGAGGGGGAAGTTCAGATAGAGAGGGAAAGAATTTGGAACTGAAAAGAGGATAAAAAAGTTTCCATGCTTTACAGGAAAAAAAGAAAGGGAGAGGAGGAGGGGAGAGAGAGAAAAAAAAAGAGAGAGAGAAAAGAAGAAAGAGAGAGAAAGAAAGGAAAGGAAAGGAAGGAAGGAAGGAAAAAAGAAAGAAAAAGAAAAAGAGAGAAAAATCTAGACAATAGATGGTCCTCATCCACTTGATCTTTTCTGTGTGGATGGTAAAACTAAACTTAACTTTGAGTGGTTATGGGTCTCTTCCAGGAGGCCCTGCAAGCCCCTTCCAGGGCTTGATACCATCAGTAAAATGTTATTCACAGACAGGAAGACCTAGACAACTTCATCATCCACTTGAAGAGAATTTCTCCTTGACTTGGACTCTGAGCTAGATCCCTTCTGTCACAGACTCACCATCCCTTTGGTGTACATAAATGTCCGTATTTGATGTCCCACCTAATGTTTCTTATTAGAGAGTGACTGAACATGTTATATCTGATGTAATACATTATACATTGCTGAATATCACTTAGTGAATAAATATTTATAAAGTACTTACTATTTACTACTTACACAGCCCCTGTGCTAAGCACTGAGGCTATAAAGAAAGGCAAGGGATAATCCCTGCCCTTGGGGAGCTCACAATCTAATGGCAGACCTGATTGTTTACGGATGATGGCCTGAATAATGTAGAGCTGGCTCTCCTAAAAAAACTGTGTAGATGGGAAAGTAAAGTAAGTCAGTAGGTCATGAAGGTTAGTAATTATTGATGTTCTCAAAGCAATGTTATCGCACTATGAATTATATGGTTTGAGATTTTCTTCCACACTTCTGTAATTTTCCTTTCCTTGTACAAATGTTCCCCAAGGCTTTCACAATTGTGTCACCTCCAACATGGATCTCCTCTGCATACACTTGGCCCAATCCAGCTACTTTTTCCCACCTTTGTTCTATTTACTGCCATTTCTACCTCTCCTAAAGGCATATGTAGGACTATGGGATCAGGGGGCCCAAAGGTAGTGATTCTCATGCCTTTTTAAACAAATTTTTGCAGATCTTTTCCTTGTTTCTTCTATTTGAGGCCCTTTCTCCATTTTTATCTTTGAACACCCTTTTGATGACATTGCTAAAGGTTGGATCTCTTGCCAAGCTTTCCTTAAACTGATTTTGCCCTCTACCGTTTCTCTCCACATTACGAAATGATACTTCTAATCATCTAATTTTTTGTAAGGTTTTATAGACAAGTTTACAGTCTAACCTGATGTTACCTTTGGCAGCTTTCTCTGTTGGGTAAGTCAGATGTTTGTTGCCAGAGGGCGTTTGAGGCCTTTTTGATCTCCATGTTGTCATAATTGATCTACATCATTTAAACTTCTCTATAAAATTATTAGCCAATATTGATGTCATCTTCTGTTCATTTTCCATGTTTGATTACCAATTATTTGTTAAGATAGTTCAGGTTTGAATTGTTTCAAGTGTATGTCATCTCTTTCTCTCATTCTTACTCTTTCTTTATCGCAGATGAGCATACTTCTTAATAAGTACCACTCTTTACTATCCTATTTCTATTCAGTAAGGTCGGCCTGCCAAGAGCTGTGGTCCAGCCATGAGTTTCATCCCACCAAGCAGGTTTAGTTCCTCTCCTGTTATCAGTACCCTTTTTTCCTTTCTCTTGTTACTTGAACTGTGGCTGTTGATCTTCAGGCTTTTGAAGCCACAAGTGGTGCCACCAGCATTTTTCTTGCATTTTTCCCCTCTTGTGAGTTTCTCACTACTAGTCTTCTTTTACTGATGTTACCCTTTACAGTGTCTAGCTTCTATAGAATGGGTGGAGAGAGGGAGTGTAGGATGTCACATACAGTTTTCTTCAGCCCTTTGTCCTTTTTTAATGAAAAGGAGATCGTAAAACACATTCTTACAACCTGACAATGAAGCCCCTTAATCAGGCTGGTGGGATTATGGGACATCAGCCAATGATACCACACAGGGGACTTCTAAGGAAGAGCTGAGAGGATCACCCAACACCATGTTTCACCTTGGGCCTTTTACTAAATGCAGCATGGGGCAGCAAAGGATGTATCTCTCCTTGCCCCATTGGCAATGACACTTGAATTCAACCTGAAAGAGAAATTCAAGGATTTGCTTCCTAGATCTAAATCCTCCAACTGATGAGAGGATTGGGAATGTGAACATTTCAAAGAGCACGTGCAACATTGAGTTGAGTGAGTTGGTGTGAACTTTTGAGATCTGGAGCTGGGAACTGGGACTGTATGATGTGGGAGACACAGAGTTATCTCCATACCTCTGACAGGGAGTCACTGACTACTGCTACACTTGTCATCTTATGATAGTTTTGGGGTGATGTCTCACCTTCCAGTGCTTAATTTTATTCTACCTTAGGGAGCTGTTTCCTCCTCAAAGCTTCCCTTTCCTTCTTCTTTGGCATGAGTCCTTAATTCATAATTCATAAACTGTCTTTAGCAGTGCATTTAGGATTCAGATATATTTGAAATACATTTGTTGTTGTGGAGTTGTTTCAGCCATATGGCAAAGATTTGGGAGTAGTTTGTCATTTTCTTTTCCAGCTCATTTTACAGATGAGGAATGAAAGCAGACAGTGTTAAGTGACTTTTCCAAAGTCATGTAGTTAGTGTCTGAGGCTAGATTTGAACTCAAGTCCTGATTCCAGGCCCAGAACTCTATCTACTGTACCTTCAAGGTGCAACTTGAAATACATATTCATTAATTTACCAGATACTGACTTAAAGGATTCCTTGACCATCATACATTCTCCTTTACCAACCAAGAAATCACAGATTGACATAAGAAGTCTGAGGATTTAAATAGCCTTTATCAAAGGGACTCCTAGAAAGATCTAGAAATTACCTCAGAGGACAAATCTTGCATTAAACAAATCAAAAACAGTATGTCTATAACAGAAAGGGAAAACATGTCAAAAGTACATTTGTCAATAGTAGTAACCAAAATAATCTGGTGCTGCCTAAGAAATAGAGTGATGGAAGAGAGTAAATATACAATACACAGTATAAATGGCCATAACAATCTAGGGTTTGATAAACCCAAAGACCCAAGCTTTTGGGTCAAGAAATTACGCTTTGACAAAAACTGCTGGGGAACCTGGAAAGCAGTTTGGCAGAAACTAGGTAGACCTAAGTCTCATACTATGTACTAAGATAAGGTCAAAATGGGTATGTGACCTAGAAATGTTTTCCCTATAAATAATATTTTATTTTATTATAATTTCATTTTGTTTATATTTATTCATAGTTTATATTTTAACATCATATTTTATTCCCTATATTTTATTTTTCCCAATTACATGTAAAAATAATTTTTAATGTTCTTTTTTAAAATTTTGAGTTCCAAATGCTCTCTTTCCTTGCCTCTCCTCCTTCTTCATTGAGAAGGCAAGAAATTTGATACATGTTATACATACGCAGTCATCCAAAACATATTTCCATATTATTCATGTTGTGAAAGAAACCCCACAAAAATAAAGTGAAAAATAGTATTCTTTGGTCTGTATTCAGACTTCATTTAATTCTTTCTCTACAAGTAGATGGCATTTTTCACTGTGAGTTCTTCAAAATTGTGTTGGATTACTGTATTAATCAGAGTAGTTAAGTCTTCCACAATTGAGCATCATTACAATATTGCTATTACTGTGTACAATGTTCTCCTGGTTCTGCTCACTTTACTTTGCATCAGTTCATGAAAGTCTTCCCAAGTTTTTCCAAGAGCATCCTGCTTATCATTTCTTGTTAGCACATTAGTATTCCTTCACAATCATATATCACAACTTGTTCAGCCATCTATAATTGATGGACATCTAAGTTTCCAATTCTTTGCCAACACATGAATTAGACATAAAGTGTGGTATCACAAGCAAAGTTTCCAATTCTTTGCCAACACATGAATTAGACATAAAGTGTGGTATCACAAGCAAATTCAGAAAACATGGAAATTTTTACCTGTCAGGTCTATGGATAAGGAAAGAGTTTATGACCAAACAAGAGATAGGATCTCAAGAAGTATAATAGATAATTTTGACTACATAAAATTTCAAAGGTTTTGCACAAACAAAACCAATGCAGCCAAAATTAGAAAAAAAGCAGGAAAGTGGGGAAAATTTTTATTGTAAGTTTCTCTAATAAAGGTCTCATTTATAAAATATATAAGGTACTAGTCAAATTTATAAAAATAAAAGATACTCCAAATGAAAAATGGTCAAAGGATAAAAGCAGGCAATTTTGAGAAGAAATCAAAGTCATATTCTTAAAATGCTCTAAATGACTATTGATCAGAGAAATGCAAATTGAGATAACTTTGAGGTATCACTTCACATTTATCAGATTGGCTAACATTACAGAAGAGGAAAATGACAAATGCCAAGGGAATGTGGAAAAGCAGGGACATGAATGCACTGCTGGTGGAGTTGCAAACTAGTATAACCATTCCAGAAAACAATTTGGAACTTTGCCCAAAGGGCTATAAAACGATCTATACCCTTTGGCCCCACAATCCTATAACTAACTCTGTATCCCAAAGAGATCAAAGAAAAGGACCAATATGTACAAAAACATTTGTAACAGCCATTTTTTTTCTGGTGGCAAAGAATCAGAAATTGAGGGAATGCTCATTGGGAAATGACTGAACAAGTTTTAGCGTATGATTGTACGATGAAATACTATTATGTGATAAGAAATGATAAACAAGATGCTCTCAAAAAAACCTGGGAAGACTTATATGCACTGATGCAAAATGAAGTGAGCAGAACTGGGAGATCGTTATACACAGTAACAGCAATATTGTAATGATGATCAACTGTGAGAGCCTTAGCTACTCTGATGAATATGATGATCCAAAACACTTCCAAAGGACTCATCGTGAAAAATGTTGTCCATCTCCAGAGAAAGAACCGATGAATTCTGCGTGCAGCTCGAAGCATACTTTTTCACTTTCTTTATTTTTCATGCTTTTTTTTCCCTCTTCAACATAGTTAATATGAAAGTACAACAAGTAGATGGTACAGCGGATAGAGGGTCAGGAAGACTTGAGTTCAAATCTGGCCCAGACACTTCCTAGCTGTGTAACCCTGGGCAAGTCACTTAACCATGTTTGCCCGAGTTTCCCTATCTATAAAATGAGTGGGAGAAGGAAAGGCAAATCACTCCAGTACCTTTGCTAAGACACAAAATGGGGCTACAAAAATCAAACATGACTAAAAATGACTAACCACCACCAATATGGAAATACACTTTGCGTGACTTCATATGTGTAATTGATATATTGCTTGCTTTCTTACTGGGTGGGAGAGGGACTAAATGGAGGGGGGAAATTTGGAACCCAAAATTTAAAAAAATGTTCAAAATAAATAAAAAGTTTTAAAATACATTTGTCCTGTTAGATCATGACAGTCAATAGTACATAGCTTCAAGGACTCTGGGATATGAGAAAGATGTTGTTTTCATTCTTCATTCTCAAAGAGGACCTTGAAATCTACAAGATGATGCCATGACTTGAATGTGAATTCTATCTAAGTGAGGGAGGGCTGTGCAAGGTCACCAGTCTTTCTCCTCTGGAACCATCTGGGTCCAATGGCCAGATATAGATCAGAACAACTGGAGATGGCCCCCTGTGAGAAAGATAAAGCAAATTACAAAGATAGTAAATGATGACAAGAGGACCAATTGTACCTAGTCATATATTAACATTTTTTAGTGCAGCATTGGTTTTGGAATCAGAAAGACCTAGTTCAAATCCAGCATCAGATACATAATAGTTGTATGACCCTGGGCAAGTCACTTAACCCCTGCTTACCTCAGTTGCCTCAACTATAAAATGTATGTAATCATATTACGTACTTTCCAGGATTGTTGTGAGGGTCAAATGAAATACGTGTAAAAGTGCTTAGTGCCTAGTAAGAATAGGCACCAAATAAATAATTTCCTGCCCCTTCTCAGAGGATTAGTCCTGAAGGATTGGAGGGGAGAATTTTGTATTTCAAATGCTGTATCTCATGAGCCCCACTATTTTTATCAGTTTCTATTAATGAGTCAGAATTAAGTAAGCTTCTTTGAAAGGTAGTAGGGTAAGAACAGTTAGTACAAAACCTCCCTCTCCCAAAGATCTGTGATATCCTCACCCACAAATACATACAGAGTCCAGGGGAAAGTGGGTTCAAGGTTAGAGAGCTCTAAAGGGTAACTCACAGCTCTCAGAAGTCCTTTCCCTGGAGTCCTCAAGATGTTGCCCTTAGGGAGCTTTGTTGATAGAGCTTTGCAGTTGCATCTCTCCCCATGTCTAGTGTGTCCCTGGGTCCTAAGGCAGCCATCGCTGTCCTAGAGTCACCATTAAAATGCCAATGAAAAATTCCAGATCCTACATTTGTACAAAGTTCAAGACATCCTTCTCTGTCTTGCTCAGGGTGAATGAGAGGGAGGAAAACTGAGGTCATGGTAGATAGGCTAGGGCAAGGGCCAGGGTTCTTTTCTTCCTTCCACCAAATGATTCCTTTTCAGAAACTTGACTGAAAAACTTCTTTTCTATGCTCTTCGATGCTTGAACCTCTGGGTTCTGACTTAGTTTGTTATTTTTTTAGACAACTCACCAAGTGGGACTAATATGATACAACAATATTTGAGTTCATCCAACAACTTTCAAGGATTACTTACTCTTTTTTGTGACCTGAACCCATTTGGTTTCTAATAAAGCTTATAGATCTCTTCTCAAAATCAGGTTTGTAAATGCATAAAATAAAGTACGTAATAGTGCAAAGGAAACCAATTATATTGAAATATCATTATAAAAAAACCCTAGATGATAGGACCCAGGTTAAGAACCCTTGGTCTGGACCCAGAAATACTACTACTAGGTCTGTATTTCAAAGAAATCAAAGAAAATGAGAAAGGACCTATATGTACAAAAATATTTCTAGCAGCAATTTTTGGTGGTGGCCAAGAACTGGAAATTGAGGGGATGCCCATGGAATACTCTTGTGCTACAAGAAATGACAAACAGGATGGTTTCAGAAAAACCTGGGAAGACTTATGTAAACTGATTCTGTTGCAGTTTCATGAGATGTTGTGGTGGCCTCATCTCAAAGAATTCAGTCAGACCACTTCTAATCCAAGTATGAGAATTTATTGAGGACTGACACCCACTATTCTCCAAGAGGTACTGTGGTTTCTGTCTTACAGGGAGAAGGAGAAGGTCTGTGGCTAGGTACTTGCTCCTTAGATCCTTACTTATCTCTGTGAAGAGTATCAGGCCAGATTCATATTTATCTGCTGGGTACAAATCTGGTTCCAAACAAAATGTTTACCTGGTCACTACCCTTTAGTAGTGACTTAGTATACTGTCACCATTCACTGCCTGGCAGTGAGTGCCTTGGCATCCTGAGTGCTAAGCCCAGTGATTGGCACTTAATAAATCTTTATTAACTGACTAACCCACCTGTTCTTTCCTCCAAATAACTAGTTCACAAAAGATCATCCCAAATATCCAAATAATGAGAAAACTCACTAATTTAAACAAAATGAAAAGAGAGATTGGAGAAGTTACATAGACTAAAATAGACCAGACAAGCCACAGAAGTACACGAGATCTTCACTTATGTTCAAAGTCAGAGATAGGGCCCAGTACCACTCAAAGGCAAAGTCTCCACTCTAGGAAGGTAAACTAAAAGTCAGGGACATATTGAGGAGCTAGCTTCCCCTACATATCTGCAGCTTCCCAAGTCTTTCTCTTCACATGTCTTCTGAATCTTAAACCTCTCCCTAAAGTAGCTCTGGCACTATCTCCACCCTTAATGCTGGCCCACACCATTCCATCAGCATTCTTTCTACCAGTTTGGTATCTCTTTCTGCATTTTTAATGGCAAACAAAAGGCTCCAGGTTTGGAAACCTAGATTCTTTTTGTAGCTTCCACTAACATTGGCACAAAGGCTATTAGATTAAAACTACAACTACTTGTAGTTTAAAAGTCAGAGCCCTACAAAATTCAGTCAAGTCATGAAGATCTTGCTTCATTTTAGTTTCCCTTTAAATTGAAATTGTATTTTTTCTGCATTTACAAAGAAGAACCCCAAATTCATCTTGAGTCTGACTCCACCCTCTTCCTTTCTTCCCCTCACACCTCTGTGTTATAGTCTTCTACCTTCCAATTTGTGGCAAGGGTCAAGTTTGCCCTTGTCCACCTAGATCCTCCTCCTCCCCCCTGAAGCCCTATTTCTCTTGTATATTTTTAGGAACACTTCCTTGTCCCTCATAATCTGGAGTGTGCAGAAGCATTACTTGAGTCCACTGAATTTCTCTTTCAGGAAATTCAGCCTGTACTTGGAAAATAGAGAGAAGCCACTTGACTGGTAGAAGGACCCTCCACACACAGTGCACATCATTGTGAAATTAAATAGTGGACCTGAGAGAATGGGTGGTGGTGTCTCTGATAGAAATAGGGAAGTTAGGAAGGCTGTGTGTTTCAGGAGAAGTTAATGATTTCTCTTTTGGATGAGTTGAATGCAAGACATCTGCAGGATGTTCAGTTGGAGACAGACTAAGCTTAGTAGAGACATAACAACTCAATATGTAGGTTTGGGAATCATACGCATAGCTAATCAATGCGAAAGAGAGAGGGAGAGAGACAGAGAGAGAGAGTGACAGACAGAGAGACAGAGAGACAGAGAAACAGAGAGAGGAGAAAAGAGAACCTTGGGGGACCCCCATCCAAAGTGGGAGGGATAAGGATGATGATGACCCTACCAAAGAAGGCACTTCCCTAATAAGAAGAAATCAGGTTTTTCAACTCTGAGGTACCACACCATACCTATTAGATTGACTAACATGACAAAGCAGGAAAATTATAAATGCTGGAGAAGATGTGGGAAAATGGGATATAAAATACTAATACATTGTTGGTGGAGTTGTGAACTGATCCAACCAATCTGGAGAGCAACTTGGAACTATGCCCAAAGGATTATAAAAATGTACATGCTGGGATGGAGCCAAGATGGTGGAGTAGAAGGACAGACCTGTAGAAGCTCCCCACCATAGCCCATAAAATACCTGTAAAAAATGACTCTAAACAAATTCTAGAGAAGCAGAATCTGCAAAACGACAGAGCAAAAGAGATTTCCAGCCCAAGGTAGCCTGGAAGGCCAACAGGAAAGGTCTATTGCACCACGCATGGAGTGAAACACATCCCAGCCTTGGCTGTGTGGTGGCAGGGACAGGACTGGAGCAGATCTCAGGGAGCGGAATCCCTGGCAGTAGCTGCAGTTCCCAGATCCCTCAACCCACAAACACCAGAGACAGTTTCAAAGGTCAGTGAGAAAGCTTTTTCACCTGGGTGGGAAGGGAACATGGTCTGACCCTGGTGACTCCAGGCCAGCAGCAGTCACTGCGGCACATCATCCATTTTAGGAGCCCTCAGCCTAAAGACCCTGGAGGAATCACATAGTCGATCTGGATCTCAGTTCTGAGTGCCTGCCCTGGGATGAGGAGGATTGCTGACCAGTGTGGTAGAGCTGGTGGAGGCTCTGGAGAGGGAAGTCTTCTCACAGATCCTGGGCAGAAAAGCTGGTGGTTGTTTCCAGATCACAGGGCAGGCCAGGAGAGGAGTGAATTCCTCTCCCTTGATTATGCCACCTTGGAGGAGCTAAGAACTTGCATGTCCCCAGAGTATACCCTCCTCTTGACAAGGGACTCAAAAGTCAAGTAACTGGCTGGGAAAATGCCCAGAAAAGGGGAAAAAATAAGACTACAGAAAGTTACTTTCTTGGTGAACAGATATTTTCTTCCATCTTTTCGGGTGAGTAAGAACAACGCATATCATCAGAAGGAGATCTAAAAGTGAAGGCTTCTGCATCCAAAACCTCCAAAATAAATATGTAATGGTCTCAGGCCATGGAAGAACTCAAAAAGAATTGAAAATCAAGGAAGAGAGATGGAGGAAAAATTGGGAAGAGAAATGAGAGCAATGCAAGAAAATCATGAAAAGTGAGTCAACAGCTTGCTGAAGGAGACCCAAAAAAATACTGAAGACAATAACGCCTTTAAAAAATAGGCTAAGTCAATTGGAAAAAGAGGGACAAAAAGCCAATGAGGAGAAGAATGCTTTAAAAAGCAGAATTAACCAAATGGAAAAGGAGGTTCAAAAGCTCACTGAAGAAAATAGTTCTTTAAAAATTAGAATGGAACAGATTGAAGCTAATGACTTTATGAGAAACCAAGAAATTACAAAACCAAACCAAAAGAATGAAAAAATAGAAGACAATGTGAAATACCTTATTGGAAAAATAACTGACCTGGAAAACAGATCCAGGAGAGACAATTTAAAAATTATGGGACTACCTGAAAGCCATGATCAAAAAAAGAGCCTAGATATCATTTTTCATGAAATTATCAAGGAAAACTGCCATGATATTCTAGAACCAGAGGGTAAAATAAATATTGAAAGAATCCACTGATCATCTCCTGAAAGAGATCGAAAAAGAGAAACTCCTAGGAATATTGTAGCCAAATTTCAGAGCTCTCTGGTCAAGGAGAAAATGTTGCAAGCAGATAGAAAGAAACAATTTGAGCATTGTGGAAATACAATCAGGATAACACAAGATCTGGCAGCTACTACATTAAGGGATCAAATGGTGTGGAATATGATATTCCAGAAATCAAAGAAACTAGGATTAAAACTAAGAATCACCTACTCAGCAAAACTGAGTATAATACTTCAGGGGAAAAAATAGTCATTCAATGAAAGAGGGGACTTTCAAGCTTTCTTAATGAAAAGATGAGAGCTGAATAGAAAATTTGACTTTCAAACACAAGAATCAAGAGAAGTATGAAAAGGTAAACAGGAAAGAGAAATCATAAGGGACTTACTAAAGTTGAACTGTTTACATTCCTACATGGAAAGATAATATTTGTAACCCTTGAAACTTTTCTTAGTACTTAGGTAGTTGGAGGGATTATACACACACACACACACACACACACACACACACACACACACACACACACACATAGAGAGCACAGGATGAGTTGAATAGGAAGGGATGATATCTAAAAAAGTAAAATTAAGTGGTGAGAGAGGAATATATTGGGAGGAGAAAGGGAGAAATGGAACGGGGCAAATTATCTCTCCAAAAAAAGGAAGAAAAAACTTTTCCAATGGAGGGGGAAAAGGGGAGGTGAGATGGAAAAGGTGAATCTTACTCTTATCACATTTGGCTTAAGGATGGAATAACATGCTCACTCAATTTGGTATGAAAATCTATCTTACGCTACAGGAAAGTAGGGGAGAAGCAGATAAGTGGGGTGAGGGGGATGATAGAAGGGAGGCCAAATGGGAGGGGGGAATAATTAGAAGTAAACACTTTTGGGGAGGGACAAAGTCAAAAGAGAGAATAGAATAAATGAGGGGCAGGAGAGCATGGAGGGAAATATAGTTAGTCTTACACAACATGGTTATTATGGAAGTCTTTTGCAAAACTACACATATATAGCCTATATTGAATTGCTTGCCTTCTCAATGGGGATGGGTGGGTGAGGAGAGAAAGGAAGAGAAATTGGAACTCAAAGTTTTAAGAACAAATATTAAGAATTGTTTTTGCACGCAACTGGGAAACAAGAAATACATATAATGGGGTATAGAAATCTATCTTGCACTACAAGAAAAGAGAGAAGATGAGGATAAGGGAAGGGAGGTGTATGATAGAAGGGAAGGTAGATTGGGGGAAAGGGTAATTAGAATACACGGTGTTTGGGGTGGAGGTAGGGGAGAGATGAGGAGAAAATTTGGAACTCAAAATTTTGTGGAAATGAATGTTGAAAACTAAAAATAAATAAACATATAAAAATAAAAAAAAAATAAAAATGTGCATAGCCTTTGACCCAGCAGTACCTTCTAGGTCTGTATCCCAAAGAGATCATACAAATGGGAAAAGAACCTACATGTACAAAAATATTTATACCAGCTCTTTTTGTGGTGGCAAAGAATTGGAAATTGAGGGAATGCCCATCAGTTGGGAAATGGCTTAACAAGTTGTGGTATATGAATGTAATGGAATACTATTGTGCTGTAAGAAGTGATGAACATTCAAACTTCAGAAAAAACCTGGAAAGACTTGAATGAATTGATGCTGAATGAAGTGAGCGGAACCAAGAGAACCAATGACTAACTTTGGCAGACTTATATCTCTTCTTAGCAATGCAAGAACTGAGACAGCTCCAAAGGACTCAGGATGGAAAATACATCTAATCCAGAAAAAGAACTATGGAGTTTGAATGCAGATGGAAGCAGATGATTTACTCTTTCTTTTTCTTTCTTTTCTTATTTGTTTCTTCTTTCTCATAGTTTCTCCTATTGGTACTAATTCTTCTTTACAACATGACTAATATGAAAATAAGCTCAATATGAAAGTGTAAGTAGAGCTTAAAGCAGATTGCACGACATCTTGGGGTGGGGGAGGAGACAGATGGGGAGAAAATTTGGAACTCAATATCTTATGGAAGTGAATGCTGAAAACTAAAAATTAATAAATATTTTTAAAAAATATTTTACAAAGTAATCAGGTTTTTATAGGCAGCTAAGTGGTACAGTAGATGGAGCCCTGGGCTATTAAGAAGACCTGAATTCAAATTCAGTCCCAGACACTTACCAGCTGTGTGATCCTAGGTAAGTCGCCTAAACCCCTTATGTCTCAGTTTCCTTAACTGTAAAATGAGGATCACAATAAGCACCTACTTAACAAGGTTGTTATGAGATTCAAATGAGATATCTGTAAAGCACTTAGCACCATAGGAAGAGGAAGAGAACGTATACGTATTAAACACCTACTGTGTTCCAGGCACTATTATTTACAATAAGCACTTTACACATATCATTTCATTTGAACTTCACAATAACCATATAATGCTATTATGCTCCTCATTTTATAGTTGACATAACAGTAGGAAAGCGATTATTCCTGTCTGCTACTTTTCTTGTAAACATATTCATCCTTATTATCTTGAGATTTAAGTAATTCATGTTTGGTTATTCCCTTATTAATTACTAAAGTTGCAATAGCTTTTTCCTTAATTAAGCATTATCTCTAAGCCCCCCACTCTACTGGAGAAATCTCTTTTCCCATAAGCAGTTGCTCAGCACTCACAGAACATCAAAGCTTCCAGTCTTCCAGACTTAAATATCAAAGTTACTGGCTCTATAATTTATTAACAGTGTAACAAATAATAAAACAAAGACATAATTATTTATAATGTTTCAACTGAGAAAGATCACAGTCAGAGTCACCTCTAACCATCCCGTTAACTGCTGACTTCTCAATTCTGAAAACAAAGTACCAACTCAAAAGAGCAACCCAGGCCTCTCAAGAATTCTCTTTATAATGTTTCTTTACAATGTCACGGAGGGCTATCCAATAAGAAGCCTTTTTTTTTTTTTCTGACCACACGAAGCACAGTTTCCTGGTGCTGTCCTCTTCCTGGAATTTGGAGTGTGTACAGATACTTGGTAACTGTTTCCTGTCTGTGTGCTTTGTGGTGAAGGACAGGACTTTTAATTGGTTGCAGAGTTGGACCTGGGTGTGCATTTCCAAAATCAGCCAAAGTGAGGTCTCCATCCTGCCTGTCTGGCAGCATTCAAATGAAGAGGCAGGAAGGGAAAGATAAAGGGAGAGGGAGAGAGGAAGAAAGAGAGGAAAGGGGAGAGGGAGAGGAAGAGGGAGGGAGTCACAGGCAGACAGAGGAGATGGAAGAGGAGACAGAGGGGGGAGAGGCAGGAGAGAGAAAGAGAAAAAGAGAGAAACTAGTGCCAGCTGAGCTCTCTTCATCCAATCTGACATGAAGCCATGCCTACATAGCCCCACTGTTACTTCTATCCCTTTTGTCATCTCCTCTCTTAGATGAAGAAATATTGGGAACAGAACAGATTAGGCTGTGACCTTATGAGTTTTAAAATGTCGAAAGAGCAAGATATCAGATGTTCAGTGACAGGACTCCATATTAGAGCAGCCAAACCCAACAATTTGGAAGCTCAAGTGATCAACATGATGCAGGGTAGTGGTGACTCAACACTAGGTCCTACAAGTGAAGGAACAACTAGGAGAGTGTGCAACGAGTCCAAGGAGACATGTTTTGGATTTATTTTCTTGCTATAGCTTCTCAGTAAATATCCCTTTGTAAAAGTCAGTTGATGCAAATTGGTTGAAGACTTTTTTTGGAGTTTTCTTGGCTGTGATACTGGAATGGTTTGCTGTTTCCTTCTCCACCTCATTTTACAGTTGAGGAAACTGAGACAAACAGGGTCAAGTGACTTGCCCAGGGTTACATAGTTAGGAGCTACATAGTTAGGACATGTCTGAATCTGGATTTGAACTCAAGAAAAGGAGTCTTCCAGACTCAAAGCCTGGCATTCTATTCACTGTGCCGCCTGACTGCCCCTTTGGTTGAAGACATGGGAATGCTAATCATTGGTGATTAATATTGAGGAGAACATGCTGGGATGGAAGCTTGAGGCAAAAGAATTAGAAAGGTACTGCCAATACCTCAGAAGTACCTCTAGACTATGAGGGGATAGGAAATAGCCATACTCTGGGCTCACTGGTGGGAGTGGGAGTTGGAAGAGTTGCCCCAGAGCATGAACTGCTATGAGATTAAGAATGACAACAGTTCTCTTCATCTCCCTTCTCTTTGTCTTCTCATAGTTTCTCCTACTAGTTCCAACTCAGTCTCTTGACAAATAGTAGTCAAAACCTTCCCTCTCAGGTGGAGAAGAGATGGTGGAGAAAAGGCAAAAACTCACTTAAACTCTCCTAAATTCCCCTCCAAACAGCTTTAAATAATAATGTGTCACAACAAATTCTGGAGCTGCAGAATACACAAAAGTATGGGTTGAAACAAGTTTCCAGACCAGGATGGTCAGTAGAAAAGGTCTAGAGCACCAGAATGAGAGTGGAGTGCTGACAGGCCACACCCCCAGCAAACCAGCAGCAGGCTTTGGGAGTGGCCAAATCAATGATATAGTGATGGTTTCCAGATATCTCATCTCATAGATTGTAAGGGGATCAGGTCATAAGGAGATTACAGGGGTCCCTTGCTGGCACTGGATGCAGGACTCTATTGTATTGCCATCTGTAGATCTGGGTCACAGACCTGAGTCGTATTCTCAGGGTGAGGAGCTTGAAGCTCAGAAGAGTGGGGGACCCTGGTCACAGTTTCAGGGCAGAAAATAGTGTTTGTGGTCACTCACAGACTAGAGCATAGGTGAAGAGAGTAGTAAACATACCTCTCCTTGTATCATATCATCTTGGAAGAACTGAAAACTTACAGACTCTCAAAACTTGCTGTGCAAAAATCTTGAAGCTTGGGACAGTGCCCCCATCACATCAGTAGCAGAGGTTTAATACAAACTTTAATATAAAAGTAAAGGCAAGAAATAGGAAGAAAAAATGAAGAAACAACAAAAAAAAACCCCAGATCATAGAAAGTTACTATGATGATGAGGAAGATCAAAACACAAACTCAGAAGACAATAAAGTTAAAACTGCCCCATCCAAAGTCTCAAAGAAATATGTGAATTGGTCTCAGGCCCAAGAGGAATTCCTGGAAGAGCTCCAAAAGGATTCTGAAAATAAAGTAAGAGAGGTAGAAGAAAAAATTGGGAATAGAAAGGACAGTGGTACAAGGAAATAATGAAAAAAGAGTCAACAACAGCTTGGTAAAAGAGGCATAAAAATACTAAAGAAAGTGACACCTTAAAAAACAGACTAGGCCAAATTATAAAAGAGGCACAAAAATCCACTGAAGGGAAGAACACTTTAAAAAGTAAAAGTGGCCAAATGGAAAAAGGAGGTATAAAAGTTTACTGAAGAAAATAATTAATTAAAAATTAGAATTGGGCAAGTAAAAGCTAATGACTCCATAAGACATCAAGAAGCAATAAAGAAAAATCTAAAGAGTGAAAAAATAGAAGAAAATGTGAACTATCTCATTGGAAAAATAGGTGACCTGGGAAATAGATCAAGGAGAGATAATCTAAGAATTACTGTACTACCTGAAAGCCATAATGGCAAAAAGAGCCTCAACATCATCTTTTGCGAAATTATCATAGAAAACTGTCCTGATCTTCTAAAACCAAAGAGTAAAATAGAAATGGAAAGAATCCACCAATTACCTCCTGAAAGAGAACTCAAAATAAAAACTTCCAGGAATATTACAACCAAATTCCAGAGCTCCCAAGTCAAGGAGAAAATATTGCAAGCAGACAAAAAGAAACAATTCAAATATCATGGGGTCACAGGATAACACAAGATTTAACAGCTCTACATTAAAAGATTGGTTGGCTTGGAATATAATATTCTGGAGTGCAAAAGAGCTAGGATTACAACCAAGAATCATTTACCCAGCAACACTGAATATAATTCTTCAAGGGGAAAAATGGACATTCAGAGAAACAGAGGACTTACAAGCATTCCTGATGAAAAGACCAGAACAGAATAGAAAATATGACTTTCAAATGCAAGACTCAAGAGAAGCATAAAAAGGTAAACAGGAAAGAGAAATCATAAAGTATTCATTAAGGTTAAGTTGATTGGGCGGAGCCAAGATGGCGGAGTAGAAGGACGCACGTTTACGAGCTCCGAAACCAAAGCCCATGGAATTGGTGTAGAAAGAGTCCCCCATAGATTCTGGGTGAGTGCAAGGTGTGCAGAGGCAGAGTGGAGGAGATTTCCGTCCCAGGGAGCCCTCAAGACCCGTCCCCAGGGTCCGGCGCGCCCCGGAGAGTAAACCCGACCCCCAGCGCTGCCCTGGCCGAGGCCTCAGAGAAGCGAATCCGAGCAGGCTTCAGAGACGGAAGCTGAAGCAGCCGGGAAAGCCCCTCCGCCCACAGAAGCAGGTCAGTGAGAGAGGCCGGGCTGAAGGAGAGGGGAAGCAGGGAGCCTCCGTGACTCGGGCCCCCTCGGGAGGAAGCGGCGGCGGCGGGGACGGGGGCAGGAAGCGGTGGCGGCAGAGGCGTGGGCTGGGGCTGAGGCGGCAGCGGCCCGGGACTCAGGAATCCCCCAGCTGCAGGCGGGATCTTCATTACGGAAGATTCCCGCATAAAACCTGACGGAGCTGAGCCTGGGAAACGGCCCTGCCCCCGCCCCGCTCTGTTGCTGAAGACTTCTGCTCGGGACCCCCGGGGGAGCTGAGATTGGGAGGCGGGCCCCCCACCCCGCCCCCACCCGCTCCATTCTTGAGAGTCGCTGCATAAAGCCCCCCGAGGGATCAGAGTCTCGGAGACAGCCCTGGCCCCGCCCCAGCACCTGAACTAAAGCTCACTGATTGACAGCCAGCAGGAGGAAAGCCCATTTGAATCTCAGAGGCCAGGCGCTGGCTGGGCGGATCCAGGCGGGGGTGGAAGGGAATCTCAGAGGTCAAGTAACTGGCTGGGAAAATGCCTAGAAAAGGGAAGAAAAATAAGACTTTAGAGAGTTTTTTCCAACAAATGCAAATGATCCCAACCTTCGGATCTGATGGGGAGGACGAGAACGTATTTTTCCCATCAGGGAAAGATGTGGAGGGCGGGGCCTCAGTACCCCAGACACCCCAGGGGGGTGTTGGGTGGGCTCAGGCCTTGGAAGAGCTTAAAAAGGATTTTGAAAAGCAAGTTAGACAGGTGGAGGAAAGACTGGGAAAAGAAATGACAAAGATGCAAGAAGAGTATGAAAAAAAGGTCAATATCTTGGTAAAGGAGACCCAAAAAAATGCTGAGGAAATTAACACCCTGAAAAATAGGCTCACTCAATTGGCAAAAGAGGTTCAAAAAGCCAATGAGGAGAAGAATGCATTCAAAAGCAAAATGAGCCAAATGGAAAAAGAGGCTCAAAAGCTCACTGAATTTAATAGTTCTCTCAAAATTAGAATGGAACAGATGGAGTCTAATGATTTATGAGAAACCAAGAAATCACCAAACAAAACCAAAAGAACAATAAAATGGAAGAGAATGTGAAATATCTCATGGGAAAAACAACTGACCTGGAAAATAGATCAAGGAGAGACAACTTAAAAATTATGGGACTACCTGAAAGCCATGATCAAAAAAAGAGCCTAGACATCGTCTTGCATGAAATTATCAAGGAAAACTGCCCTGACATTCTAGAACCAGAGGGCAAAATAAGTATTGAAAGAATCCATCGATCACCACCTGAAAGAGATCCAAAAAGAGAAACTCCTAGGAACATTGTGGCCAAATTCCAGAACTCCCAGCTCAAGGAAAAAATCTTGCAAGCAGCCAGAAACAAACAATTCCAGTACTGTGGTAATACAATCAGGATAACCCAAGATCTAGCAGCTTCTACATTAAGGGATCGAAGGGCGTGGAATAGGATATTCCAGAAGGCAAAGGAACTAGGACTCAAACCAAGAATCACCTACCCGGCTAAACTGAGTATAATATTTCAAGGGAAAATATGGTCTTTCAATGAAACAGAGGACTTTCAATCATTCTTGATGAAAAAACCAGAGCTGAAAAGAAAATTTGACTTTCAAACACAAGAATGAGAGGAAGCATGCAAAAGTAAACAGCAAGGAGAAGTATTAAGGGACTTACCAGAAATGAACTGTTTGCATTCATACATGGAAGGACAATATTTCTAACTCTTAAAACTTTTCAGTATCTGGGTGGTTGGTGGGACCACACATACACATGTACACGCATGCACACACATACACACATGCATTCACATGCAGAGACAGAGAGCACAGATTGAACTGAATAGGATGGGACCATACCTTAAAAGGAATTAAGGTAAATGATGAGAGAGAAATGTAGTGAGAGGAAAGAGGGAGAAATGGAAGGGGGTAACTATATGTCATTTAAGAGGCAAGTAGGAGATGTTTTTAGTGGAGGGAAAAAGAGGAGAGCTGAAGAAAAAAAAAACAAACAAACAAACAAACAAAAGTTTACCCTCATCACATTTGACTAAACGAAGGAGTGAAATGCACACTCATTTTGGTATGAAAACCTATCTTACAGTATAAGAAAGCGGGGGAGAAGGAGATATTGGGGGGGGATGATGGAAGGGAGGGCAAAGGGAGGAGGGAGTAATTGAAAGTCAACACTTGGGGAGGGACAGGATCAAAGAGAAACAATGAGGGGCAGGTGAGGAGGGATGGCAATTCAGTTAGTCTTACACAACACGACTATCAGGAAGGTCATTTGCAAAGCTACACAGATATGGCCTATAATGAATTGCCTGCCGTACCAAAGGGAATGGGTGGGGAGGGAGGGATGGGGAGAATTTGGAACTCAAAGTTTTAGGAACAATTGTTTAGTATTGCTGTTGCAACTAGGAAAGAAGACATACAGTTAATGAGGAATAGAAAGTCATCTGGCCCTACAGGAGAAAAGAGAAGATAGAGACAAGGGAAGGGAGGGATGACAGAAGAGAGGACAGATTGGAGATAGGGAAAATTAGATTGCTTGGGGTATTGGGGTGGGGGGAGGGGAGAAAAAGGGAGAAAATTTGGAACCCAAAAATTTGTGAAAATGAACGTAAAATAAATAAATAAATAAATAAATAAATAAATAAATAAAAAAAAAAAAAAAAAAAAAGGTTAAGTTGATTACATTCCTACATGAGATGATATTTGTAATTCCTAAGAAATTTCTCATTATTAGGGTGGTTAGAAGGAGTCTACACAGAGGGCAAGGGTGTGAGTTTCATATGATGCATGAAAGAGCCTTTACAGTAAGGGGAAATTTGAGAGATGTGGGGGAGGGGTAGCACTTGAACCTTACTTTCACTGGAATTGGCTCAAAGAGGAAATAATATACATACTCAGTTGAGTATAGAAATCTATCTTACTCTACAGGAAAGTAGGAGGGAAAGGGGGTAAGAGAAATGTGTGTGGGGGGAAGCTGAAAAGAAGGGAAGGTGGATTTGGGGAGGTGGTGGTCAGAAGAACAGCACTTTTGAGTATAGACAGGGTAAAGAGAGAGAGAGTAGAATAAATGGCAGGAGGAATAGGAAGGAGGGAAATACAGTTAGCAATCATAAAGATCATGAAAAGAATTTTACAGCAAGTATCTCTGACAAAAGCTTCATTTCTCAAATATATAGAGAATTGAGTCAAATTTATAAAAAGAAGAGTCATTCTCTAATTGATAAGTGGTCAAAGAGTATAAACAGGCAGTTTTCAGACAAAATAATGAAAGCTATCTATAGGTGTATAAAAATGCTCTGAATCTCTATTGATGAGAAAAATGCAAATTAAAACAACTCTGAGAACTCCCCGTCACCTATCAAATTGGCTAATATGACAGAGAAGGAAAATGACAAATGTTGGAGAGTATATGGAAAAGTTGAGACATTAATGCACTGTTCACAGAGTTGTGAACTGATTGAACCACTCTGGAGAGCAATTTGGAACTATGCCCAAGGGGCTATAAAACAATAAATATCCTTTGGCTCTGCAATACCACAGTTAGGTCAGTAACCCAAAGAGACTTTAAATAAAAGGAAAAGGACCTAAATGTACAAAAAATGTTATAAAAGCTCTTTTAGAGGTGGCAAAGAATTGGAAATTGAGAGAATGCCCATCCATTGGAGAATGGTTGAACAAGTTGTGATATATAATTGTGATAGAATACTGTTGTGCTATAAGAAATGATGAGCAGGAGGGTTTCAGAAAAACCTGGAAAGACTTACATGAACTGATGCAAAGTGAAATGAGCAGAATTGGGAGAACACTATATACAGCAACAGCAATATTGTACTGTATCAACTGTGAATGACTTAGCTGTTCTCAGCAATACAATGATCCAAGACGATTTTAAAGAACTTATGATGAAAAATACTGTCCATCTTCAGAGAAAGAACTGATGGACTCTGAATGTAGAACAAAACATGCTTTTTAAACTTTATTTTTCTTTTTTAAAAACTATTTTCTTTCCTAACATGACTAACATGGAAATGTTTTGCATGATTGCACATGTATAACCTATATCAAATTACTTGCCTTCTCAATGAAGGGGAAGAGAAGGGAGGGATGGAGAGAATTGGGAATGTGATATTTCAAAAAATGAATTTTGAAAATTCTTTTACATGTAATGGGAGGAATAAATAATAATTTTTAAAAAACAAAAACCTTTCCATCTCTCAAACTCCTCACAGATAAAAGCCCAAATGTGCCATTTCCTCCCTTATTTCTCGTGGAATAACAGCTAATCTGTAATTGCCCAAGGTGCCGAATCTTTTAAAGACTCAGCCAAAGGGTCTACTTTCTGTGTAGGAGCTTTCCTGAACGCTGATATGGAAGAAAGAAGAGCTATAGTCCAGTAGGTGCCAGCTAGGTTGGAGGGACAGTTAGAGCATCTACACACAGCGTAGGTCAAAGCCACTGCTGCAGCCAAGAAGACCAAAAAGGCACTTCCTGGCAAGCAATAATCAGGTTTGCTACCCATGCCCTCCTGGAGCTGGCCCCTTCTATGCCCAAGTTGATCATGGCCTTGGTTGGCTTCTCCAAGTCTCCTGCAGGCTGTTGGCCACTGACCCCATCACATCTTCATGGAGAACAAAGTCCATCCTCTGAAATGGAGAAGGGTCTGATCTAGGAACTCTGAAGGAGAGAAGGTTCAGAGGGAACATTGTAGCTGTTTCTTCAAGTATTTGAAGGAAGTACAAGACTTGTTCTAATTATCCCCAAAGAGCTGAATCAGCAGAAAGAACAAGCAAAGCTTCCTGACCTGAAGCTGTCACAGAGTGGAAAAAAATGCCTCAGAAGGTGGTGACTTCCCTGTCCTTGGAAGTCTGGGAGCAGAAGCTGGATACCTACTTGGCAGGGATGCTGTGGGTCTATTTCAAGTAGGGGTCCAGGATTCAGTGATGTTGAGGGCACTGCTTAGAAGCACCTGCTCTCCTGATGGCTTTGCTTTTTGGGATTTTAACTCTGCAGATGAACCCTCCAAAGTCCTGCTTGTTTGGCTGCCCTGGGTCTCAGGCCTCACAGAACACATACCTGCCTCTGCTAGCAGGGAGTCCTGAGGCTTCAGCTAGGGCTCATAAATGCTTCAAGGATCCAGCTTGAGGCCAAAGCCCTACCTTTTTCCTGGGCCACAGGCTGATTTAGCTCCTTTGATTCAAACACCTCCTCCGTCCAGGCCTAAATCCTTTCCCTCCTTCTGCCTTGGGGCTGCCAGTTCCAGGCCTCTTTCCTTCAACTCCCTTTTCCAAGGTATCCCAGTGCATCCTGGGTCATCTCCAGTCATCCTGATGAATATCTGGTCACTGGATTCAAATAGCTCTAGAGGAGAAGTGAGGCTGGTGACCTGCACAGCCCTCTTTCACTCAAAACGAAGTCAAGTGCAAGTCATGTCATCATTTCTCTGATGGCATGGTCTTCGGCAACGAAGGATGAACGCAATCCTTTCTTCTCTTCTCAGAATTGGTAGGGTGGGGATGGTCAGGGCCCCATCCCAGCAGCTGACTCACACACCTAGCTCAAGGTGGGTCCTTTTCCCCAGATGAACACTTTCTGAACGATAGAGGTCTACCAGAGTTGGAGAGAACTCACCTGAGGTTGGGCAAAGGTAGATTGAAAACAAAGGGGGAAAAGTAGTTACCTTCTGTAGAACACCCCTTCGGACATACTGCCATTCTCTAGAGTCTACATCCACCCTCTACCTCTCCTTCCCACACCCTATCTTATACACCTCTGCCATCATACCATATGTCCTTACCATCCCTCACCACCTCCACTCGCCACTTCACTCTCACTATTCCCCTGTCATATTCCTCCCCCTCCAATACTGCCACCCCCCATCATCTGCCTCATAGGCTTACCAATGACCAGAGCAGAGTAGGAGAGTGTAGTACCACCAGTGGGAAAAGACTACAATTCCCATTGAAAAATGAGCCCAGGAGACTAGCAGAACTCTGGACCTAGAGTCAGGAAGACCCCAATTCAAATCCAGTTTCAGATACTTAATATCTGGGTAAGTTACTTCATTATCAGAGGAGATAATAGCACTATCCTCCAAGTATCTCTGGAAATGCTTGCTATTATTATCAAGCCATCTAACAGAGACACCACAGTCTGGGAAGAGCCCAGTGGCAGAATAGCCTGCTCTGGCCTCTCCACAGCCTTGTCTGGCAGTCACTGCCCAATAATTGCCCAACTAAGTCCATCAACAGATCAGCCCAAACAGCTGAGGTATTATGCACGAGGCGGAGAAAGCCCAGCTGATTCACCAGTCCAGTGGGAAGGCTGCGCCCTGCAGAGAGCCAGACCATCTTAATGGTGCAACAGCTCCCATCACATGTGATAGTACTGCCTGAAGAGGGAGAACACATGAAGGCCCTGAAATTCAGAAGTGTTGGGCTACCTTGGCATCATCATAGCTACCATTTGTAGGTACCTACTATGTGCTAAGCACTTACAAATATTATCTCATTTGATCCTGACAACCACCTTGGGATATAGGAGTTATTATTCCCACTTTATAGATGAGGAAACTGAGGCAAACAGAGGTTAAGCGACTTGTGCAGGTCACACAATTATCAAATGTCTGATGCTGGATTTGAACTTTGAAGTCTTCCAAACTCCAAGACTAGTGCTGTAACCACTGTATCATTTAACTCTCACCTGTGTCCCCCCCATACATGCGCCTTAGTAGAGTTATACTTTGGATTCCTGTGTATTCTTTGCCCACCTGGGACTCTGGGTGTGCTTGTAAAAAATACTGCCCCTGCTTGACATGCATATGGAAAATGGTCGAGGGAGGGATAGGGAAGGGGTTCCTCTCTTTGCATCCATTCACTTATGAACAGATCCCTTCCCCTCCCCTACTCAGTGAGCCCTCCTTTGGACAAAAAATTTAAAAGAGAAAAAGAAAGCAGTTCAGAAAAACCAGTGGAGCAGTTGACTATGTTTGCCAACACAGGCAACATTCCACGCCCAGTCCCCTGCTTCTGCAGTGAAGGGACACATTCTCTCAGCTCTTCTCCTGGGCTGACCTTCTCCATTCTAATTATAAACCGTTCAGTTTCGCTTACTGGTCTTTCCATTTACATCATTGGAGTCATAGTGTAGTGTATTCCTTCTTCGCTCTGCATCCCTTCCTACAAGGCGCAGAACATAGGCTCACAGCTCGAAAGCTAGGAAAGATCCCATAGGCTGCTGAGTCCAGCCCCTTCCCCACCTTACTGCTGGGTTGAAACTGGTGTTCCTCAGAGGGTTCTGAGGGGTACTTCTCTGTAGGTCTATCTGTCTGCCTGCTTCTCTTTGGGTCCCTGGGGAACTAGGAAATGGCAGAGAGGCCGACTCTTCCTCCCCACCCCTCTGCTATGCTGAAGTCAGAAATATAAATGTCCCAAGGGGTCATATATTGCAGCAAGACAAGAGTGGAAATATATCTGCTTGAGGCCTCCAGCCCCAACATGCTTTGACTACTGGAGCCCCTGGGTATCCTAATGAACCCTGGAGAAGTCTAGACTAGCTTGGTGGAAGGACTAGAAAAGGTCCTACCAGTCAGAAGTTAATGACTACCTGTCCAGCAGAGCATTATCCAGGGGACTCTGGTTTAAGCACAGGTTGACTCTGGCCAGCTTGTAGAGGCCTTTGAGATTTTGGGGATTCTTCCCCAAAGCAGCTGGAAGGCTCTGCTCTCCCTTCCCTTCTCTTTGTGCTTGATTCAATCTCTCTCTCTCTCTCTCTCACTCACTATTTTTCTCTCTCTCTCTGTGTCTCTTCTTCCCCTCTCTGCCCTCTCCCCACCCCACCCCAAACCCACATAACCTGGCCTTTTCCTTAGGGAAAGACTCACATACACAGACTGACAGGAAGCATTTGAAGGCTGGAGTGATTTAGCCAGTAGTGATTGAAGAATGAGTCAGACAGGGTGGGACTATGAGGAAAACCTTCAGTTCCTTCCTATCAGTCAGGGAGGCTTCCTAAAACAGGTGGAATTTAAAGAACTTTTTGGATGAAAGCTAAGGAGGTGGGGGTGGGGGGAGGCTCTCCTCTCCAGGAATGGGGATGGGTGGGGCCTTGGGAGGCAGGAACTCATCAGCCAGACCAGTCAGGCACTGATCCCACTTTTTACCTCTTGGAGAGTATAGCTGGAAGCATTCTGCTGAGCGGCCTGTCTGGACTCCTGCCCAGAGGCGATGGCGTCCTGGGACTCCTGGCCTCCTTGGAATTGACATCACAGTGGCCAAAACATTCCAGGCTCAGCCCCAGTCAGGGAACACCATTTCTTTCAGTCCTGGCTCCCTCTGGCCTTTATGTCAATCTCTGCCTGGACAGTCACCAGACATTCCCAGTCAGTTCCCCTGCCTCCGGTCTTTCCCCAGTTGACTCAGCTGTCAGAGTTGTTTTCCCAAATTCAGCACTGCCCATGTCAGTGGCACTGCCCATATCACTGGCACTGCCCATGTCACTGAGCCAACTCCAGGGGCCTAAGATCAAATACAAGCTTCTCTGTTCAGCTTTTAAAGTCCTTTACAACCTGGTCCCAACACAGCTTCTGAGAATTCCTCCTCTATATCACTTGTCCTCACATATTTTTTGTTTTAACTGAATAGACTCACCTTCTCTTCCTTCAACAAGACATTCCACTTTCTATCTTTAATGCCTTTGACCAGATTTTTCCCATTTCCAGAATCCTTCCCATCTCACTTCCATCTCTTGAAATGCGTTATAAGAGACCTTCTGGGGCATCTAGGCAGCCCAGTGGATAGAGCTCAGGGCCTAGAGTCAGGAAGACTCATCTTCCTGAGTTCAAATCCAGCCTCAGACACTTTCTAGCTGTGTGACCCTGGGCAAGTCACTTAACCCTGTTTGCCTCATTCTTCTCATCTGTAAAATGATCTGGAGAAGAAAATGGCCAAGCTCTCTAGTATCTCTTCCTAGAAAACCCCAAATCAAGTGATTGGACACAACTGAACAACAGGAGGCCTTTACTGATTCTCAACCCTAGCCCCACCTCCAACTGCTGGTGCCTCCTTCTACCAAAATACCTTGTATTTATTCTGTATATCTGTTGTATCTATTTATACTGGGTGTCCCTAAAGTCTGCATACAGTTTAAGATACTCAAGATATTAAGATTCAGTAATTTCTGTTCTGTGGGAGAGAAAACCCAGGGTATAAGATACAAGAGGGGTAACTTGTTTCTGTTTTTAACATTTCACCTTAGAGATGTCAAGTCTCACCTTGCCCACCAACACTTCAGGTCTGAAGAATATTGTGTGTGTGTGTGTGTGTGTCTGTGTGCGTGCATATACTTTCGTAGTTCTCAGCTATCTGGTCTAGGAGGTGCTGTGGCTCCTCACAGCTTCTTTACCCCAGAATCCACAGGGGGACATCATTCAAAGAATGAGATTGGGACAAGGATATTTCAGCCAAACATCTCAGCCTTCAGAGGTCAAAGGTCTTCTCATAGACCTTTAAGGACTTGAACCAGAAAACCAGAGAGCATAATTCCCTTTTTCATTCTTACAAAAAAAACCTTCATAAATTTAATGAAAATGGATGATTTATGATTGCACAAATCACTCTACCTCTTGCCTTTAACAGCTTGTTTTTCTTTTCTCCAGCACTGGGCCCTTGGGCTTTAGGGGAAGTCATTGTGTACACTTATGTTTTCAATCCCTAAACTGCCTCACTGAAATCCGAATCATGAGTCCAAAGATCACCCTCCATGGCAACATGGGTCATTTTTGAAAACCAAGAATGAACAACCCAGAGCTCGGTTTGGGGGATGCAGAAGTGGGGTGCAGAGTGATTGGTTGGCTATGATCTCCCTCTCTTTCAGGGGGTCTTCACAACATCACCGTCCCCAGCTTTGGGGGTTTCTTGACATTGCCTTTGTGAGTTTTTAGGGACTTTCGTGGTCAGTGCTTCCTCTTCACAGATCTTCAGGAAGCTGGGATCTCCTTGATTCCTTCCCACTCTGATGCTTGTCCTTGCTCCCCTTTCTCTGGGGATTTGTTGAGGTTTAGGGCTCCAATGACTACTTTGATGAAGGTTCTTCACAGTCTTCACCTCCTGTTTTACATCTTCAACTGTCTATTGACATCACTTGGAAGCTGGGCTGTCATCTTCAAGGCAAAATATTTGAAACTGATGTCATCATCTTCCCTGAAAAACTGGTTTCCAATCCTGAATTCCGTCTGTCAGTGGGCCTGTCCTCACCCATGAACCTAGTCAAACCCTCCAAGGCAGCTTGGATCACCTTTGACTCACTGTACCTACTACACCCACTCCCTCTATCCTTCCACACCCCCATCCCAGTACACATCAATAAATCCAGCCAATTCAGAGGGTCTCAGAGTATGGAAGTGACCATTTCATTCAAAGCATGCCTAAACAAAGATCACTTGTACAGTATCACCAACAGACCTCCAAAGATGAAGAACTCATCACCTCCCCAGGCAGTCCATCCCATTTTGGGGCAGCTCTCATTGCCAGGAAAAATTTCTTGACATTAAACCCAAATCTGCCTCTTTGCAACCTTTCTTCACTCCCCCTCACCCCTATTGCTCCTGGTACTTCCAAAGAATACCACCCTAATCCCTCCTCCACAGGACAGCCCTTCAAAAACTTGAGGATGGGTATTATATCCCTTTTGGGTCTCCCCTTCTCCAAGCTAAACAGTTCCTTCAAGTGTTGGCACCCACTCTGGGCTGCTCCATTTCATGGACTGGTTCCCCAGAAGACAACTAACCACTAATCTCAGTATTCTAGGAATAATCCTGAGGTAGGTGGAAGTTCCTAGTATAAGCCCTTACTGGTATGCTTTGCACTGATTTATTAGCCAGACTTTATTAACTTTTAGAATGGGTATTTACTAAGCCAGGATAACAAACATCTCCCTAAACTGAGGAGAGTGGACTCAATACAAGTGGCAAAAAGGAAAAGATAACTTTTTTTTCATTTCTTGGATTCCTTATGGGGCAAAGAGATTTTGAAATGGGAAGAATCCTCAAAAGGAGAGGTCAGGCCTCTCTCACCTCTTGCCTGTAGGTGTTAAACTTCCAAGTTGAGGCTCTGAGAGAATCAAAGAAGAGAAACTTCTTTCAATCTTGGACTAAGGTTGTTCCCCAGGCTGAAAGAGGACAGTATCAATTCCAGCTCAAGAGAGCACTGCAACACTCCAGATGGAGAGAGAACAGTACCACTGAGCTAGGCCAGTAGCTAAAGGTGGCCAAAAGTGGCAGCTACTGAGGAAGACCATCATTCTCCCATATACCTGCCCCGCTAAAACTTGAAATCTACACCCATATGAATAATGATCAAGAAATACAATGAGAAACTAAAGTTTCTCAATCGCTCACCCCAAAACTGCATAAAAAGTTAGCCGGAAGACCATAGGCAAGAGGAAGGGAGGAATCGAACACTCAGTGAAGCAAGTGAAGCCCACCATGATCCAGAGACATGGAGCCTGCAAAGATCTCTCTCTGGATTCAGCAAGAGTGAAGGATCCCTGAGAAAGGCCCAGAGAGGTCAGGAAACCTGACAACCTTGGAAACTTCAGGGAGTAACAGTGGCCAGAGCAGGGATGGCAGTGCTCAGACCAGGGCAGCCCAGGCCCTAGTACTCTGTTCCTGAGAAGGCTCTAAAGGTCCAGCACTCTGAACCTTAAAAACCTAGAACAGACTAACTCAAGAGAAGGAGGTCAGCACACGAGATTCAGGAGATGCAGGGTGAGTCCAGCAGCATTTCATTTCATAGAGCAAGTACAAAATACAAGCATTTCCCCTCCTGGAACATACACTTCCCTATACCACCTTGGTCTCTGGGGAAGAAGGCTCTATCAACTTAGCTCAGTTCCTATGTAGCACTGATCCCATCAAGTTCATGTCCAGATGTGGCTTGGCTGCCAGGTGAGTCCTTCAGTTGGGCTGGAATACTGACGGTCACTCAGAAAATCTCTAGATGTCCCCTTCTACACAGACCATGCTAGAATTTCTCTAGGGGTCCTTATACCATCGGGATCCCTTTGAGGACCAAATTCTATCTGGGGCCTGGTACCAAAAGGCACCTAAAATTTTCCCTGTGGAACTCTGCCACTCCAAGGGTAATCTAAACAGACTTCCAATAGACTCAGCAAGAAGCCAGGTAGGGTCAATGTTCCAAGGAGGAAAATGGGATCCAGCAAGCCCTAAGCAGAACTCCCCATAGGGATTCCCTAGCTGGGGTTTCTAGGCCAGCAGACAAATCTTATCCTCAGGACCTTTAGTCCATAAGGATCTCACTAAATTAAGGGAAAGCTTTCTAGGTCTGCTGAAAAGAAAAACAAACCAACTCCTCTCTCCTCCCCAACATTTACAAGCTATGCATGATCAAAATGTTGGATAATATCGAACAAAAGTGTATACAAATATAACAGATATTAATAGCTAAACATTCAACGAACAAAAGTTATCTCAAAGAAACTGGTCTGACTTGTAGAAGGAGCACACTGGAAAAATGACCAATGAGTTACAATCTACAATTGAAAAAGGAAAAATGCTATTTTAGCTCTAGTGAATTTCCCCATCTCATTCCATTGAATTCACTCATTTTGTTCTGACACATTAGTTACTATCTGGAAAAGGATAAACTCATATTGTACCTGCCCACCCCCATTTAAAAAACAAAAACAGTTCATTAAAAACAACTGATGTTACATCAATAAACATAAGTGCTGGGGATACAAATAGAGGCCAAAGACAATCTCTGCCCTCGACTGTGTATTCTTCATTTGACCATTTGTTAACAGGAAGGAATGAATCAACATTGGCCATCACATTTGATCTCAGCTTTTAGCCTGTAGCTGCCTTCTGGTGGTACTTTCATTTGACATAATTGCAGTCACTGTATGTGTTGTTCTTCGGATTCTTATTTCTTTCCTCTGCATCAGTTCATATGACTCTTCTCATGTTTCTCAGAATTCTTCATTAGAGTGAAATAATATTCCCTTACATTCATATTTCACAATCATTCAGCTGATCTCCAGTCATTGAATACTTTGTCCCAGTTTTTTGTTATTACAAATGGTGTTTTGGAATATGTGATACCTTTGTTTCTATGATTGCCTTCCTTAGGGTATAAACTGTTAGTGGAATTGCAATATCAATGAATATAAACTGGTTTGTTATTCTTTCTTACATAATTGTAAATTGTTTTTTGGAATTGTTGCACCAATTCACAATTTTACCAAGTGCATTATTAATATAATTTATATAATGCTTGAAGGTTTGTATAGTGCTTTACAAATATTATCATTTGGTCCCTGCTACAACCCTGTGAGTAGGTGCTATTATTATACAAATTTTCCAAAGGAGATGACTGAGGCAGAGCTTATTTGACCTGCCCAGGGTTGAACAGCGAATTAGTGTCTGAGGCAGGATTTAAACCCCAGTTTTCCTGCCTTCAGGTCTAGCCCTCTAATGTTAGTGTGCCCATCTTCCTCAACACTGACTGTTTCCACTCCTTAGTATCGTTGCCAATTTGATGGCTGTGAGGTAAATCCTCAAAGTTATTTTAACTTCCATTTACTTATTTGTGATTTGGAGTATTTTTCATATGGTTGTTGATAGTTGGAATTTCTTCTTCTGAAAACTGTTCATATGATTTCACCCCTCATCCATTGTCCTGTATTCTAGTCTCATCAATTTGTGTTAATTCTCTATAAACTTTGGAAGTCAGACTTTTATCAAAAATATTTGCTAAAACATCCCCTCCATATACATTTTAAAATTATCCTAGCTGTATAGATCTTGTTAGTGCCAATATGAATATCATCTCTCTCCTCCTAATCAGAATTAATGAAAGATATGACTTTCTATTCTCCTCTAGGTTGTTGCTGGCTTTTTATTTGCTTTTTAAATGATGTGACTTTTGATATTCGGATCCTTTATCCATTTGGTAGAGGTGAGAGACAGTAGTCCACAGTGAATAGAGAGCTGCTCTTAGAAATAGGAAGGTTTGAGTTCAAATCCCACTTCTGACCCATATTGGCTGTGTGACTCTGGGCAAGTGCTTAATCTCTCAGTGTCCCAGACAACTCTAAAGTTATAAACTGAAGAGTAGATACCTATCTACAATGGCAGAAGGTGTTTCCTTGTTAGGAATTTAAGGAAATCCAAGTCTGGACAAAAAGTCATTTGAAACTAATTGCGGTATACATTCTAATGAATATGTTATAATGAATATATAATGAATAAATCTACTTTCTGAGAAACAGCTTTCTAGGAGTTTTTGTCAGATATAGAGTCCTTTCCCAGGAGTTTGTAGTTGGGGTGTTTAAAACACTAGGCTTCTGAATTCCCTTTGTTCTCCTATGCCTTTTATAAGATCTATTTTAATAGGTGATATCTTAGAAACACTGAGCTTTCAGTGAGGAGGACATGACTTCAAAACCTGAATCAGACACTTACTAGTCATATAACTGTGCAAGTCCCTTCACTTGTATAAGCCTCAATTTTCTCACCTATAGCATGAGCAAAAGAATAACAGCTATCTCACAGGATGGTTATGATCAAATGAAATAACATGTACAGTACTATTCAAACCTTAAAGTGTCACATAAAATGGTAGCTATTGTTACTCTTGTAATTGGTTAAAACAAAACATCAGTTCTATAAATATTCGATTGGGAAGATACTGTGACAAGAGAAAAATTCATGTGAACAAAATTGGCAAAGGGGGGCTGTGGAATAGGGTCTAGAAAGCTGATCCTTCTTTTGGAAGACTTGGATTCAAGTCTTGCGTTTGATATGTTACTGGTAATATAACCTCTCTATGACTTTAATTTGCAGAATGCCTATCTGCTTTGGTGGAGGGAGTTTCCACACTGGGAGTGGAAATTACAGGTCTACACCAATGAAATTACAGGTCTGGACCAACACAAAGAAGAAAACCTAAGGGTTTCGGTTGACTACAGACTTCGTATGAGTCAGCAGGGCTATACCAGTCAGGAGACCAAGGGAAGCTGGTCCTTCCTCTGGGTTAGTCTAAAGTTTCATGTCACAAAGCTCTGCTCTGCTCAGGCCACATCTGCAGTACAGGTTCGATACTGGCACATTTCAAAAAAGTTGACCAGAATGATAAGAATCCTTGGATTTGAGAACTGGAAAGGAACTTGGAGGCATCTAAAGGCAAAAGAAATCCCTGCTCCAACATACAAGTGCTTCTCTCAGTCTTCTGCTGGAAGACCTCCAAGGATTGGGAGCTCACCACCTCCCGAGGCAGCAGCCCCCTGGGACTGACCGCTCTTAATGTTAGAAAGTTCTTAATCACAAGCCTCTTTGAAAAACTTCTCCCATAACTCCTGGTTCTGTCCCCTGGAGAGCCCGGAGAAACAAGGGAGTTCTCTCCTCAGTACAAGCGCCCTTTCCATGCTTGAGGCCTGCTCAGAATGAGGGTTGGCTGCTCAGCCTCTCGAGTGTTCTCCAGGCTAAACATGCCCAGTTCCACCCGCCATGACAGTATCAGAACGTTGGGCGCCATCCGAGTCTGATGCGAATAGCTTTGAGTGTGGTTTATATGGGATTGACCGTGGCCTTGGAGATGTTTAGGATCATAGCTGGCTGGCATCATGGCCTTGGAACTGGAAGGGGCCTTGAAGGCCACGAAGTCCAAGGCCCTCGCTGTACAGATGAAGAAACAGGCCCGTAGAAGGTCCCAGTCGGGTGGGCCGGACCTAGGAGCTTGTCAGTGGGGGGCGGGGGAACGCAGGAGGCTGAACCGAACCGTCGGGGCTGGGCCACTTTGGGGGGGTGCTGAGCGAAAGCTTCCGGGCGGGCGAAGATTGTACCCCCTTCCCTCTTAGGCCCCTCCCCCGAGGTCAGGGTGGGCCGGGCGGAGCCGGGCTGGGCTGGGCCGGGCTGGCCAAGCTGAGCTGAGCTGAGCTGAGCCGAGGCCCGCCCTCCCAGCCCTCCCAGTCCTCCCAGCCCTGCCAGGCCTCCAGGCCCGGGCCGGCCCAATCAGCGGCGCCCCCGCCCCTCGGCCCGGCCTCGGCGCCCTCCCCCTGGGGTGACAGAAAGTCGGCGGCAGCTCGGGGAGCAGGCGGAGGCGGAGGAGGAAGTGGCGGCCGGGCTGGCCTTAGGACGGACCGACGGACGTCCTGACCGATCGACGGACCCCCGTGGGCGCGCCCTCCCCCGGCTCTCTCGGGCCTGGCCCTCCCGTAGCGGGTCCGCCTCCGCCCTCCCCCCGCCCCCGGCCCCGGCCCGGGCCCCGGCCCCTGCCCGGCGGGCCGGCCGTCCCACCGCCCGCCCCGCGGAGTTCTGCGCGCGCTTGCTCGGCCCGGTGAGTTCCTGGGCCCGGGCGGGACAGGCGGGGCTCGGGCTCCGGGCGCGGCTCGGCGCGGGGGCAGGCGCGGGGCGAGAGGGCGGGGTTCCGCGGATCTGCCCCTCTCCCTGCGGACGGGCCTTGGGCCCCCTTTCCTTAGCGCCTCCGCTGTGCCCTCTCCCCCCTTTCCCCATCCTCCCGGTCCCGTGCTCCTTCTCCCTGGCCAGCCCTGGCCGGGGCCGGAAGGGGAGAGAGAAGAAGGGGGAGGGGGTCCGAGTCTCGCGGCGCCGTGGGGGGTGGGGTCGGGCAGCCTGGCTCCCCACTAGGAGCGGCCCTGGGCCTGCTCCGAACTCAGGTGGGGAGGAGCACGTGTGCGTGTGTGACCCTGACCGTGACTGGCAGTGCCAGAGCGAGTGTGCCCGCGTGGGGCCCGGGACGGGGATCGCGCCGCGGGCACGTGCGAGCGGAGCGGACCCGCCCCGAGGCCTCTGGGGACACCAACTTCCCCTTCGGGTGGCGCCCTCCCCACCGCCGGGGCAAACCCTTGTCGGGTATCCAGGCCTCTGGGACTCCCAGAAGGGCCTCGATGGGCCAGCCTCCTGCCTCCCTCCTCATACCTGGCACCAGGGAGGAGGCAGAGAGAGAGGCAGGGTCCTGGAGGGACGTGGGTGGAGGTCGGGCTTGACCCACTGCCCCGGGGCACCCTAGCCTCTGGCTGTCCGTTGACTGTGCCCACAAGTATTTGTTGAGCACCTGCAGCACCTGCTCCAGAGGGCTGAGAAGGGAACAGAGCCCACCTGACGCCGGGCTTGGAGAGTTTCTGTCCTCTCCTTGTGGGGGTTAGGGGTGAGGCAGGCAGTTTTGGAGATCAGGGGTTTGGGGCCTGTTCTAGCTCTCCTTTTCCCTATGCTGGGCAGCGGTGTTGAGGTGTGCTGGCCAGTGCAGACTTTTCACATCCACCCTCTGAGCTTCATTCAGTCATTTATGAATGCATGCATAGGTTCCTTCAGCTCCTCCTGTGTTTTGTATCAGGCACTGTGCCGGGCGGAGGGTCTACAAAGACAAAAATTACAGTCGCTACCCTTCACGTCCTTATGTTCTGCCCTGGGAAGCAACATATATGCTGACAAACACAAAGGAGACAGACTAGTAGGGGGGAGGGGGTGTTCGTGAGGGCTGAGGCACCAGCAGTTGAGAGGATGGACTGTGTAGATGGTCCTTCCAGCTGAAGAGCTGGGATCCAGTCCATGACTGGACTGAACCTTGAAGACTCCGAAAACCAGAGGGGGTGGAAGTGAGAGGTGTTAATCAGGCAGAAACTGCTTAGTACAATGGTGTGGAGATGGGAGATGATGTAGTGTCTTGTACGAGGAAGCCCTAGGCCAGTCTGCTAGAACTAATAAAGGTCAGGAAGAAGAGAAACCTTCAATAAATGGGGGGAGGCTGGAGCCCGATTGTGAAGGGCTTTTTAAAATGCCAAAGTGAGGCTTTGCCTCTAAGGCAATAGGGAGCCGGTGCATGCATATGCCCTACCTGTGTGTGTATCTGGTTTTCTGCATCTTTTATGGCTTCTCTGCATGTGTCTGCAGCCCACTCTGGGCTCTACAGCCCACTCATAGATCAATTTGTCTTTGTTCTGTGGATCTGGGCTTGGCTAGTGACCAGTCAGGGAATTCCGGAGGGCCCTGGGTGACTGCCCCTCCTCTGACATTCCTGCCTGTTTGTTGGGACCCCTCCCTCCAGGAAAGGGGTGATTTGGGGGTGGCTGCTCCCCTCCCCCTTACATGCCAGGAACTCCTGCCACCCACTCAGGAGAGAGCTGCTCAGGACTGGCCAGGGGGCACACTGAGGGGGTTATTGCCCCCCAACTTGAACCCGTCCTAGGGCAAAGCTTCAGTGTGCCCCCCTTGCCGTGGGTCAGGTCACTCCAGGGCTGGGCCCAGGCTCAGGCCCGGGGCTCAGCTAGTACGTCTGAGCTCCCAGCCCTTGTGGCCTGCCAGGTCCCCTTGAGGTGGGAGCCTGTCTGGCCAGTTGGGAATGTGGATGGGGAGGGGACCGGGGACCGGGACTACCACCGGACCGGGGCAGTGAGTCCTTTCCCAATCCTGGCAGGCGCAGGCCACGCCCACCTGCTGCCCCGTACCACTCCCACCGGCGGCTGACCTGTGGCCCGGATCCTCCTTGGACCCGCCCTGCGAGGGTGGAGGGCGGGGCTGCTGCCTGATCTAGTCAGACAGGTGCAGCTGCTGGGCCGCGAACACCTCAGAACGGGCCGGGAAGAGCCAGGAGGTGGGTGAGCCTGCCGGAGAGCGGACGGGACAGAACCCAAGAGGAGAGAGAGAGGGGCTGGTGGGCCAGGCTGCCCGCCCGCCCAGCCCTGGGGAGGAGGAGGGCGAGAACACCTGGGACCACAGAGGAGGTCGGGTGGAGGGAGAAAGCTGGGCCGGGAGCAAAGCCGGGGAAGCCAGAGAGCGAGGGAGAGGAGGGCGGGCGGCGAGCGAGGGAAAGATGGGCAGAGCCCCTGGAACTAAGGACAGGGATCCTGGCCGGTGAACGGCAGAGTGCGGGGGGAGGAAGGAGGAGGGCCCCGGGCGTGCCCTTGCCTCCTGCCTTGGGCCCTTCTCTGGCCAGGCTTCAGCACCCCTCAGTGTTCCTCGAATATGTACCTGCTCTCCTTTCCTATCCATCCTCCCTTGCCCTCCGTCTCTGCTTCTCTTCCCATACTTATCTCTGGCCGCTTCCACTCCTTTTGAGCTTGGTTACCCTGGAGGACCCAAGTGTGCTGGGTAGCTTGTTCACAATTTTCCACCTATAGGACAGTGGGGTGTCTGTGGACCCTGTGTGACTCTCACCCCTCTCCACTTCCCCTCCCAGAAGCCCAGCCAGGCAGGATGGAGTCCTTAATAAACGTCTATCAGGAGTTGATGAAGAAAGCAGGTGAGACATCGGCCCCTCCAACATCTCCCCACTCCCCAAAGCTTCCCCAGGTCCTGATTCTATGCTTATGTCCCCACAGATCCCCGGATACAGGACTACCCCTTGATGGACACTCCCCTGCTCATGACTTCCATCATCCTTGCCTATGTCTACTTTGTACTGTCCTTGGGGCCCCGGCTGATGGCCAATCGGAAGCCATTTCAGCTTCGAGGCTTCATGGTCATATACAACTTCTCCCTGGTGGCTCTCTCCCTCTACATAGTCTATGAGGTGAGGGACCCTTGTTCTAGAGGGGCTACAGTTGGCCCTGCTGCCAACTGTAATTGCCTAATTGCCCCCATGGTGGACTGAAGAGGGTTGTATCCTACTTAGTGAAAGGCAGGCATGCAGGGAGTGTGGGTGGGGGGAGATGGTGGGCAGAATAGGGCCCTCCAAGGCCCTTGGGTTGTTAGAGGGAAATGGCCCCTCTGACCAGCTTCTCCCACCCCCGATCTGCTCCAGTTCCTGATGTCTGGCTGGCTGAGCACCTACACATGGCGTTGTGACCCTGTGGACTTTTCCCAGAACCCTGAGGCTCTTCGGGTGAGTTAAACCCAAGGTAGGGGTGGTGCTGGGTGCCTTGAAGTGGGGAGCTAGAAGGCCAGGGGACCTCACTGGGGGCCTCCTTCCTTTCACCTTGCAGATGGTTCGTGTGGCTTGGCTCTTTCTCTTCTCAAAGTACATCGAGTTGATGGACACAGTGAGTGTGTTTTGTGTTGGGGCTTGGGGTGGAGGAAGCCAGGCCTCAGTCCTGACCATACCCCCTTCCCCTCTAGGTAATCTTTATTCTTCGAAAGAAGGACGGTCAGGTGACTTTCTTGCATGTCTTCCATCACTCTGTGCTGCCCTGGAGCTGGTGGTGGGGCATCAGGGTGGCCCCAGGTGAGGAGGGGATAGGACAGTGGTGGGCTTGGAGAGGCTGCTGGCTCCCTTAGAGCCAGCATTGACTTGACCTTATTCCTGTCCGCTTCCTGCTTCCCAGGAGGAATGGGCTCCTTCCATGCCATGGTGAACTCCTGTGTCCATGTGATCATGTATCTGTATTACGGGCTGTCTGCTTTGGGCCCAGTTGCCCAGCCTTACCTCTGGTGGAAGAAGCACATGACGGCCATCCAGCTGGTGAGGCCTCCCTCATTCTCCACCCCTCCTTCCCTCATCTCCCTCCTTCCCTCATTTCTCTCCACCCCGGCCCTGAGCCCTGGCCCTGTCTCCCGCAGATGCAGTTTGTGCTGGTCTCATTGCACATCTCTCAGTATTATTTCCTGCCCAGCTGTGACTACCAGTACCCTGTGATCATCCACCTCATCTGGATGTACGGCACCATCTTCTTCTTGCTCTTCTCCAACTTCTGGTATCAGTCCTATACCAAGGGCAAACGGCTGCCAAGGGCTGCCCAGCAGAATGGGGTGGCCAAAGTCAAGGCGAACTGAGCCAGGCTGACCTTACCCCGCCCCTCGCCCACCACCTAAGTGCCTCAGGGCTGCACTGAGGGCAGCCACACCATTTGGGCAGGGGCTGCGGGTCATGTCTCAGTCTCTGCTGGTGGGTCACAGGACCTGGCTGGAGCAGGGGGACAGACTCGGACCCTCCCCTCTTCCTATGAGCTGGCACACAGGGACCACAGCCACCCCCACCCCACTCCCTCGTACCTTACCCTGAACCACAGGGGCTCCCTTGTCCTCTGCCGCAGCACAACCCTGGGGGTGGGGGTGCAGCTTGAGCTGGACATGCCCCCTTCCCTCTCACCCTGGGCCAGCCTGTCTGGGAAAGGGAATACTCAGGGCTGGCCCCAAGCACAGGCCTGCGGCCTTTTAACTTTTCTCACACTGAACAGGTCAGCAATAATGTCCCCTTGGTCATCGGGGACTCTGTCCTCCCCCCATCATCTGCCCTGCTGTTGGAGGGCTGGGACTGAGAGGACACAGCCCACAGGGGCTGCTCACTCACACGTGTCTTAATTAAAGTGACAGGAAACATCAGTGTCCTGGTGAGCGTGTGTCTGGGGGGGGCAGTTGGGCTGCAATTCACCCACTGATTGACTCAGGACTAAGCTCAGTATCTGAGGACCTGGGGTCTTCTGGAGTCCTCTCAGATGGGACCTGTGGTGAGTCTGAGAGAGGACAAAGCAGGGCAGGGGGACAGATGTCTTTATTAGAAAAATAAAACCCAGGGGGCAGGGGAGGGAGCTGGGACTGGCCTCAGCGGATGCCCTGGTGGATGAGGCTACTTTTGGCTGCACTCGCTTTTTCACGCTCCCGCCGCTGTGCAGGGTCCAGCTCGAAGCAGCGCCACAGGCGCAGGGTTTCATCCGCGGCAGCCGAGGCCACAGTGCAGCCGTCGGGGCTCATGGTCAGGCTCAGGACTCGGGCTGTGTGACCTTTGAGCTCAGCCACCTTGGCCATGCTTGGATACTTCCAGATGACCAGTTGATTCTGGGCAAAGCCATGGCCAGAGATGAGTTCTTTGTAGTGTGGGGACCAGAGGATGGCGCACACCTGAGACTGGGCATCCACGGCACTGAGGCATGCTCCTGAGCAAACGTTCCAGATCCGGATGTGCCGGTCGCTGGTGCCACCTCCAGTGGCCAGCACGTTGGACTGCCATGGACACCAGGCCACAGCCTAGTGGGGAAGGGGAAGGGAGAAAATGAGGGTTAGGAGTGTGCCAGCTCTCCTTAGGGTTAGAACATTCTACCTCTGGCTGCTCTGACCTCTCACCTTGACTGCACCCACATGCTGAGTGAAGGTCTGCAGGGGACCCCAGCCCCCGTCACTTGGGGCACTGGGCCACACATTCACCAAGTTGTCATTGCCGCCACTGGCCAAGTAACGGCCATCAGGGGCCCAGCGGAGGCCACACACTTCCTGGCTATGTCCACTCAGCGTAGCCACATGGTGTTCAGCCACTCGGACATCATGGTGATGGACGTGGCCAGACCGAGACCCGCTGGGAGGAGGAGACAGCTAAGGGTGGGGCTCGGAGATGCTCCACTCCCTTGAGGGAAGAGGGTCCCCTGTCCATCCAAACAACCCTCCCCCTTCTTCCCAGCAGGATGGTGACAAGATGCCCCTGGCATCTTAAGAGGGAGAGAGGGAACCAGTGGGGGCAGGATGTAGCTCAGACCTGGAGAGGATGTAGCTGTTCCAGGCCAGGGCGCCTACACGCGCTGTGTGGCTGCTCATGTTCCGAAGCCGTTTCTGCTGCTGGACATCCCACAGCTAGGGAGAGAAGGAAGGTGTGGGAGTCACATGTCCTGCAGGGGATTAGGGCTCCCCTTGAGGTCCCTGCTGTTTCAGAGGCCCTGGCTCCCATCAGGGGACCTCTGGCCCTCACCTGAACCTCTGCGCTGCTGGTGCCCACAGCCAGGTAGTTCCCCTCCTTGATCCAGGCCACAGAGGACACATAGTCCCCTGGCCGTTCTGTCTGCAGCAGCTGCAGGATCTCCCCTGAGCCCGCACTCCACAAATACACAGATGTGTCCAGAGCCACAGCCAGCACATTGCCACAGCTCCAGTCCATGAGGTTTAGATCTGAGGCAGAGAACAGAGGGTAGCTGTAGCCAGGGTAACTGAGCCATTCTGCCCCCCCACCCCCTAAGCTTCTTGAGGCCACTCACAGTAGTCATTTCGAATCTCAGGAGCGTCTAGGATACGGTCAGGGAGGGAGGGGATATAGCGGCAAGTCTTCTTCCTGCTGGAGCCTGGGGTGGCCTTCTGACTGTACAGCACCCGAAGGCTGTTCTGATACCCTTCAGGGGCATTTTGGGGCTTTCCACTGAGTCGGAGGATCTTCGCTTCTTCCACATCAAAACCATTTAGATTCAAGGACCAGGCTTTCTGCTGCTCCTGAGGAGGGGCAGGACTCAAGGTTTGGAAGTTGCCAGACTGGCTTTTCCCACAACATGCAGGTGACTCCAATCCCCACCCCAGGGTCCCCCTGTCCTCCCCCCGACCTTCCTGGTGGGCGTATTGTTGGCTGGCTGATTCTCCTTGCTCAGCAGGAAGCTGGCCACCTCCATCTGGGATGTGCTTCGATGGGGGATGTAGCGATCCCCACCCGCCTTACTGGGGGTGCTTTGTGTCTTGGAACCAGATTTGCCTGAGAAGACAGACAGAGGCTGGAAAGATTGACCCCTCCCTGTGACCCCCAGGTTCTCCACAAGTTCCCCTCCCAGGCCCAGGCCCCTTGCTGTTCTCACCAGGAGTCCGACCCGGTGTTCTTCCGGAGCTGTGTGATCGGTTGGCTGTGCGCATTGGGGAAGGGGGAGGGCCGGGGGTTTCCTTGGCTTTGCGCTGCCATCGAGCAGGAGGTGCGTTGACAATAGATGTGTCCAGCTGGAGCAGAGAGTGCAGGTCATTCTCAAATACAAACTGTGCCATGGTACCGGATCTGGGAACAGAAAAGGCCGGCACTATCCATCAGATCTCCTGAGGAGGTTCAGGGCAAAAGGAAGCTCTCCCTCCATTAGGAGGGCCTGGGCTGCTGAAGGCTACTGAGACAGCAGGAACAATGTGAGGGTCTGGAGGGGGACAGAGAGGGGCAGGCTGAATTCTGTGTAGAGAGGGGAGTCAAGGATGATGGGACAACAATGCATGGCAGACATACCAAAAGGCTGCAATTTAATCAGATTAACTTTAAATGGATAAATGTAAAGTCCTGGAATTGGGTTCAAAAAGTCAACAGCACAAAGATAGGAAGCAGGAGCCTCAGGCCAAAAATCACCTAAGACAGAGTAGCCCATGTGAGGGGACGAGAAGGAAGAAACACCTCCTAAAAATGGGAACTGGGAAGGCTGAGGGCTGAACTTGTTTGGAAAACTGTATTTCAGTAAACTGGTTTCCTTTGCAATGCTATCCATGGTACGTATTTAAAAAACCATCCTGAGAAGGCCTCCGTAGGTTTCACCAGACAATGCCAGAGGAGTCCATGTCACGCAAACATTAGACCTCCCTGTCTTATAGAATGTCGTAATAGCTAGCATTTAGAGAACACTTTAAGGTTTACAAGGCACCGACTCTCCCAACAATCCTGGGAGGCAGGGGGCTGTTTTGCTCCCTCCTTTACAGATGAGGAAACCAAGGCGGCATTGTATCACAGGGCTTCCCAGATCAAGCCCTGGAGCTGTGAGGTGTAAACAGAAGCTCAAGCCCAAGCAGAGCTTCAGAGAGCAACAAGATGAAAAAGGAGGGAGATTAGTACCAGGCTGGAGTCAGGAAAACTCAGCTTCCTAAGTTCAGATCCAGTCTCAGGTACTGCCTTAGCTGTGTGACCCTGGATAAGTCACTTAACCCTGTTTGCCTCAGTTCCTCCTTTGTAAAATGAGCTGGAGAAGGGAATGGCAAACCATTCCAGTATTTCTGCCAAGAAAATCCCAACTAAGGTCACAGAGCTGGACAGAAAAAAAGACTGATTGAACTCTCCCTGAAGGAGCCCCCAAGTTGAGGGTAGGAAGAGAACTGAGCCAAAGAGCCCAGATGGAGTTCTAGGTGTAGGGAAGGACCAAGCGCTTAATGTGTGCTGGGCCGGTGTGTTATAAAGACAAATATGGAACCATACATAGCAGTACTCAAGAAATGCAGTTGGTACAGAATACAGGCAGGGCAGCCTGGCAGGGAGCGCAGAGGCATCAAGGTTCATCAAGAAAAGGTCGGTGGAGAAGATGGTGCTGGAGGCCAGGCTTTTCTCAAAGGGGGGTAGGGGTGGGGAAAATGGCCACTGCAAAGGCTCAGATGCCGCAGATGGAACGCCATGTACAAGCAATAACAAACAGGTGAAAATGTACTGGGCTGAAGCCAGATGGGGAAGGGCCATGACTAAATGGCCAAGAGAGGAGCCTGTATTTGACTGTAGAGGTAAGGAATGGGGAGTCCCAAAAGCAGAGGAACATGGTCAGTTTGGCAGCTGTTGGATACAATCAGGAGGCTTGGGATGTCAGGGATGAAGAGTGGATGAAGCCACAGTCCCGGTCCACCTCCTTCCTCCTTCCTCTCCCCTCCCCCCCATATCTGGGCTGTTTTGGTCAAAGAAGAGAAGAATGACCCAGTCTGCAGATCTGCAGGGGGAGAGGGGCCTGGGATCACTCCTCACCTCTCACTAAACTGCTGGGTCCCAGGCTTCTGACCTCCCACTGCTTCAGCCATCGATAAACATTTAATAAATGCCTACTTTGTGTTAAGCCCTGGATCTGTGACAAGCGAGCAAGGCAGCACTTAGGATTTGCCCCTGTGGGGGAGGGGAGATGCTCTCATTTTTTACTCCTATCTTGGTGACATGTAAACCCCCATACTTCTAGACCCAGCCGTCCCTTACGCCAGCCTCCGGCCTTCCTCCTCCTCTCTCAAACTCAGCTTGTCCAGAACAGAACTCTTCCGGTTCCCAAAAGAAAACTGACCTCTTCCAAACTTTTTCCAGCTAAGGGTTTCAGCCTTACTTACTCAGTTTCCCTCCCCAACACCCCCAGGGCATGTGTTGCACCTTTCCCCTTCTCTCTACTCCCCAGAACCTTCTCCCAGTGAGTCTCCCTGCCTCCAGCCTCCTCACAGCCACCAAAAAGATTTTCCTAAATTGAAAAAGGTGATCATGTCATTTCCTCTACTTATACTCCAGTGGTTCTCTATTAACTTGAGTTAGGATCAAATAGCATTTGAGGCCCTGTCCAACAGGGTTCCAAAATTTGTACAGGATACTCTCCCTGCATTGTGTGTGCCGGCCAAACTAGCTGCATTTCCAGCCTCACTTCCCATCTCCTTGCTTTTGCCTAAGCTGTGTCCTACTCCCGGGCCTCCTGCCCTCCTCCCCCCCTCCCCCTTCCCCTCCCCCTCTGAGAACCCTTAGTTTTTTTCCCCAAGCTCAGTTCTGGGGCTGCCTTCTCCGTGAGGTCTCCCCCCATTTATTCTGACTATCCTGATGTCCATGGCAGGAGCTACATCTCTTCCCCAGCACAGCCTGCCGCCCCCCTACTGAGGCTCCCCAGCTAGATGTCCAGATGTCCGGCACATTGCCCCCAACACTCCCGGGTCTGGCCCGAGCCACATGAAAACGCAACGGGGAAATACAGAGCCAAACAAAGGCCGGGACGTCGCGCTTACCGACCCTCAGCACCCCCCCGCCGCTTCAGGCCCCTCCCGTGGGCCCCCCATTTCCAAGCACGGCCCGCCGCGCCCGCTCGGCCCCGGACGCCCCTCACCTCCGGGCTGGCCACACCCCGCACGCCCCGGGCCTTCCTCCCCCTCCCACCCGGAGGCCTCCCACCAGCCTCCTCCCCACGATCACCTCCGAGCCTCGGCACCGCAAGCCCAGACCTCGCACGGCCCCGGCTCCCGGCGCGCCGCCGTCCGGAACGGCACACAATCCACGCTGGGTGCCCCACTTCGCGCCCCCAGCCCTCTGCACCCCACTTCCCGTCCCCCTCATACCTTTGCCGGGTCTCACTTCGTCCTCAGTCGCCTTTGCCTCCTGCACTACCAGCTCAGGCAGGGCGTTTCCGGCCGCCGCCATTTGAAGGCTCCCGCCGCATTCCCATTGGCCGCTTCAAATCCAACGGCCGCAACATCCTCCTGCCATTGGCTCCTGGATTAGGGGCGGGACTTCCGCAGAGACACGCCTTCCTCGCGAGAGGCCAAACCCAGCCAGGCAGGAGGCATGGTGAAGAGAGGGGCCGCAGACGGGGGCGGGGCCTGACCAGAGACTAAGGCCAATGAGGGACCGAGGCTGAGCCTAGGGCGGGGTCTCATTGGGAGGGACCAATGAGAGGCCAAGACTGAAGGTAAGGCGGGGACAGGGCGGGGTCACGTTGGTAATGGGGCCAATGAAGATCCGGATCTGAGGCATAGGCGAAGCATGGAGCCGAATGCATGCGTGTGGATGTCTAATGAGGGACCCGGGAACCCGAGGGGGCGTGGCGGAGTTGAGACCGTGCCTGATCAGAGGGCGGGGCCAACCAAGAGACCAGAGCCGGCGTGGGGCGCAGCCAGGCGGGTCAGCCGAAGGACTCCGGGACCCCTCTTTAAACCCTCTCCAGCTCCGGCTGGTAACGGGGTGCAGAGGCCTGAATCCTGCTGACAGGGAGATCCCCAGCGTCGCCATGAATACTCCCAGGGATAGGGAGCTCACCCCCGCTGAGAGAGCTCATTCCATTGGGCTAGAGCTCTCGGTCATTCCGCCGACCCGATTCCCCTGCGGCACCCGCCCCAGGCCTTCAGACCTTAGCGGATCTCTGCCTTCTCTCGGCCTTGGGGTTAGGGTTGGAGTCGGTCCAGGTCCAGGTCCAGGTCCAGGTCCGGCAGAGCACAGCGACGGACGTGTCGGCCCGAAAGCCTCGGAGAAGACGGGCTGGGGTCCCCACAGTCACACCCACAGCCCCCGGCGCATCTCTCCGCTCTTCTCCTCCGGGGGGAGCGTGTCAGAAGGCGCTGGAGCGGATCGTGTCTAAGGGAGGAGGCAGAAAGCTCTCGCGCATGCTGCAGCCCTCGGGAGGACCCAGCCTCAGTCGTGCCTCCGACGTTGGCCTCATTTTCCCATCCACAAATTGAGGGAGTCGGACTTTGGGTTTCCTTCCAGTTCTAAACGTTGGCTCCTCTAAGGTCTTTGGCGTCCCGAACCCTAGGGAGCCCTCCCCCGTTCTCTGTGCCACCGAACACCGAAGATGGGGAGTTAGGAAAAGTTTCTGAGCAGGAAACTACTCAGGGAGAAGACCTTTGGCTTGGAACTTTTAACTAGACAAAGGTTCCTTGGATGTGGGGGTGGGGGTGGCGGGGAGAAAGGGGCTTTAATCCATTGGAAGAGGGAGTGGAAGACTGAGATTTTGGAGACTGGTCCAGGGATTTCATTGCAGGAAACTCCCAGGACAGGTAGTCAGCTACTCTGAAATGTACAGTCCGACAAAGTTGCCTGGGGCATTGAGAGGCAGAGGGAGCGGCTGAAATAATTAATGGATAAAAGAATGAAAAGCATTTATGAAGCACTGGGAGGTACCACGCACTCAGCACTGGGGACACCCGTCCCGGCCCCCAACAAGCTCTCCTAATTGTTCTAATGGGGAAAACACTGGGTGGAGGCTGGGGCCTTTGGCCCAGAAAGTTCCCGGGAGGGTGACCCAATGGCATAGTTGATTTGATCTTGGCTTCAGAACTGGAGGGTGGAGGGAAGTGACGGTGAGACCTGCAGCTGGCAGGAGAGGAGGGAGTGAACGGAAGCATGGGTGAGGCTTTCCTGCCATTATACCCCAGAAAGGATGCAGTAATATGCCCAGGTTCCTCCTGTCATCATCAGAGACTAGACTTGAACTTAGGTCTCCCTGATACTGAGGCCAGCTCTTGGGCATCATGCCACACACTTTCTCTTTTAGGATCAAAGTAAACCTGAGAGGGCTGCCCAAAAGGGATCTGGGGAGCAAGGGAGTTTCCTGTTATTGCTGGTCTTCCAGGGGAGGCTGGATGACTGAATTCTTGGTGATGTTGCAGAGAGGGCTGTGAGATTCTGGGATGCTGGCCAGCAACAGGGAATGCTCAGGAGACAAGGCTCTCAGTTTGACCAGTTTTGGGGGGTGTGTGAGGAGGCAAAAGAAAAGCTGGGGGGGAGGGTCATGCCAGGACTTTAATAGCTGGAGTCTAGACTTGACTTTGTGGGTGAAGGGGGTTTAGGGGATGATACCATAAGGTTTCTGAGTCAGGGCATGACATGATCCAACCTGGGCTCAAGATGAATCTGTCAACATCCACACCATTGTTTGGAGGGAGGAACCCAGAGTCAAGGAGACTAATGGGGCCCTATTTACCAGACTGATTCTGATTTGATCCTGAGGCTCAGGGACTGAGGTAGTGATCCTACCTCTGGGGAGGAAGTGACGAATCATAAATCAATCATGAGATGTTGATAATAAACCAGCAAGCGTTGATTAGGGTTATGCCAGGCGCTGAGCTGAGCAGGGGGGACAGACATAAGAGTCCCTGACCTCAAGGAGCTTACCTTCTAGGGAGAGGTGTGATGGGAACAAATGGCTCCCACCCCAACCCCATGCAAAGCGGGTTGATTCTTCCTTAGAAGATCTTGAACCATTCTGAAAGGTGACTGGCTCATGACCACATCAGGGTTTCGGACCCTAGAGTAGCCCCAGGAGCCTGTCTCTTGAATCAATATTCTCCTGTCCCTGCTAAGGAAGGTTCTTTTGTTAGTTGCTGGGTGGATTACAAGTGTTTTACTTCGTCCTCCTTTTGGACCTGAACTAGCAGGAGACTGGCCTGAGTGAAGCACAAGGGCACCAGCAATGAGGTAATAGGCCAAAGTCTGTTCTGCCTGGGAGGTCCTCTGGGCTGGGATCTGAAGGAAACCAGGTATTTGGAAAGGTGGAGGTGAGAGGGGAGAACATTCCAGGCATGGGGGGAGGGGGATGGCCAGTGCAAAGACATGGAGTCCACTGAGCGAAGGGGTCTTCTCGAGGAAGGAATCAACATCACCCGGCCTTTCAAAGAACATGGCAAAGGGGGAATGGCTAGGACTGGACATGAAGGCTGAGTCTGAGGTGTCTGGGTGACCAGGAAGATGGTGGTACATGAAGACTGGAAGGGGAGGGGTGAGGCCTGAAGATGTTCTGTGTGGGGCCACAGGGGAATGGGGAACGGTGACAAGGGCCTGGGAGATGAGGTGGAAAGCAGCACAGAGATGTTTGGGAGCACACACTGATCACCCAGCACAAGAACCACCTTTAGTATGTGACCCAGCTCCGAAAGGTCTCCAATTGGGAAGTTGGCTACAGCCACTAACCCAGAGTGAATGCAGGGAATTGTCAGTTCTCTGCAGTCAGAGCCAACCGAGTAGGGCTCTAGCACCCCTCAACACCGGCAGAAGATAAAAACAAGAGGCCAAGGGAACCATGCAGGCTGTCTGCAGGTACAGAAAGAGCTGCCATGGAAGAGGGGGTAGGGTTGTTCTGCCAGGCCTCATAAGGCAGAACTGAAAGGAGTGACAGGAGGCTGCAAAGCAGCCGATTGAGGCTCCCCTCCTTGGAGACCTTCCACTAGAGGGTGAATGGCAGCCTTTTGGATGTACCAAGGGGTAGATTCTCAGAGATGTTGCAGATACAGAGTGTTTTTTTGGGGGGGGGTTTCCCTGCTCAGGGAGGTCTTTAGACCTCAGACATTTGAGGTTTCTTCTCTTTCCATTTCTCCTGTTCCTCCACCTGGAATTAAGGCCCTCCATCATCTTGCTTCACCCTATACATGAGTCATGAACATGTGTTGAGTGGCAACTCTGTGCCTTGGGTGAGTCTGGCAGGTCTGCTCACTATCCCTGTTCCTTCCTTCCTGAATTCTAGTACTGTACATTTTGGTGATGACCCCTTAGAGACCAGAGGCCTGGGTCTGAAACTTCCTTGGATACTCACTAGCCATCTCTGAGGCTCACTTTGCTCCTCTGTGAAATGGGGGTTAGGGGGAAAGATACTGACAGTGGCTTTCTCCTCACAGGGATCTTGTGAGGCCTAGCTGAGAAATCAGCAAACCACGAAGTATTCCCCACATCAGTCATCAGACTTGGTGTCCTGTAGGGCCTCAGGTATGTGCCACCTTCCTCAGCCCTCACAGCTCACCCCTCCAGTCTCAGAGGCTGTCCCCCTGTCTAGCCCAGTGCTGGGACCAGAGCAGAGGTCAATAGGCCTTGGCTTCCGCGAGATCACTCAAGATTGGAAGTCAGAACTGAAAGCTAGCTGGGTCTTCCTCATTCCCAGGCTGGTAGCTGGCCCTACAAATACAGCCTATGGTTCTCCCCAGCACTCAGAGTGAATGGAAAAAGGCAGTGCCTCTCTCTAGAGAAAAATCTCACCTACCTTTCAGAGTCCCTCACTCCCCACCCCTCCAACCCTTTGCTCAATCACAATCACCACACTTGTCTCTGCTGCTTGTGAGGTTGGGCTCCCTATGATGATAGGCAACGTTCTGACCTCACCTTAGTCCTGTCCCCATGTATGAAGCTCAAGCAGTCATTCAAGGAAACCTTTATTGACTGGCAGTGTGACAGGCTAAGAAGCCAATGATCCCCGGGGTGCCAGGTGGATGGGGAATGAGCCACATGTGTAAGACACACAGGATGAATGGGTGTTTCCGGCCACGTACAAGGAGGCTGGCAGAGGCTATGGGAAAGACCCCTAGTGCTTTGTAATAAAGGCTCAAGTCCTTAGGGTTGGCCACTTTTGGGACCAATGGCTGCAGAGGCAAAGCCCAGGGAACCTGCAGCCAGTCTTGCTCAGGTTTCTACAACTGAGAAGTGATGTCAGGGCTGGGCACTGGGGGGGAGGGGACAGCTCTATGGGGCTTAGTTTGGGAGGTCTTCCTGAAAGGTAACAGCAGAGGACATAAGGTTTGCAAAGACCCTACTCTATGAGATGGGTCCCCAGGAGGTTGGGAGGGTCAGTAAGCTGAGCTGGAGCTCACTTGGGAAAGCAGTGGCAGGCATTCATGCCTGGGAGCTCCAGGGAAAGGTACTGTGTCCAAGGGCTGGTGGCAGTGATCTGAGGGTGGGGGAGGCTGAGACAAGTGAGGTAGGTATGAATAGTTGTCGATGTGGGTGGTAGGGTCAAGCTCGGAATCTGAAGGGACTGGGGCTAAGGGTGGGGACCAGGACCCCAGGCAGCCAGCCTGCAGCAACACTGGGTAGTCCAACTGGGAGTGGCCATCCACAGACTCAGAAAGGACCTCCAAGAGGCTTGGTTCCTCTTCTTCATCTACTCCTGAGGCTGAAGTCTTGGGCTGGAAAAGATGGGGTCAGGGACTATGAGAAAGGAAGGAGATCTGATCTGGAATTCAAGGAGAAAGGAGCAACACTCACCTGGCTCATGGAGGCTGGGGGCTCAGTGAGGAAGCCTCCAAGGACCCGATGCAGGTCAGGAAGTGGAGGCCAGAGGGTCTGCCGCAGGGCCCTGAACAAGGAGGGAGGGGTGAGACAGGGGCTTTTGTGGGAATACATGAAAGAGATATGAAAGTGTGCCCTTGTACTCTAGGTTCTGAGCTCTTACAACAGTATTCAATCCCTAGTCTGGGCAAACAGGCTCTCACCAGGGTGCTGCCATGTACTGTAATATGTTGGGTCCTGGTGTACTTCATTTCAAGCTTCAAAAGTTACCCCTTGGGTGTGTTCTTGGAACAGGGTATCCTGTCCCTCCCCTGTCAGTTGGCCTGGAGCCCACTGTCCTTTCTCAAGCCCTTCCACAGCTTGGAGTAGATAGGACAAGGCAGAGCAGGGCTGGCTAGCGCCTCTGCCAATGAGCTGCCTGGCAGAACTGGGGTCCAGCCCTGTCTTGTAGGGCCATGGCTGAGTAGCCTCTCAGTCCTTCAACAACATGGAACTGCCCCCTCAAGTCTGTGCCCAGAAAGAAAGGGCCAGCTTTGGTCTCCTGGCCAGCTTTGGTCTCCTGTCTCTGTTACCCCTGGGCTCAAGCCAACAGATCAAACTCTTCAAGACTACCCACATGACCCTTGTCCAAGCCTTTCTGATCCAGCCCAAGATATCCTGAGTTTTCCTGGAAGACAGCCTAGCATCCAGGGCAGTGGCAAGGTGCCAGATCCCCCAGGGAATCACACTGTGTCTCACATGCTTGTCTTATCTGCTTCTGACCACTAAATAACAAAACTGTCCCCCAAGTAGGACCAGCCCTGTTAGCATCCATGGAGAGAGGAAAACTTCTAAAGAAGGGTGGCCAAAGGAAGTGAAGGGGCAACTCACCTCTCCCATCTCAAAAATAGGAACCAGATTGCTTTTTTTCCTACACCTAGGCTTAAACTGGCCTGTTGGTCACTGGTCCCCCTGCTCCTGGTTCTGGCCTCTGGGGCCAAACAAGTTGAATTCTCCCTCCCACAATAGCCCTTTAGACAGCTGAAGGCAGGGACTTCATTTCTGGAGTCTTTTCTACCCCAAGCACCCTGTTTCTTGGATGGATCCTCAAATGACCGGGACTCCAGGCCCTCTGCTCAGCCCTTCTTGTAAACACCCTGTGGCTTCTCAATTACTTTCTTAAACTGTGGCCACCATAAATGAGTAGATCAGGTCTGACCAGGGCAAAAGGCAGAGAAAGTTGACTTCTGGGAGCTGGGGCTCTCTGGATGTGGGCCACAATCCCATTCACTTAATTGGCAGCTACATTCCTGCCCTCTGAGATCATCCCCAATTTATCCTGTCCAAATTTTGTTGCTTCATACTTGTCTGCATGTGGTCTCCCCCATTAAAACCTGGGACTGGTTTTGCCTTTATAATCCCAGCCCTTAGCACGGTGCCTGGTATATGGTAGGCACTTAATAAATGCTTGTGGACTTGAGACTGCTAACCCAGACTGACTTTGTAGTAGGCTAAAGTAGTAGCAGTGGGAGTGTTGGGGGGGGGGTGGTCTTGGTGTCTGTGACAGAACATTTGCATGACAAAGTACTTTACTTAGGTTCTAGGTAGGTGCTGTTATTAGCCCCATTTTACAGAAGACAGTAGAGGCAAACAGAGGTTAAGTGACTTACCCCAGGTGAAGCCACACATCCAGGAAGGGTAAGAGGGTTTGGAGCTTTGACCCTGCACTTCAGTGACACCCTAAGGCTGCCAGAGCTTTGTCAGACAAATCCTTAAGTCTGACCCTTCCTCACCTTGGACTTGGGAAGCGTATTTTTGGCACCAAAGTCGATGTCCTATTTAGCGCTACTGAATCTCATCTTAGCAAATCCAGCCCAGTGGCCATCTCTGGCTTGGCTCTTTGTGGATCTGGATGCAGCAGGGCAGCGTTAGCTCCCTCCTGGACCAAGCCCCGGCACTGCCATCTTCTCTACTGTGTACCTAGTTACTTACACACTGCGGCTTTCCTTAGCATAAGTGGGTCTTGCTGGCAGGCATCCCCTCCGTGTCCTTCTCTGCTCCCAGCCCACAGCAGAGCCTGGCCTAGAGTTTGCTTATGAAAAGTATTTGTTGACTGACTGATGCTACCCTTGTCCAAGTCAGGGGGTTAAAAAAGAAGTTAGAGCAGCACAGGGCCAGGTGTTTATTCCACTGACCTCCTACTTCCATGACCCCAAACCATCACTACTTTCTGAGGGAGGCCATGCCATCTGTTCTGAATCTCTTTCACTGGTGATTCCTTTGCTGTCTCTTATTAAGCCCCTCTCCCTTTTGTCATCTCGTTCACACTTCTCCACAAGAACATTCTAAGAGGCTGATCGAAGCCCTTGTAGAATCTAGGTCAATGCTACCCCCACAGCAGTCCCATGACACCCGGAGAATACTGGCTGACTACTACTGCCCAATGAGCCTGGAGAAAGCGCACGAGTGGAGAGGTGACCCAGAGACCACCCTGCTGCTGAAGATTCAGAAGAGAACGGGAGAAAGCAGCTTAAGAAGAAAGTACTTCTGGAGAGCTTTGGATTCACTGGTCCTAACTTAGGCCTCTTGCCAGGGGGTGGAAAGCACCCAACAAGGGAAGACCAGGGTCCCTGAGATTTGTGAGCCTAATGAATAAAGTTAAAAGGACAGAGCTACCCTGGGGGTCAGATAAGCTGTGCCCTGCAGGGACCTGAGACCCCTACATAAAAGGGCCTTGCTCTGAAGTCTAGTTCCCTCACCAATTTGGGTGACCTTGGGCCAGTCATTTCCCCCTTCCCTCCCTAAATTGCCCTATTAAGATAATGGGGTCAGACTGGATGACCTTTAAAGTCCCTTCCATGGTTGAATCCATGATCCCACAGTCATTATTTAGTACAAGTTATAAAATAGTATCAGGTCACATTAATGCAAGTCAAAATTTAATTAAGTGGGCTTTAACATACTGCTATGGATCACTGCATGTGGATGGGCTGCGCTGCTATGCTATTACCAATAGCTGAGTTAATGTCTTTTAAAAAGCCCTTCCTGAAGTGAAAAACGTCACCAACACAAAAAATCAGTAGCCTGCCATAACATCAAAACAATAATGAGGTAACTGAATGACATGAATATGGTTCCAAAATCGGCCATGAGATCAGTGTGGCTGAATCTTATAAAACATGCAGGAGAAATCAAAGAGAAAGGCAAAGCTGCACCAGCCTTTTGTGGTTTGCAAACAGCTACAAAGAACAGAAGCATTCTGAGGGTCAACATGGAGTATCTTTTACCAGCAGGATTGAGGACTGCCATCATTGATGCATCCTTTTTGGCACAGCAGCCATTCAGCAGACAAAAGCTGCAAGTGTATTTAAGGCAGAGAAAGAAAATGGAAATGAAGTGGATCCTGATGGAACTTTTACTGTGCTTGGCTGATTGCTTGAAAAATTGAGTTCAAATGTACAAGTTATATTGAATTGCTTACTGCCTCAAGGGAGAGAGAGAGAAAAAGCTAGCACTCAAAAATTTCTTAAAATAAATGTTAAAAATCGTCTTTACACCTAACTGGGGAAAATAAAATGTTGTTTTTAAAAACTGAGTTCAATTGCATAACATTAAAATGAACAAAGAGGCAGGTGAGACTGTGACAGCAAAATATCCTGGTATTTTGAAGAAGAAAATGGATACACAGATCAATAAATTTTTCAGTGGATGAAGCAGGCTTATTCTAGGAAAGGATACGTTCTAGAACATCCATTTCTAAGAAAGCAAAGAGCTCCACCTGGATTTAAAGTATCTAAGGACTGCCTAGCACTTTTGTCGGGGAGTAACTCAGAAGGGGATTTTAAATCAAAACCAGTATTTGTTGTCAATGCTGAAACCCTCCCACTCAGAGAGATGACAACCACTGACTTGTTTCAAGCATGAGTGACTCAAGTTATTTCCAAAGATTGGTTTTCAAGTTCATTTAATCCTACGACAGTAAAAGCATTATTGATTTGAAAAAAATGCTCCTGGTTAGCCAGCTACGTTTGGCTTATTGTGTGAGACTGTGAGCATGCAAATTCATGAGACATGGATAAAATTCTGTGCACCTATCAGCATCTCCATGAAGGTTTAAAGGAAGAGAAGACAATTCAGTTCATGCTGCTAAAAGATTTTAAATTACAATAAAAATATTGTCAACCTATCAGGCTTGTCTATAGTTGTATGTAGGTTTACCTGTACCTACAGTAAATTCAGTAATTTCTTTCTTTTTTAAGTTTTGCTTTCTCTAACTGATGGGGAATGCATGATCCTTGCCCTTCTTTCCGAATCCATTTGGTTGAAATGTAAGGGAAGGTTGGGTAGTCTGAGTAAAAGGTTTGAAAGATTTAGGAAGATACATAATGAAAAGATGGAAGGCAGATGAGAAGATCTGGGGATAAACGAGGACATCCAAGCCCCTCCCATCCCTGTGTAGTTGTTCTGGGTGCCCTTGTGCCCGCTTCAGATGATTTAAGCACGTTGGGAGGTGTGAGAGAGTTCTGATTTATTTTAAGTTGAAAGGTGAGGGTCATGCATTCCTCGTCATAACTACTCTTTTTACTTTGCAATAAACCTGAATTAGAAATATATTTTTCTTATTCTTTGCTATGTTACATTAATAAATTTATTTTTAAAATTTTTTCATTGCATTTTCCATTGGGTTACCATATTTTGGGGGCAGCTGGGTGTGCAGTGGATACAGTGCCAGGCCCACAATCAAGAAGATCTGATTTCAAATGTGACCTCACCCACTTCCTAGCTGTGTGATTCTGAGCGGGTCACTTAACTCTGTTTGCCTCAGTTTCCTCATCTATAAAATGAGTTGGAGAAGGAAATACCAAACCATTCTCATATTTTTGGCAAGAAAAGTCCCAATAGGGTCACAAAGAGCCAGACATGACAGAGGAAACAACATAATTTCAAATAGTGAGAATTCAAATCATGGGATCAATTATTCACACTAATTGGAACCTGGCTGTAGTTCACAGGAGAAAATGTCAAAGAAAAGAGACATGAATCGATAAAACCCATGGCCAGAGATGTCTGTAGAAATCTATATACAAACACATCAAATATGGGTAATAAGCAGGGAAAACTAGAGGCTTGATAATAACATGACAAGTCTCCTAGAAGGGGTCGCTGTGACCTGGAATGAACTCTAGAAGGACATAAAGAGATCTACTCAGGTGCTAGAGGGAGAAGCATGGAGGGAGCAGCAAGGAGGTGAAGGAAGCCTCCCCCCCACCCCCGCACAGGAGAAAGAGAGTGACGTGGCTGTTGGGGTGTGCACTGAGGGCCAGAAGAAGGACACAGACTGGGCTGATAATCCCGAGGCAGGACAGGCCTGGCCAGCTGGGTTTCCTGCAAATACCTCAAACACAGCATGTCCCAAACTTTTCCCCAAACCCTCCCCTCTTCCGTCCCAGGTGCCACCATCCTCCCAGTCTCCTAGGCTGGCACCCTTGGGGTCATCCTCGATGACTCCTCACCCCATCCTCCCTCCTTCCTTCAGACAACCATGATACATCTTCTGGACCCTCTGCTCCAATGGCCCAGCTGCCAACCTCTTCACCTCACCTAGGGCAAGGCCTTCCTATAGACCTCCCCACCTGCCTTACATTTCACTTCCTCCCCTCACCAGCTGCTAACTTGATATTGCTAAAGCTCAGCTCTTACCCCTTCCCCTTACAAAAACCCTAGTGGTACCTCTTGTCTCTAGGATAAAGAACAAACTCCTCCATCTGCTTGGCTTTGAAAATCTTTCACAACTTAGCCTTCCATTATTTCCCTCCACATACTCTAGCCTAGCTACACTGGCTTTCCTCACATATGACACTCCATTTGCCATCTCTAGGCCTTTGCCCAGGCTGTGCCACATGCCTGGTATGCCTTCCCTCCTCATCTCCATCTCTTAGAATCACTACTTTCCTTCAAAACTCAGCTTAAACACCTTATCCTTTTGTTTGTTTGTTTGCCTTTTTTGTCATGGACCTTTTCAACCTTCTGGTGAAAGACTTTCAAGAATATAGTAATGTTTTTAAAATGAAGTACATAGGTTCACAAAGAAAACAAATGCTATGGAAATACAGTGATGGAGAGTAAAAAAAAAAAAAAAAACTAAAACAAGTTCCCAGCTTCCCTCCCCCTAACCAAGAATCCCTGAGCTATAGTGTCTTCCTCCAAAATGACCTTGCACCTGTGTGGTATTAATTTGCTTTGCACACTGCCAGACACACAGCAGGCATCTCATAATTGCTAGCTGACAGTTTGATAGGGCCTGTGATTTCTCTCTGCTAAAAGTAAGGCAGATGATAAACTTGTACTCTGTCTGCACCATGGATCAGCCTTCCAGAAGTGGCAGATGTGAGGGGGAAGCCACCTAGCCTAGTTCTGGTCCCTTCTCTGACAGTTCAGAGAAGGGAGGAGGGAGTTGGGCTGCACAAAGGAGAGCAAATCTCAAAGTGTCCCAACAAAATAAGGGTGAGCTCCAAGCGCACAGAAGTTTGCAGGGAAGGTCTTTCTCAAGCAATCCAGTACAACATGGTTTAAGGATCATCCCCTGGGCCAGGCAAAGCAGCCCCTGCCCTACTGGGGGCAGGGAGTGGAGTGGGGGTAGAGGGGGGGGTAGGGCCTGAGAAGAACCAGGAAAGGGCTCCTGCCAGAACCCAGAGGCTCTAAGAGGTGAAGAGAGGAGGATCATTCTAGAATAAGGTGACAGCATGAATACAGACCAAAAGGGGGAAGTTAAGGGTAGTGATCATGGCTGAGCCAGCAGGCCAGATGAGCTAAGGATGAGGAAGGATGGGAAGCCTCCAACACTTCTCAGATAGAGAACTGTCATGGTCACAGCTGAGCTTTAGCAAGGTAATTTTGGTGGAGAAAACGCTGAAGAAGAGAGAGCCAGAATCCAGGCAGCCCCATTAGGAGGCTATCACAATGGCCCGGGCAAGAAGTAAGGCTGAGTGATGAGTGCGGGAGACACGGCCCAAGAGGCCCTCAAAAAGAGGATGCCACCTTGGAGAGAGAGAGCTCGACCACCAAGCTGGCTCCCACCTCCCTTTGCGTCTTTATTTCACATTACTCCCGGTCCACTGTCCCTACTTGAGGAAATGAGGCTGCTCCCTATTCCTTCTACTCAACATCCCAACCAGACAAGTGGCCTCACGATCTCTTTGTTCAGTATTTGCTTACCTGGGTATACAATGGTAGCCCCAGGGAGCTGAAGGTACAGGCTGGCCTTTGTCTGCACTGGCCCTAAGCCCTGGGCCTGATAGCCGGGAGCTGATACATCTGTTGCTTTGAATGACTTTTGCACTGAGGACAGAACAATCTGGCAGCTCTGACTGCCCTAGATTCCTTCCAGGACCTAGGCTGGAGAGGGAGAAAGTCACTGCTCACTTCCTGAGACAAGGGAGCGCCTGGCCTGGCAGTGACCCACAGAGATGGAGGCGACTCAGGGGACTACTGTATGCAAACTGAAGCCTAGTAAGCTCGATTGGTTCCAGGCAAAAACAACAAGCATTGATTAAGCACCTTCTGTATACCAGGCATAGTGCTTACCCTGGGAATCCAAAGCAAAAGCAGAAGCTGTCCCTGCCCCTAAAGGGATTCCATTCCCATGGACAAGGGAAGCCTTCAAAGTCCAGTGACTAGTGAGCTGGCCTCAGAGCACAGGAGGCCAACTTGGATCTTGGATATCCACTGGCTATGACCCCAGGCAAGTCAGTGGACAGCTCAGACCTCCAGACAACTCTAGGATTGTGAACTGCAGAGAAGGTCATGGATAGAGTTTCTTTACCTGGTAGTTTCCTGTTCAGGACAATGACCTTCAGGCCTCCTCCAGTTAAGGAGCAATCCAGGCCAGCCTTCTCTTCATTTTTCACCCTACAGTACTCCATCATGCCCCAGAAGGTACCTTCTCCTCTTCTCCCCTCCCCAAGGCAGGAATTCTTTCTTTTTAGTGTCTGTTTCCCCAAAACTTAGCACAATGCTAGGCACATAGTAAGTGTCCAATAAGTGTCTGTTGTCTGACTGTCCAACCCTATATACATGATACATACGGTAGATAATAGGGGAGGGCACGAGCAGCAGTTGCAAGGCTTGGAAAGGCCTCCTGAAGGTGAGATTTGAACTTTATCTTGAAAGACAAAGGAGACAGAGGTGAGAATGGATAGCACTGCAGGTATGGGGGGCCAATGTGGGCAAAGGCACACTTAGGAAATGAAGATATAACGTAAGAAACAGTAAGCCAAGGTGGCTAAATCCGGGAAATCTTCAAATGCTCAACAGAAGGGCTGGAATTTGATCCTTTGAGCCCTTGGAGCTCAGTGGGGACGGGGTGGAAGAATGACATGGTTAGACCTGCACTTTGGGAGGAACTCTTTGGAGGCTGATGAGAGAAGAAATGGAGTGGGGAGAGACTGAAGGCAGCAGGCAACAGTCCAGGTCTGCGATGATGAGGATGGTCACAGTGTCAGAGGACAGAAGGAGGAGAGCCCTTATGGAGGGAAAATCAACATCTTGGCCACACACTGGGTGTAAGGAGAGAGGTTAGAGAGAAAGAGAAGTCGAAGATGCCCAACCAAGACTGAGTGTTTGAATCTCTGAGAGGATGGTGGTGCCCTGCACAATAATAAGGAAATCAGGAAGAGAGGAGGACTTGGGAAAATAAATAATGAGTTCTGTACAGGACACATTGAATTTGAGTTGCCTATGGGACTACCAGTTGGAGCTGTCCTAGAATGGTAAGGAATTAGAGGGCTGTGTGTGAAAAACAGCAAGGAAACCTGGGTGACTGGATCCCAGAGAGCTACCAAAAGGCAGCTGGTGATGAAGACTGAAGTCTTCAAAGTCAAGAGAGAGATTGGAAGTGAGGTTGTAGAGTTGGATCATCAGCCTGAAAGGGAAATGATGAGCCAGCCTAACCATCCAGAATAGGTCCTGATCTGGAACCTTTAACAATGTTCCTAAATAGGGGTGTCACGGTCCCACCCCTCCCGGAATCATATTCATAAGAGCATAAAATAAAACACACAGAATTACAGAAATAGTTATTAAGAAAACAAACACTTAAGTTTAGAGACTCCAAGTTATCCAGGTTTATCTAACCATGACATTCCCTACACAACAAACCTCCGTGGTTCCCTATTGCCTCCAGGATAATAAATTCGTCTCTGAGGCCTTCAAAGCCCTTCACCACCTGGTCTTTCCCTGTCTTTCCAGTCTGGTGGACTATGGCACTGCCTTCCTTTCAATCGCTCCCTTTGCACTGTCTGCCCCATGTGCCCGGAATGCTCTCCTTCAAGCCTCCGAGGCTCCGTCTGCCTCTCCCTCCAGCGCACTAGGATCAGTCTCCTTGGAAGGGAGTCCTCCCGCAGCTACTTTGTATCCATATGTATCCGGGCGGGGCAGGGGCAAGGGGTGGGGGAAGAGAGTGGTCAGGCACGCGCACGCGCCGAAAGGCAGGGCCTGTACCTGAACCGCGCGGGGAAGAGGCGCCGCAACACGAGACCCACGAGGCCGCCGAAGCCCAGCGTCAGCACCGCGCTCGTCACCACGGAGACCCAGCCTGGCAGGCGATCCAGGTAGCGGAGGTCAGAAAGGATGGGAGCAGAGCTCCGCCCGCTCCCTCACTGCGCAACCGCAGCCCCAGGCGCCAGTCCCCGACCCACGCAGCCGTACTCGCCCTGCCGCGCCCCACCGAGCGCATGGTGCTGCCCCAGGCCGGCCCGTCCCTGTCTCTCACCACTCTCCGGAGCAATCTCCACGAGCGCAGGCGCAGACCAGGCGCTCCACGGTCCGTGATAGGTGGGGCCGTCAGGCCGCGCGCGCAGCTGCAGTCGGTACTGGGTCCCGGGCCGGAGCTCCAGCGTTTCTCCGAGCGCCCCCCGCGGAGGCTCCAGCACCTGCACAGACCCACGTGGAGGGAGCGGGGGCAGAGGCCTTCTGCGGCCTCTGATTGGTCGGCTTGCGCGCTCGTCCGTGGGCGAAAGAAGTCTGACACACCTTTGTGATGAGCTAGGGTCTTGCACCTCACACACGCCTCCAGGTGTCCTGCTCTCCCTGACACAGTCTCACTGCCACACACACTCCCACGCACACCTTGACAAACGCGTGCCCTGCGGATCCCTCGCGGGAATCCACCCTAACCCACTCCTACACTTAGCGCCCAGTCATACATCCTGACACACGCTGACCGCCCCACAGCCACATCGTGACCCCCTCGGGAAGCCTGCGCACACGCGCCGACACATGCACTTGCACTGCCCACACTCCCAGCCTGCCCTGGCACACCTGGTTATGTGGCAAGGAGACCAGCGCCAGGAGAGAAGGGCTTGGGAGCTTGAGGTCCTCTCACCTTCCAGTGGCCGAGCTTCTGCCCAGAGTAGCGGAGCTGGTAGTGGGTCTGTCCTGGCAGCCAGGGCAAGGGGGGCCTCCAGGTCAACTTGAGCTGCCCGCTGGACTCGGCTGTCCATTGCAGCTCTGGAGCGTGAGTGAGAACTGGAGAGGCAGAAGCAGAGGGAGAGCGCTCAGAGCCATAGGGGGCCAGAGGAGGTAGAGGTGGAGTGCAAAGGTTTGAGAGTCTGGAGGAGATGATGGTGGAGTCTGGGAACCAGCGGGATTGCAAGATAGAATCTCTCACCGATTTGATGCATCCAGAAGGGAGTGGCAAGGTATTGATGGATGGTGCCCTCTTCAGTGGTTATTTCCACCAGCATGTGAATGGCACTGGCGTTTTGAGACTGGAAGTGGCACTGGGAGATTGAGGTTTCCTCTGTCCTGGGATTCATCTTCTCACATTTCTCCCAGGCTGGGCCCCTGGGAAGAAACCCCCACCCCCACCATGGCCCCTGAGCCAGGGGAGGCTTGAAAGGCTCCAGGGCCATTCTTATCTGAGCTTCCTAACCTTTACCCTGTCCCTGGCACTCAGCTCCCATATCCAATCTGCCCTCAGGTTGTTATGACCTTTGCAAACATCATATACATAATATATACATACATACCTGTGTATACGTGTATATATCACATAAGCATGTATATGTGTATGTGCATCTGAATCTATATATCTGTATCTCCTCTCCACTCACACAACTGCCACCCTGATAAAACCTCTCATCACCTTACACTGTAATGATTGCAATAGTCTCCTATTGACCTCCTTGCCTCTGTCAAAGTGATCTTCCTAAAGTGCAAGTCTGACCGGTCACCCCTTTTACTCTCTGACACTGAGTGGTTCCCTGTCACCTCCAGGATCCAAAATCCTCTACAACCTGGCTCCTTCTTACTTTTACAGCCTTCTTGCAGTTACTCTCAGTAACTCTGACCTCCTTGCAGTTCCTTGAATGTGACACACCAGCCCCCATCTCCATGCCTTGTTCTGGCTTTGTTTGACCCGATACTGGAATGGTCTACCCCAGGGGTGGCCCTCTAAGTCCTCGAGTGTGGCCCTTTGACTGAACCCAAACTTCACAGAACAAATGAGGCCACATGTAGCCTCGAGGCCTGAGGCTCCCCTGGCACCCCCTCATCTCCACTTCCTGGCTTCCTTTAAAACTCAGCTCAGATTTCATTTTTGGGAGGTCTTTCCTGATATCTTCAGCAGTTAGGGCCTCCCCCTCTCAGAGGACCTGCCATCTCCCCTAGGTCTGAGTGGGGAGGCTGGATGGCAGGATGCACTGACCTTACATATCAAAGACAGGCTTAGGTGACCCTAGAGGCCCCCCCATCTCTTTTGGGAATGGGGGCAAATTCTAGATCCACACCAGTGATCTCCAGATGGCCAAATCTAATCCTTGGTGACCTCTTTGCAGCTTTTCATAGTTTGATACTCTTTCCTCCTTCTCTGTGGATTTTCATGACTGCTCTCTCAGCTGCTTGTCTTGTTGGCACATAGCTGTTTGAGTGTTGTCTCCCCCCCTATAGACTGAGCTCCATGAGGTCAGGGGCTGTTTTGTGCTTTTCTTTGTGTCCTAAGTACCACTTGTCTTACTTAACTTGACCCAAGGACTGAAAAACTACTCAGTTCCCTTGGAGTGAAGTCAAGTAAACCTATTCAGGCCCAAATGTCTGTTTTTTACAAAGAGTTTTGAGGGCTTCCTTCTCTATTATCTTTCTTAATAAAGCTAAAGTCCCAGCACTAGCAGTGTCTCCCAGGCTACTGGGTCTTCTAGCTCAGTTCCTTAGCCATCATCCATGACAATGACCTTAGTGGAGAAAGGGCCCTCCATTCTTACTCCCACCAACCCTAACTGAAAAACAAGTACGGCAAGGCATTCTGAGGTTTGAGACGGGTTGGCACATGCCAGGTGGGTTAAGCCACGGCCACCTTGACCACCACTTTCAGACAATGCCATGAGACCAGGGACTAGCAGAACCCCACGTCCCTCCCCCACCCCCAGGTCACCAGGTCCTACTTCTAGCCCTGTCCCCACAGCTAGAGATGGGACCTGCCAACTGCCTTAGTAGGAGTTACAGCAGCTGCCTTCCCAGAGCCATAGTGACTAAAGCTCTGAAAATTATACGTTCTTACCCCATAAGTCCTTGGCACCAGAAACAGATGAGTTTAGTGATAGAAATGACCATAAAGAAACTGCATTACCATCTGCCTGGCTGCTGGGCCCTAAGGACTCATTTTCCTCAGCTGAGCTCTCCCATATGTCTCTCCACCCATTAGCACAGGAAGTGCAGGGCCCATCTCACTTTTCTATTTGGACCTACAGCACTTTGCACGGAGGGAACATTTCATGAACTCCTTTTCACTCCCTAGTTTATTTCTCATGGGAGACATTCCTGTTTCTCCCCAGGCTTGCTTTAGTCTTATATCACCTGCTTTCTATTGGAGATTGCAAACTCAGTAGGTCCAAAGCTGTCCCCAAACTCTTCCTCTTCTATATTTCCTGATTACTGTTAAAGGCACCGCTGTTTTCCATGCTATCCAGGTTCACGAATCATGGACTTGGAGTCAAGAAGACCTGAATTCAAATCTTCCTTCTCCTAGGTGACCTTAGCAAGTTACAACCTCTGTCTGCCCAAGTTTCCTCATCTGTAAAATGGGAATCATAACACCTCACCCCCCCCCCCATTGTTGTTAGGATAGGATAATATTTATAAAGCTCTGCGCAAATCTTGAAGGGCCATATACATTTGAACCAGTGTTAGTATTACTGTTATTATCTTGGCCTTCTTTTCCGTTGTACCCTATACCCAAGCAGTGGCCAGAGCTCCCTGGCCCCTTCTGTCTGCTCATGTGGCCACCAGCCCAGTCAGGTTCTCCTCGCCTTTCCTCTAGACTGTTGCCATGGCCTCCTGTTTGTTCTCCCTCCCTCTCTACTCTATCCTCTGCTGCCAAAGTGACTTTCCTAAGTGTGAGTGGGACTATGTCAGCCCCTGTTGCTTCTTGGATGAGTAGATGGTTTGGCATCCTCCTTTCTGCCTTTCCAGCCTTTGAATACGTGACTGCCTTTCACATACTCGATGACCCAGCTCCACCTGCCTGCTTTGGCCTTCCTTAAACGAGTATCCGTGCCTTTGCATGGGCTGCTTTCCACATTTCTCTGTTTCTTAGAATCCCTGTCTTCCTTGGAGACCCAGCCTGAGAACTGCCTTCTCTATGGGAGACATCTCTTGGTCCTGCTGCGACCCGCTCCCTGCTCCTTGTGCCTTTTCCTCTGAGGTCACTTTCCTTTGTGGTGCCTATTTGTGGACTTTTTTGTCTCCTTCACTAGATCCAGAGCTCCTTTAGGGCAGGGAGCATGTTCTCTGTATCCCCAGTCCTTAGCCCAGTACCTGGCACAATATAGATGCTCAATCAGTGCTTGGTGATTGACTGACCCTGCAGAGAAATGGTGGCCAGTGTTTGATGAGGGTTTAGATATGGACAGTAAAGAAGGGAGAGTTGACTCGTCATCTTCCTTTACTGGAACTGCTCTGTGGCCTTAGACCCAGGCCTCCCTTTACCCCAGACTGCCAGCTCTGCTGGCTCACTCCCTGCCTGCTCACCTGTCCTTGGGGCAGCTGCTGGCTCTCCAGTGGTAGAAGTACCCATGGGAAGTGGTAGGATGGGCTGGTCTTTGCCACTGGCACGTGATATGCTCTAGGTCCTGAGTAAAGCACTGCAGCCCAATCTCCCCTGGGCCAGGAGAGGGAGACTTACTGGGCCCCACCTTAACTCCTTCCCTCCCTCCCCACCTCCCCAGCCCCTAGTAACTTCTCCTGCATTGTATGTTCTGCTTTTCTCCCCAATCCTCTCCCTCTATGCAATCAACCTCCCCTCTCCCAGGTGACTCACTTGCATCCCGTGGCAGGGTCACAGTCACAGGAGATGACCATGGTCCCCAGAAACCCTTGAGGGAGATCCCATCAGGTTTGCTGCGTAGCTGGAGCCAATATGAGATCCCAGGCTGAAATCCTGAGATGATACAGCTTCCACCGATTAGCTCTTGGGACTGAAGAAGAAGGACCATTGAATCAGAGACTTAGAGATGGATGGGACCTCAGGGTTCCTCTAGTCTATCTCCTTTCTCCCGCTCCATGTAATCTGCCCCACCCACCATATCCCTGTCATAGCCTTTCCTTGCATACTGCAATAATGGGGAACTTACTACCTTATAGAAAGAGACTATGTGGGTGATTCTTATCCCAAGACCAGCCTCTTGGGGGACATCATCCCTCACTGGGGGAGAGCCCCTATACTGGGTTCCTTTATACTTCTGGTAAGTTGGTGGCCCAGAAGGGCTGAATGAATTAATGATGAATCCACGACTAATCCATAATGAACTTAGCTCAAAGTGGCCCCTGAGAAAGCTGATAATTCCTGGGCCATGTGAGAACTCAATCTCCAAATTCTGAACATATCATCTTGGGGAGGGAGAGGAGGAAGGATAGCCTTCAAGATGGGGTCACTAGGGAACTGTATGGCCATTTCTGTCCATAACCAAAGGAAATGTTCTGGGCCTAGGGTGCAAGAAGATGAGTCCAGATTAAATTGGATACTTCTCTGGTGGCCCCAAGCTGTCCTGGGTCATCCCACTGTGGCACTATGTGTCCCCTGATGACAGGTCCCTGGCTCATGTATCCTTTTCTGGAGAGTCCCTCAATGGTAGGGTACTGCTGTATAGACCGAGTCCCTGGAAGCTGGGCTGCAGTCAAGTCAGTCCTAGGGGTTGCAGTGGCTTGGTGTGGCTGGATGTATGGCCACCTCATGAAAGGACAGCACAAGGGTGCTTGGAGCAGTGCTGTGACCGTGGGCTGAGAAGAATTGCTGGCGTCCAAAGGGCCATATTGGAGTTCATGCTGCATGAAGTCACTAATTTCTGAGAGCTGCACCTCCCACGTGACTTGCAGTTCCCCAGTCTGACCAGAAGTCACTGCAGTGATGCTCTTAGGTGGGGCAGGCAGGCCTATGGGAGAGGACCCACCACCTCAGTGCTTCTGGACCACTCCAAATTTTCCCCCCAAGTCCACTTTGAGTATATCCCAAACCACCCTAAATGATTCCTTCAAGAGACTGAAGATGGACAGGACTATAAGGACAAGACTGAAGAGTGAGGATAGGACTGAGAAGTGGCCTAGAGTCTTGTAAATCTAAAGAGCTTTAATTGAAAAGCAAGGGGAAGGATGAAAATTGCTCCATTGTCTAACAGTGAGTAGCTACAATGTAGGAAGGAAAGACGCAGTTTAGATATTCAAATATCCAGGAAGGAGACTGGTAGAAAAACACATTCATTGTCTATACATGAAGAGAAACAAAGCTGAGGTAACAGATGAGATGAATTAATAATCATGAAACTTGGTGGGATGAAATCCATGATAGGAATATGGCTCAGGAAGGATATACTTTATCTGAAAGACATATAGGGAGAGGTAGGATGGGATTGAGCAGAAAGAAGTAAAGCTCATGGGAGGAAATTCAGGAACTAAAGGAGGAGAGCACGAGGGAAAATGAATGAAGGCAGATAATGAAGGGAAATTTTCATCAGACTATGGATTGCCTGGATAGAAGTAGGAAAGAGATGGGTTTGGAAAAGAGATCATAAGGCTGTAATAGAAGCATGATATGATATGAAGATGATATGTTGGGAAGTTTTAATGTATGCTGGGAATCTCTCCCAAAAACATAGAATCTAATTTTTTTTGAGGCAATTGAGATTAAGTGACTTGCCCAGGATAACACACCTATAGAAACTAACTTCTTGATGGATTGATGATAATTTCATTTTTCAAAAGGTGAAGGCACTGACAAGGGTAAATCCTGGTTGTGAGTTTTATCAGTGTAGCGGAGCTTGGTCTTGGGGTAAAAATAATGGGAAATGTGAAGCAAAGTCAACACTGCCGCTTAGAGTTGGTGACAGAGAAAGAGAGAACATCTGGGCATAAACATAGATTTGGGGAGAACAGATTTGAAAGGGTTCATGAAAAGGATAGGCAGGGTCCCATGGATTGGAATCCTATTGAGGAAGTCAACCCAGGAACAGTTGAAAACTCTAAAGAATGACATTCTGAAGACCTGAGAAGAAATGTCTCTAACAGGGGAGAAAAGTGGAAGGTGTCTGAAAAGACCAGTGTGGATATACGGGGAACTTACCAACCAACTTCAATTTTGAAAAGATACATTCAGAAGGTGGAGGCAAAGGATGAGTAACAAAAAAAAGATTGAGCTGGCCCCATAAGAACCATGTTAGAAGAGTGAAAACTCAAACTGATAATGTCAAGGAAAGCTAAAAACAGGAAAATAATTTGAGGTGTCAGGATTCTGGTTAAATTTGGTTTCATTCGATTTTTGCTCTGTTGGGAAAGAGAAAATAATCAGAGAAGGGATAAAAGGGTGAATGATAAATGACAACCAAGAGAAGGCTGAGCTGTTCAAGTCTAGTTTTCCTCCTGTTAACCTTTGCACTGGAAAGGACAGAACTGAAATCGCCAAGAGGATGGACAAGAAGAGAGCACTGTGTTGCTCTGAGGTTCAAGTCATCTGTTTCAGAGACTATCCCAGCAGAAAGTAAGCCTCTTGAGAACAGGGACTTTGGGTTTTGCCTTTGAATCCCTGATGCTCAGCACATTAATTAATAAAGCTTAATAAATGTTTATTGAATTGAATTGGATGGGATTATCAAGTCTCTGATCGTGATACTTGAAAGATGCGCCAATTTTTGAAATTTTTTGTGTGTTTTCTTTTGCAACGTGACTAAAATGGAAATATGCTTTGCATGACTTCCTATCTATAAGAACAGACATTATATTGCTTGCCTTCTCAAGGGGCAGGGAAGGGAGGTTGATAATTTCAAACTCAAAAATTTTTAAAGTGAATTAAATTTTTTCTTAAATGTAATTGGGAAATATTTAATGAAATAATGAAATAAAATATATTTTAAAGAAGAAAAGGGAAAGAGAATTGGATCCTACAAAATTGAGGTCAGTGCATCTGACTTCAATTTCTGGCGAAATTCTATAATGAATTATTAATGAGGTAACCACTAGAAAAGGAAGCAGCAATTACAGATAATCAACCTTGCTTCCTAAAGAACAAGTCCTGCCAGACTCACCTTTACTCTCTTGACTGGGTTACTTGACTAACAAATCCAGGAAATGGCATACATGTCATTTGTCTAGATTTCAGATAAATATCTCATGCCATTCTTTGGGAAAATGAGGAGATGTGGAAATAGAGGATAGTACAATTAGCTGGACTACGAACTAGCTGGATGGCCAGACTCCAAGAACTGTTACTGATGGTTCAGTGTCATGTTGGCAAGAGGTCTCCAGTGGAGTGGTCCAAAGATACATGCTTGACACTGGACTGCTTTACCTGTTTAACAATAGCTTCTAAGGGCATACATGGCAGGTTCATCCATTTTGCACTGGATGGCAATCTGGGAGGGTGAGCTATCAGTAGTCTTGCAGCATGGAAAGCAACAACATGTAGTTGAAAGAGCTTTAAACTTGACATCAGGAAGACTTGAGTTCAAATCCAGCCTCCATCAGTTACTAGAAGTGTGATGCTGAGCAAACTGCTGAATCCCTCTCAGCATACCCCTCAGAATACCTTCCTAACAGGGTAATGATGATGATGATAACTAGCATATAACTATACATATCCTACAATAATGAATAACTAGTTCTTTAAAGATTGCAAAGCAGTATACAAATATTATTTCATTTGACCCTCACAAGTACCCTGCCACACTGGTGCTAGTATTATTTCCTTTTTACAGATGAGGAAACTGAGACAGCAGAGATTAAATGACTTAGGGTGATACAACTTATTGTGTGATGCAGGATTTGAATGTAGGTCTTCCTGATTGCAGGTCTAGCAGATCTCATGGGATATGATGTATATATAAAGTATTTTGCAGACCTGTATCTAAATGTCAGTGATGATGAGGAAGATGATGATGTCAGGAACCCAAAAGACTGAACAGGATAAATGGGTGAGCTGGATGGCTCAGTGGATAGAACACTGGACCTGGAATTAGGAAGAACTGGGTCCAAATCCCACCTCCACCACTTACAAGAGGCATGACCCCGATAAGTAAGTTGCTTAACTCTTTGAACTTCAATAGTACTTTGTAGGGTTTTTGTGGCTTCCCACGGGACGATCGTATAAACCGTTTTATAAATCTAAAGTTATTTATATGTCAGATTATTATTGTTGATTATTACTACAGCTGAGTCAAGAGCCTAAGAGACCTGCTCAAGAGAAGGGGCAACTTGGTGATGCAGTGGATAGAGAGCTACACCCGAAGTCAGAAAGCCCTGTGTTCAAATCCTGCCTCAGATGCTTACTTGCTGTCAGGCTCCCTCTTTCCCCATCTTTAACTCATATGCCTTTGGGTAAGTCACTTCACCTTTCCTGCCTCAGTTTCCTCATCTGTAAAATGAGATGATAATAACACCTACCTCTCCTCCAGTTGTTGTAAGGAGAAAAGGAGATAATATTTTTAAAGCACTACATGCTAGCAATATTATTTTTTTGGTCACATCTAGTAAGATGAAATTCAATCAGCATAAATGTGGTCTTACAATACTAGGGTGTAGAAATTTGGCTTCCTGAGCAGAAGAGGAGTTCAGAAGCAGAGAGTTGGGGTTAGATGATCACACACACTTTGTCCAGCCGAGGCCTGAGCATTCTGGGGCACTGCGAGCCTCCCTGAACATCTTTCACTGGATTGTGGAAGCCAGAACAGCTGATGGGCTGCATTGGGAGAGGCAGCCTACAGTCCCTCTGAACTCTGCTCTGCTCAGACCACACCTGCAAGGTTGTGTTCAGTTCTGAGTGATGTATTTTAAGAATGTTGACAAGTGGTGGAAGGACCGTCTGCTGTCTGTCTGGGGGAGAGAAAGTTCTGGAAGGCCATGAGAGTGGCCTTCGAGTATCTGAAGGACTTGTTCAGCTCAAATAACCAGGTTCGGGGTAGGGGACAAGTAGTTGCAAAAAGGTAAGTTTAGGCTCGGGCAGTCCCCAAATGGAAAGGGACCATCCCAGGAGATGACAGATCCTTCTTGGAGGTTGGACAGCTACTGCCTGGATATTTTGGAGTGGCAGTTCTTTATGGTAGCTGTTTGGACCATTGCCTTTGAGGTCCCTTCCACGGTTTAAGTTCTAGGATTCTGAGTGAGGAGGAAGAGTACTGTGAGGAGAGAGGACAGGATTATGGGGAGGGAAGAGGGACAGAGCTGTGAGGAGAAGGGATAGGACTGTGAGGAGGCAGGAAGGAGAGAGCTGTGAGAAGAGAGGACAGGACAGGGAGGAGGGGGGAGGGACAGGGCTGTGAGGGGATGCCAGCACTGGGCAGAGATGGGGCCTCACCCACGTTTTCCAAGCTGAGCACTCGCTGGGTCCGGTTTCGTTCTTTGGCCGGGTCCCATACCCACAACATCAGCTTGGCAAAGAGGCGCACGCCGTCTGTAGGCTGGATTTGACAGACGTGGCGGAGCCCTCCGCTGGGCAGCCTCTGGGAGCTCAGTGGGCACACTTGGGGTTCCTCCCTGCGGACCGGGCACGGATCTAAGGGACCCCGGAAAGGGCTGCCAGAGGAGAGGGTGCTGCCATCCTGCGCCCTCCCCTCCTCTGGTTGCCTCTTTCTCCTTCTGCCTCCCCACCCACCCTGCCTCCGCCCTGCTATCGCTGGGGTCCCCCTAGGCTCTCCGGACTAGTATGGCCGGGGCAGGGGCTGGGAGGTGGGGAGCGGAGGAGGCTGTACCTGAGGGAAGGGATGTGCCGCGGTTGTGCCCCCTCCCCGCCTCTAGTTCTCCCACTCCCCACCACTTTTTTCTCCCCTATGCTCCCACCACACCCCATTTCCTGCTGGTGGCTATTGCCTGGGACCAATCTTTGCGTGGAATGCACGCACTCGGGATAGGCGAAGAAAAGTTTGTAGGGCCTTGGATCTTGCTCGCCACTCTCCTCTTTCTTGGCGCAGTCCTCCTCCTCCTCCTCCTCTACCTCATCCCAGAAGCAAGTGAGGTCCTCAAACTGTCGGGAAAAGCAGCGCAGCGGCTCGGGCTCTGCCTCCAGGAGCGACGCATCTGGGGAGGGATGAAAAGCAAGGTCAGGGCATCAGAAGCTGCCAGGCCTGGCCAGGGCCTATTGGCTCTCCTACAGTCCGGCCTGGCCAGAGGCACAGGGCTCACAGCCAGGTCCCCAGGAGGACAGAAGCGGCCAGATAGTCCGGCACCTGCCCGCTTGTCCAGCCCTTTGACTGCCTGGGAGAGAGAGAGAGACACCTGTGTCATTACCAGAGGAAGGGGTAGGTGGTGCCAGGGGCCGAGCAGGCAGCACGGGGAGCTCTCTACAGATGACAGATGGCATCTAGCTGATGCTGTGCTCCTTGGAGCCTCTGGCTAGAAGAGGAAGCAGCAAGGACTTCCAAAGGAAAGGGCAGGAAGGCTCCCAGCAGTTTGCTGGGGTGTGGAGGGCCGTGGGCTGGTGGTCCAGGAGCTGAGCACTAACCCTCTCCCCTTCCCCCGCCCCCCCCCCCAGCTCCCAACAGAGCCTGGAGGCCTTCGGGAGGCTTTTGTGTCGTCTGGGGGTGAGCAGTGGGCATCTGGGGCTTCCTGTGCTCTTGCAACAATGCAGATCAGACAGGCACTGGGTCAGATATGGAGGCACTGCTGACTTCTGGGTAAAAGTTCCTTTTTAAAAGAGGGAGTAGAGATCCCCCTGGTCGGCAAAGCAGCCAGAGCTGGGACTCGAGGACCTCGGCAGGCTGGGAGAGCTGGAGCCCCTCCAATGACAATCTATCTTGTCTCCAGCTTCTTTATATATTCTTTATGTTACCTCCTGGTAGATAGTGAACTCCCTGAGAGCTAGGACTGTCCTTTTCCTTTCTTTGCATCCCATAACTTAGCACAGTACCTGCACACAGCAGGTGCTTAATAAATGTTCATCCAGTGTGCAGAGCTGGGAACTCAGTCTGAAGCAGAGCTGGTCCCGGGCCCTTGACCCTTTCCTTTGAGGAAAAGACAACAAGCTGAGACACCTGATCCTGTACTGACCTCTGTCCAATCTTCCTGCCCCACAGAGCACAACCAAATCATAGCCCTGAATGAAAGGGGACAAGTTGCAGCAGGGCCAGTCAGCTTCCGGGAGGAGGTAGCATTTGCATTCACATAGATCTCATCCCTAGATAGAATCAGGTCTCTCCTTTGGGGTTTGTTTTTTTTTTTAGGTCACTCCTGTGTTAACAAATAAAACCAAAAACCTTCAATGACCCCATATAATTGCTGTTTAGTTGGGTGGACTCTATGTACTGTATCACATCAAATACTGTCCCATGGACTTTTCTTGGCAAGGAGTGCTTCCATATTTCGTTCTCCTGTGGTCACAGTCACACAGCTAGTAAGTATCTGAGGCTAGATTTGAACTCAGGTCTTCCTGACTCTAGGCCCAGTACTCTATCCACTGAGTCATCTAGCTGCTTCAAAAGGGCCGGGAAGTGCCTGCAGGTTCTAGATGGTCCCAGAATTCCAAGAAACAAGGCTGAGGTGTCAAAGGAACTGCTAGGATAAAGGCAGCTCTCTTTTACCTCCTCACCTCGATTCAGATTTCTCTACCTAGCATTCAAGGCCTTCACAAGTGGAATCAGTTTATTTTTATCTTCCTAGGTTTGTCTCTTGTCACTCCTGCCCCTGAATAAAACATTCCCATGAAACTTTGTCCATAAACTCATTAATAATAATAGGGCTAAAGCAGTGATTTAATTGTCTAAGGGAGTCCCAGAGGAAGAGATTCCTTCTCCCAATACAGCGTGGCACCTTCTCTGCCAATTCTAGCCTTATAGAGTCCAGTTGAGATGTTAGTTGACTTGCCCAGGGTCATGCAGTCAATAGGTGTCAGAGACAAACTCAGGTCTTGTTGACCTCAAGGGCAAGCCACCAGGGCCCACTCTTGCCTCTCATAACTTACCCATCAGCCCTTAAGATTCACTCTGAAAGGTAGGGAGTGCAAGCATTATTGAACCATTTTACAGCTAAGGAAACTGAGATTTGAGAGAGGAATCTGAGAGGCAGCAAGGAAAGAGCACAGCTCTGCTATTGACTGGATGATCCTGAGTCATCTAGCCTTCGAAGGGCTAGATGAATTCAGAGATCCCTTTCTACTCTAAATCTTGAGTGCATAAATCCAGCTCCTCCTCTGCTGTGCCCCAGGTATTTGAGAGGCAGCCTGGCCTAACAGAGAGAAAGCTGGCAGTAGGATTGGAAAGACCTGAGTTCAAGCCTCCCTCTGAAGCCTGCCAGCTGAGTGACCCAAGTGAGTTGCTTTCACCCTCCCAGGGCTCTTGGACTGTGTGATGCAGAGAGGATGCCAGACTGCACTGGGAGGGAGGTCCCCATCCTTAGGGAATTGAGGTCTGTCTCTCACCCTCTTTTCTCTCTGTGCCATCACATTTCTGAGGTCCAGGGTGCTGTTCTCCCTTCCCTTTCTCCTGAACGCCAGTCCAACTCAAAAGCTGCCTCCTGCAAGATGCCTCCCTAGATGCCCTGCTCAGCCACAATTTCCCAGGCACTTTTTCCTGTGTTAGCTCCTCTCTAATGAAATGACCGTAAAATTGTGTATTATATGGCTGTAGCTAAGCAGTGTTCTGCACGCAGTAGGTACTTTATCACTCCTGAATGTTCCTAACCTCCCCCTCAATCATGTCACTATTCCCCAGGAGAATCAGTGTTCCAGGCCTCCTGTGCTCTCTCCCTCTCCCCAGGCTTCCTCTCCCCTTTACCCTGACCTCCTTCCCCACATGTCACCCTTTTCCTTCTCATTCTCCCCCTGTCTTATTTTGTCCTTCACTCTCTCCCCTTCACTTTTTCTCCCTCCTCCCCCTCTCCTTTCTCCCTTTCCCCCATGTGTCCTTCTGCCTTTCCCCTGTCCCCCTCATGTCCTCCCTTTCTTTCCCTCCCTTACCTCATGATACCAGGGTTTTGGGGGAGGGTTTTATTGGGGGACACTGGACCTCTGCTCTGCCCCCTTACCTTCACTGCTGACATGGGTGGTACCCCGGCTGGGCAAGAGGAGGAGGCGGCAGATGACTGGGATGAACACCCAGGCTGGCATCCCTTTGGGCATGTGGGCTGTGCGACCCTGGTCCTCCCCTCAGGAAGCTGGGCCCCAGCTCTCTCTCTACCCCAGGCCCACAGGTTCCTGTCAGATATGGCCTTATGTCCTGTCCCTTTCCCTTTCCCAGCCCTAGCCCCAGCTCTGGGCAGCCCAGGGGCCGGAGAGGAACTGATCCCTGACCACACTGGGGCCCCAGGCTTGGGGTCTGGGAGGAGGAAGTCTGGGGACCTGCGAGGGAAGGTGGGGTAGATTTAGAGAGGAAGGGGGTGGGCACCGGGATAGCCTGGTTCTTTGTTCCCCCCTTCATTCCCAACCCCATAGCAGTACTGGAGAGGCCACCTCCCACCTACAGGTAGCAGTCCAGGGAGGTCCAGGTTAGCATCTATCTCTCTTGCCTCAACCTCCTAGGGGTAAATAAATAATAATAATAGTGTTTCTATCATACCTACTATGTTCCAGGCACTGTACTGAATTATTATTTTGTTTGATAATAACCCATGGAGGGAGGTGTTATTATCATCATTTTATAGCTGAGGAACTTGAGGGAGACAGAGTGACTTGCCTAAGGGCACACAGCTAGTAATTATCTCAGGCCAGATTTCAACCTAGATCTTCATGATTCCAAGCGCAACACTCTATCTACTTTGCCCCCTAGCTGAAGGGTTCCAGAATCCTGCTCCCAGATTTCCCTAATACTGCTGGCCAGCTGGAGATGTTGGCTATGTACTTGACCTCTCCTGGTCACCTGTTAGAACTCTGAGGTTCCCCACTCCCATAACCCTAACTCATTTATCACTCCCAGGATCCTGTTGGTAAACCTTCTTGGAAGCTCACCCTTTCCACTCAGCTAGCTGCCTTGGGAGGAACCAGGAACAATGGTGGTGGTGATGATGGTGAGGGTGGTGGTGATGGTGAGGATGGTGGTGATGATGGTGAGGATGGTGGTAGTGGTGGTGGTGATGATGGTGAGGGTGGTGGTGGTGGTGATGGTGAGGTTGTTGGTGGTGGTGGTGATGATGGTGAGGATGTTGGGGGGTGGTGGTGGTGGTGGTGATGATGGTGAGGATGGTGGTGGTGGTGATGATGGTGAGGATGGTGGTGGTGGTGATGATGATGGTGAGGATGGTGGTGGTGGTGGTGATGATGGTGAGGATGGTGGTGGTGGTGGTGGTGATGGTAAAGCTGCAAAGAGACTGATTTAGCCTTGATGCCAGGAAAAGTTTCCTATGGATCAGGAGTCTATGAGGGTGGAAGGGATAGCCTCAGGGGGACATGAACTCCTCTTCCTTTGAAGTTTTTAAGCAAAGATTAGGGGACCATTTGTCCGGTGTATTCTAGGGAGGATGCTTGCAGCAATAAAGGCAAGATTACCAAACTCCAACGGACAACTAGATGGTGCAGTGGATAGAGTGCTGGGCCTGGAGACAGGAGGACCTGAGTTCAAATCCAGCCTCTGACACTTACTAGCTGTATGACCCCAGGCAAGTCATTTAACCCCGGTTGCTTCAGTTCCTCATCTGTGAAATGAGCTGGAGAAGGAAATGGCAAACCACTCTAGTATCTCTGCCAAAAAAACTCCAAATGGGGTCATGAAGAACTGGATAAGACTGAAAAAAAGGCTGAACTGAAAAACTCTAAGGCCCCTTGTGAGCGTCTCTGCTCTTATGAGAGGAGGTGCTGAGCTCCCCATCACCGCAGGTCTTCAGGTAGAGTCTTGGTGATCCCTTGTCTGGGCTGTTGCTGACTGCATCTCTTTTAGCCTTTTGCATTAAAGCTTTGGAATCTACCTCTGGCACTTATGAGCTCTGTGACTGGCCGGTTACTTTCAACCTCAGTTTCCTAAGGTATTCCTAAGTGTTAACCCAAGTGAAATGGGCGTGATGATGTCTACCTCACAGGGTCACTATGAGATACAAATGAAATCATTTTTGGAAAGTCATTTGCAAACCCTGCTTCTGTCTCTGTGACATCTGTCTTTTTCTCACATGGTCATCACGTTAATGCAGGCTCTTATGATTTCTCGCTTGCATTATTGTAATAACCCTCTGGGGGTGTCTCCCAGCCTCAGTGTCTTTCTTCCCTTGTCTTTCCCACAGCTGCTAAGGTGATTTTTCCTAAAGCATAGGTCTGACCAGCTCTTCCTCTTGACACGTCAGTGGCTCCCTCTTACCCTTAGGATCCAATACACACCCTTCTGGCTTTGGTGCCAACCCAGCTTCCTAGGCTTACTCACACTATCTCCCTCTTCTCCCCACCACACTCTTCTGTCTCAGCCCAACTGACCATCTTGCTCCTCCCCAAACCTGGCCCGCCTCCTTCCCTCCCTCCCTCTGCATTTCCACAGGCACTCTTTCCTATTCCTGGTACATAGTAGACTCTTGAATGTTGATTGTACTTCTGCCTCTCAGAATTCCCAGCATCCTTCAATATTCATCTTCCATGCCCACTCCTACCAGAAACCTTCTTGGATTCTCTTAGCTGTCAATGCTCTGTCCTTTCCCCTTAATGGGCATATATGTATGTGTGTATGTAATAAAAATAACTAATAAAATACTATATATGATATAAAAATTAAAAATTTATGTGTGTATACATATATACACACGTTTATGTGTGTATATATGTATATGTATGTATATAATCTGGTATGTGCATCTCATTCAGGGCAGGAACAATTGTTTCTCTTGCCTTTGTAAGTCCATCAGGCAGGGCAGTGCCCTCACTGGAGGAAACATCGACTCAGTTCTGGCTGGGTTGATTGGCCTGGAATGGCCCTCCACCCTTAAATGGAAAGCACCCTCCCCACTGGCCATGAATAGCTGGATCCAGCCTTTTCCTTCTGCCCTCATCCCTTTGGACACTCAGTCACTTTTGTGATGGTGAAGCATCCCCTTCTCAGAGAAACCTTGCCGAGTGGCGCCAGGAAGCTGTTCCCTCTCCTGCCTGTTTGAACACTGCCTGTTGCTCATCCTTGGTCTCCTTTGCTGGATCCTTGTCATGAGTGACCTCTGTCCCTCCTCCTTACTGTGGGTCTCACCCAAGGCTCTCTCCTGGGCCCTCCATGCCTCTCAATACACTCTCTCACCTAGTCAACATCCTCCCATGGGCTGGTACTCCCAGCCCTATTCCTGAGCTGGCTATCCCTTTGACAGCTGCTGGACATCCACACCTGGAAGTCCAGTTGGCTTCCCAAGCCCAACACATCCAAGAGGACCTGTTATTTTGGAGTCATCTTTGACTCTTGACTCTCTCCCTGACTCTCCCATCCATCTGATTGGTTGTCAGATCTCCACTATTCCACCTCCACGACACTGGTCTCCATCCATCCCCCTCCATAGCTGCCACTGTTGTTGGAGCCCTCATCACATTTGCCTGGACCATTGTGACCATCTCCCAGGGTTCTCAGATTCTCCCCTCATCTCTGACCCACCCTCCATGTAGCTGCTAAATTAATTTTCTTGATCTGATGTAGGGGGAGGGTGATGGTGTTAGGCAGGTCCAAGTTCAGGCCCCAGGAGTTCTGGTAGTCACACTGGGATCACATCTGACTCTTCTAACTTTCCTGCCCTGCCCTCTCCCACCCCCAATCTAAGGGTAAGGCCAACTTGCCCAAGGGCAGAGAGAAGAAATTCACCATAGCAAGCCTCTAGGGCATAACCAAATGTTTTATTGGCCCTAGTTGCCCTACTGAAGGCATAGGAGGGGGCAGGACTATGTGAGGGAAGGTATCTGCATGAGAGAGAGGAGTAGCTACAGTGAGACAGGATTGCTTATTGGGGAGGGGCAAGTAATAACTCAGTTGAGGAGGAGGAGGTGTACAGGGTGGGAAGGCAGAAGGAGCTGTCCAGAGCTGGCACAGGGATCCTGGCACCACCATCTATATCCCTTCTGTTCCCAAACTAAAATTATGATTTATCGAGGCTGGTTTGGTCCCAGATCACAGGAACTTTGTGGGCTCATGGTGGAGGAGGTTGACCTGTGTGCATCTGTCCACCAGGGGGCTGAACGGCCAGCAAGGAGGACAGCCGCCACAGACTCTCAGGCCTCCTCTGCTGTGGCATCAATACCTGCATAAGTGAAGTTTTCAAACAGTGCCATGTTCACGTAGGCCTGAGAGAGAGAGGAAGAGGGCGGTGTTGGTAACAGAGATGACTCCAGGGCCATCCTTTAGGCACAAGTAACAATCTACATTCTCTAAATGCCTTGGGGTCCCTCCCAGTCCCAGATTCCATGACTCTGCAAAGGAAGCCCAGTTTTCTGAGGATGGGGACAGAGGCTAGAAGGAGAGACCTGGAGGAGATACAGAGTTATAACAATAATTGTTATAAACATGCCTGGTCAGATTCAAGTGAAACATTCAACTGTTTGTCACAAAGTCCTAGGGGAGGAGATGGTGACATGTAGACTGAGAGGACGGTCAGAAGGAGTCAGAACTAGGTGCATAACCAGACATGAGTCTGTGATGGGTTCAGTGAAAACCTGGAGAGAAGTCTCTAGGCAAGGGCCCCAGGGATCTGTGCTTGACTTTGCGCCAGTCAACACTTCTATCAATGACTCAGCTGAAAGTATGAATGGCAGGTTCATCAAGTTTGAGCTGAGAAGAGCTGACACATTATTGTGTGTGTATACAGACTATTGTGGGTGTCAGTTAGGATCCCAAGGATACTGACAGGCTTCAGAACTCAGCTGAATCAAATGAGATGACATAAACAAAGGGATAAATGTGAACTCCTCCATCTTGGAGAAAGGATTGGGAAAGGACGAAGCAGGTCAGACATAGTACCTACCCGGGGCTTTCAAGGACTGAAACCTGGGATGAGATACGTGTGTGTGCGTGTGTGTGTGTAGTTTCCCATTTTGATTGAGACACCACAGGATCCTAGAATTTGAGAGCTAGAAGGGACGTCACCAGCAGTTTGTTCAACTTGTATAACAAAGGGACTGCCTCCCCACCCCATGGGCACTGGGCGATCTCTTTGTGATGGGAGGGAGGATAGGGAGCCCTCCACTTTTCAAGGGAGCCCCTTCCACATTGGGTAAGCTCTCAAGGTTAGAGTGCTTTTCCTGACACAATCTAAATTCGATTCTTTCCTTTCTTCCTCTCTCCCTCCCTGACTTTCTCCCTTCCTTCTACACCTGTGGACACAGCAGTGACTTCCCAGCATCTTGCATCTGAATCCTGGCTCTACCACTATTAGCAGATGACCTTGGAACAGCCACTTCCCCCCTGCCCTCCCCATTTGTTCATCTGTAAAATGAAGTTGGCTGAGATTATCCCCAGGCCTTTCTAAGGAGATGGTCGTGTGAAAGGGATGGAGGACTGGGAGCTGCCCAGTTTCCCCCTCAAAGCAGCCACAGGGACCTAGGAAGGTACTGAGACAGGCCAGCTTAGTGAAGGGGGAAGTAGGTGGGCACTTATTCCTCCTGGAGTCAGATGGCAGTGCGCCTTCGTTGCTCAGACCCTTGGCCTGGCTAGTGTGGGATGGGAAGGGGATAGAGAACCATTCAGGTGGTGTTCAGGGCCCCAGGGAAATGCCCAAGGTCTGCTTCCTACTGCCACCCCCAGCATAAAGATCAGTGGAGGGGAGTGGGGCAGACATTCCTTTGGAGAGGGCCCTCCCCAGAGCTAGGGGAGAGGTAGTGGGGTTCTGAGACCTCCACCAGCCAGGATTCCATGGAGGACGAGACTGTAATGGGGCAGCTTGGCCTGGCCTGACCTCCTGCCTGGGTGGGCCTTGGAGGCTGGGGAAAACAGCTAAGGCTGTCTCTTAACCCACTGTTGGGACTGTTGACAAGCTATGTGGGATCAAGGCCCCACATGTTTCCTGGTCCTTCTCCTACTTCTCTAACTGGTCTTTCTGTTTCTCTTAATACCATCCCCAGTCCTCAGCATTTCTATCGCTCTTCAAAATCTGCCAAGTGCTTCCCCAGCATTAGCTTTTTTGGCCCTGACTATAACTCTGGGAAATGGGTGCTATTATCATTCCCATTTTACAGAGCAGGAAACTGAGGCAGGCAGAAGTTAAGTGACTTGCCCAGTGTCATCCAGCTAGTAAGTATCTGAGGCAGGATTTGAATTCAGATCATCCTGACTCCAAGTGTGCTCTATCCAATATATCACCTAGCTGCCTCTCCTCTCCTCTGGACTCAGTAGTCATCTAGCAAGTCTGTCTTGGATTGTCCTCCTAAGTCCCATATTTCTGTCCCCAGAGGAATTTACTCCCCCCACCTGCCTCTCCTCCCAACTCCCTGAATCCTGTCCGGACCTTGGCTTCCCTCTCACTTGCTCGTGTCTCCCCTTTCCCTCTAGCAGCCCCCAAACCCAGGCCCCCATTCATCTCCATCCTCTGTTCACATCTTCCACCTCATGACTCCTGCTCAAGCCCATACCTTCTTCTCTCCTCTAACTCCCTGAATCTCAGAGCTGGAAGAAATCTTGGAAACCATCTGGAGGTGGCAGTCCCTTCACCGGTGTGCCTCAGTGACCCTCTCTGAGCCACCTTTCCCAAGTGGCCAGAGCGCTGGGACACCCCTCTACTCATTCAGCATTAACTTCTGATCTTGGCGTTCAAGGCCTCGACAAGCTACAAGGTCCAGCCTATACTTTTCACTTTTTTTCATACTCCTTGCCTTTACCTAGGCTGTGCTCCAGTCTAAATGGGCTGCAGTTCTTATACTTTTTTCTCCCTAATCCAGGCCTGGAAAGGCCTCGCCCAGGGCCATCCCCTACCCCTCATCTCAGCCTTCGGAGGCCCTTCTGACTCAGGAGGCGCCTGCTCCCTGTGCTAACCATCTGGTCTTGCCCTCTCTAAGTTACTGGGGTCTCTCTCAGTCTGGAGCGAAGGGCCAGCTCCCAGAAGGAGCTGAATAAAGGGAGCATGGAGGAGCTCAGACAGGAGCAGAGAGTCCTGCTGCACCCTTGGCCACCCTGCGGTCAGGTTTGGAGGCTCTCGGCCACTCTGCAGGTCTTGGTTTTTAAGGCCACTCTGTTCATTTGTTTCTACTCTAACCTCCAAGCTCCTCAAAGGGCTGTGGGCTCATTAAAGGGGGATGGAAAGAGAAGAGCCCAGAGCCTGGGGCTTGTGTTCTATTTCCCAGGAGGGAGAGAAACCAAGGAAGACAGACTATCTGCTGAGCAGTCCTGGGGCCTGGCAGCAATAACGGGGAAGAGATTGGGGGGAGGAGGTGATGCTGAAGGAGAGAAGGGGGTGCCAGGAGTTGGGGTCTGTCACACATTCTCACCTTTCTGGCTTCTAGCATGCGGCCAAGCTGTACAGAGATCTGTGCAAAGGGTGGCCTTTCATATGGACGATCCCTCCAGCACTGGCGCATCAGCTCATACCTGTAAGGGGGAAGTCACCAACCCTCAGACCAACCCCCCAGGACTGGAGTGTGGATATATGTAAGTGTGAGGCATCACTGCTCTGCAGATTAGATGTCTGACTCTGGGGTTTGGGGGAATGTTGACCCTGGGGAGTGGGGGAAGGGGTCATTGATTTTCAGACCTAGGAGATGGGAGGGTATAGATCCTTGGGCCCTGAAAGGTAGGAGATTCAGGACCCTGAGCTCTGTGGATGAGGAATCACTAACCTCAAGGGCTGGTGTGAAGAGTGTGTGTGAGTGGGAGGCAACCCTGGGCCATGAGATTGGACACTAAGTGGGAGGTCTCTACCCTTCAGGTCCGGAGGGGATGGGGTGTGGGGGGTGACAATGTCTCAGTCTGAGCAGATGGGAGTTCCAGGACCCTCTGGTCCCAGCCTGTTTTCAGGCTTAGGGAGCGTCACACCCCTGACGCTTTGCTGAAGTTGGGAATAGCTTGAAATCAGTCCAAAGGCCTGGGGGCCCTCAAGGGTGTGGTGAGAAGGGGCAGGACCTCACATACACTTCATCATCACAATTTCGAGGTTGCTCCATCCGGTAACCCTGGGGCAGCTTCTCATAGAGTTCAGCACATGTCATTCCACAGTATGGCGTGCCCCCTGCAAGAGGAGGCCTGGCCTTAGAGCAGCCCCCTGGCCCGCCCCCCCCCCCCCAGGGCAGGGACTCTCATGGGGACATTCACAGGGAGCAGGGGTGAGATGGACTGGGGCCATTTAGGGGATGCTGGAGGATATGACTGAGGGACTGGAAATAGGTTTCCATGATAATGAATTTGGTTTTGGCCAGGAATGGGGGAGCTTGGAATGGAGGGGGGAGGCTAGGGGTATGATCCATCACATGCCTCAGAGTATGGGACTGAGATGGGAGAACATTAATGGGGAGAGGGGCCAAGGGATTTACCGAGGCTTACGATCTCCCAGAGCAAAACCCCAAAGGACCAACTACAAAGAGAAGAGAGCAGCCTTGTTAAGCCCGGGTGAGTCAGGGTGGCCACTCACTCACCCTTCCCTCCCTTTCCATGGCACCAGCTGGGAATCACCGGGGCCAGACTCAGACCGATGGATAACAATGTCACAGTGTCCCAAAAGAACAATGAAGTGCGTGATGTAACAATAAGGCCTTCTCTCCTCCAGGCCTCTGGGCTGGGGAGGGGGCAGGACAAGTGTCCTGAGCAAGGATCCCCAGTGCCTGATGGGGGTGGACAATATTCCCTAATGGCAGACCAGATTCCCCAGATGCTCCACTGGGTCCCCAGATCTTGCCACTCCTTTAACCCCAAGCCTCGCCAAATGTCTTCCTGGCTTTGACCTAAGGGTACTTGCTGGGCTGAGTGCTCAGCCTAGATCTATCTCCAGTGACTTCCACTGGCTCCCTAGGCCCCCCTAGTCTCCTCCCTAGACCTAGCTGGTGCCCTTTTCTTTCCCTCAGACTCACTCTGTCCCTTCTCTCCCCAAATCCACTCTCCATCTCTTCTCTTCTCCCTCGCCCCACCCCCATCACCCCTTCTCCTATCTACCCTTAGCCTGTCACCCCTCCTCTCTCTCATGCTCATCCTGTCTCTTTCTCTCCTTACACCCCCATCACCTTTTCTTCTCTCCCCCACCCATCACTCTCTCCATCCCTCTTCAGTCACCCCTTCTCTCCCCAGACCCGCATCCTATGTCTCCTCCCTTAATACCCCTTTCTCACTCACACATCACTTTTGGTAGTGTAGACACTATAGTTCAGGGACTCGATGGCCATCCAGCGCACAGGGAGCCGGCCCTGGGACCGAGGAGACACCAAGGGAGAGTGTTAGGGTCACACTGAGGGCAGGAGGGGGGAAGTGAGGTGTACTGGGGGAATAATAGACTTTGGCATGGCTGGGGGACATGGAGGCTTGGGGCGGGGTGTCCCTGAGGATTAGACTGAGTGGCTCCAGACTTACCATCGTCTTCTTCACGTAGACCTCCTCCCCCCGGGACAGACCAAAATCTGCAATCTTGGATGCCAGATTCTCCCCCACGAGTACATTCCTGGCTGCCAGATCCCTGTGGATGAACTTCAGGGGACAAGGGGGCACTGTGGGTCCAGGGATGAGAGCAAAGGGGCACAGGGCATGATGTGGTTACAGGGCATGGGAGCACTGCAGGTCCAGGGATGAGAGCAGAGGGGCACAGGGCATGGAATAGGCACAGCACATGGGGACACTGTGGGTCCAGGGATAAAAGGAGGTTGTACAAGGCATGGTGTGGGCATAAAACAAGGTGGAGAACTACTATAGGGTTGGGTACAGTGTGCATATAGGTAGCAGGTCATGGAGAGGCCATGGACTTGGGCAAGGTGTGGGCACAGCGAAAGATGGGTCATGGGGGTTGGTTTAGAGCAGAGTACAGTACGTGCAGGGTATATTTTGGTCCCTGGTTATGGACAAGAGAGACAGCTAGCCTTTTTGTGAAGGGGACTATTCTGGCTTCCCTAAGAAATGCAGAGCCTCTCTAGATGTGGACAACTATCCCAGGTCCTTCAGACCTCAAAGCTTCTCCTTCTTTGTCAGAGCCTCCTGGGGTCAGGTGGGTGAGGCAGACAGGGCTGGGGGGCACAAGGACACAGGGGTTTGGTCTGTACTGCTTCAAGAAGGACAAAGATAAATAGAAAAGTGACTCCATTCACAGGGAGGTCAGAGGATCAGAGAACTGGAAGATGTCACAAAAGCTGGATGGGCACCTACTGAGCTGGACATGGGCAGGGGAGGGAAGGAATTTCTTTGGGGGATGGGTCAAACCAGATGTTTCCAAGATCTCTCCCAATTTTGTGAATCTGTGTTCTTGTCCAATTCCTTCATTTAATAGATGAGGAAACTGAGGCCCAGGGAAATGAGACTGGATCAAGGTCTTAAAAATACTATCACAGGGGAAATCTGAACCCTGATACTTTTCTTCAAATTCAGTGCTGTTTTTGTGAGACCGCTTTGCCTCATTGTCTGAGATCTTGGACTAACTGTGGGTGGAAAATAATAAGATCAGTCAGGCTAGCCAGGATCTTTCTAAAAAGGAAAGAGAGTCCATTCCCAGGCCCTGGGAAATGGCTTAGGCAGACTCTTCTTGTCCCACTCCAGAGGCACTGCAAATGATTTGTGATGCCTATGACATCCAATTCGAGGTGTCTCATAGGCAGTTAGTTATTCAGGACTGACTCTCAGGAGAAAGGTTAGGGCTAGATATAGAGAACTGGGAATCCTTTGTATAAAGATGAGTTGAATCCACGACAGCAGCTGAAATGATCAAGTGAAAGAGTATGGAGGGAGAAAAGCAGAGGGCCCAAGGCTGAGCCTACTTGCTCCATGGTCAGCTAGATCAGTCCACTTGTATTCCTGGATCATGATCCTCCCTCTCTGACCCCTGTAGCTTGGTTACTGGCTGCATGCCACGGCTCACCTCTGCTCTTAGCTCTGCTGGCTACCTTCAAGACTCAGCCCCAAACTTATTTCATTCAGGAAACCTCTCCTGCTTCCCCTCACAGGTTCCTTTCTATCCAGTCTGTTCTTACGTCGAATGTTCTAATTTATGCATGTTGTCTCCCCTCAGAATAAGTTCCTTGAGGGCAGGGGCTGTTTTTAGGGGTTTTTTTTCTGTCCTCAGTACTTAGCACAGTCCCCAGTACACAGTAGCTATTTAATAAGGACTTGTGGACTGACTGAATTGGATGAAGGGCATTTAGAACATTTGCCAGGCCAGAGGCTTGGGGATTTTCACCCCATGACTGTTAACTGGTGCTGGGGAGGGAAGGCAAACTCAAAGGCTGTGCTTGGGAGCTCATCAGTGGTGGGGTGCTGAACAGTCAGGAATGGGAAGTTGACTATGGAAGTTAGCAAAGGGAGCTGTCATCATTTGAGCTTAAGGAGGCATAAACAGAGAAAGCCTGAGATGTGAAACTGCTATGTTTGTGCCTCTTCCAGAGGTAGCCAAAGAGAAGCTAGGTGGTCTGCTGTAGCAGTTATTCCTGCACTTCCCAGATGGAGGAAAAAGATATGCCCAGAGGGAATGGGGGAGAGAAGGGGAGAAGAGATCCTTCCCTGGGCAAGAGGAAGAGAGGAAGAAGGGACACTGTGCCTCTCGGGACAAGACATGGGCAGAGGTTCCTCCTGGGGATAGGCATCTGGACCTTGTGGGGAGAAAGCTGCTCCCTGGGCACCAGGGTGTGTTTCTGAGTGCCTGACACATAGTAGGTACTTAATAAATGCTTGCCACCTGATTGACCTCCCTAGCTTTCCTCTTTGATCATGAATAGCCCCCGCTCCCTCTTTTCCCTGTTCCCCATGGGCAGCACCTGCTTCTCACTCAGGTACTGCATGCCCTTGGATACGTCACTGGCAAAGCGCAGCAGTTGCTGGGATGTGAGCGTGGAGGCAGTGCCGTGCTCATGTGCAAAGGCAGGGTCTGTCTCCAGCACTCGACTCTTTCGAAGGAAGTCCAGCAGGTTCCCATAGGGTGCATACTCAATGGCAATGTACAGGTACCCTGGAGGTGGTAAAGGTGGAGGAACATCAGATCAGGGAGTGATTCTGGGGTCGGGGGTTAGGGGTCAGAGTGGAAGGGGCCTCACCTCGGTTCTCACAGGCTCCCAACAGGTTGATAATATTTGGGTGATGTCCAAGTTTACACAGCACCTCCAATTCTCCAGCAAAGTCACGGTGGTCATTCTCTGAGGCAAACTCTGGACCCAATAGGAGCCAGTATCAGAGTCAAGGTGGCCATTAGGGTCCCAGGATTGGGAATAAACATGGGCTTTGGGTAGCTTGGACCTGGAGTGGGTTTGACTAGAGGGGATAGGGGTCAGAACTGAGGCTAGCAGTTTGGATTACAACTGGGCAGGTAAGGGTCAGGGGGTCAAGGGTCAGAGGTAGGAGCTCAGGGGTCAGGACTTGCCAAATTCAGGGATAGGATGGGCACTGGGGACTGGAGGTTAAGATAGGGCTGGGACCTTTGAGCATCTTGACAGCTGCATTCATTTGGAGCCCATCTTTCTTGATCATGGCACGGAGGACCTGGCCGAAGTTACCCTCCCCAATGAGGTCCTCAAAGGTGATGTCTTCCCACTCCAGCACGGGGTAGCTCAAAGGCTCTGGCTGTGGCTTTGGGCGGCGAGTCAGGGTCAGAGTCCCAGAGCTGAATTGTAGGACAGTCTCTTCTCCCTTTTGGGGACAGAATTGACAGTCACTTCAGGTGAAGGCAGAAGAGGTCATAGGGACAGCAACCAGCCTATGCCCAGAGCTATTGGCAGATAAGGATGCACAAGTGTGGAATGTGCGAATGGAGGCAAACATGGACAGAGGTGAACAACACATACAGCCACACATGGCCACACATCCAGAGACATGGGTAAAGACAAAATCATAGAGCCCCATTAGTTCATGAACGAGGACACATATCTAACACCTTCAGGGAGGGTAAACTTTTTAGCTCCTGAGGCAGCCGCTTCCTCACTGGGACCAGCTCTCTGGATTAGAACTCAAAGCCTAAATTTGCCTCTATCATTCCTCACATAGAACAAGACTGATTCCCCTTCCACATGACAGTCCTTCAAAGACCTGTAGACATTTCTTGTTGTCCCTTCAAATATTCTCTTCTCCAGGATAGACATGCCAGTTTCTACAAATGATCCTCAAGGATTGACCCTTCACCACCCTGACTGCCCTCCTCTGGATATCACCAAGCTCAATAATGGTCTTCCTCTGGATTGTGATTCCCAGAACTGAACATGATGCCCCATTAGTCCAGTTGAGATTTAACCAGGGCAGCACATGGCAAAACTTCTGCCTCCTTTTTTCCAGAACAGAATGCTTCTCAGTGTGGCCTATCATTCTGTTTGCTTCCTTGGCCACCATCTGTCACAAATAATGAGATTATGGTTCACTTAAACCCTCTGGTAACTTGCAACTTTGTGCCATCAGCAAGATTGATGAATGTACCATGTAAGCCTTTAGAAATCCACGGCAAAAATGTTAAATGGGACAGAAGCCAACAGTGACCCCCTGGGACAAACCACTGGAGACATTCCAAGTTGACATCGGTTTATTGGTGGCTTACTCTTTAAAGTTCAACTAGTCATCTGGCTTTGAATCCACCTAACTTGTATCTAACGCCTGTATGTCTCCACAAAATACCTTGAGATGATTTCTCAAAAACCTGCTAAAAGCCAGGTGAGCTCATATCTACACCATATCCTCGATCTATCCACTTGGGGCTGTTACTAGGAAGGGAAATGGGGCTAGACTAGCATGGCCAGTCACTGAAAAGTTGTCCTGGTTCTTTGTGATCCCCATTTCCCTTTCTGTGGGCAATCATGGGACCAGAGAGCGGGAATGGTCCTGTGAGGTCATCCAGCTCACGTCCAATCTGCTTCCTCACAGATACCCACTAACTATTGGTTTCCTCATACATTTTAGAATTTTTCAAAGAACAGAAGCCAAGCTCACTAGCCTGGGGGTGCAGGCTCTAGGCTGTCCCCACCTTAGTATATTCCAGCGACTCCCTCTCATCTCCAGCATCAAGCAAACTTCTCCGTTTGGCATTTAGTGTCCTTTACTGCCAGGCCCCTTCCTGTTCTTCCAGTCGTACGATTTCCTCTGCTCCCCCAACCTGATAGTCCAGCCCATCTGACTTCTCGGCTCCTCACTTGTGCACCCTTTAGTAGTTCCCTTGAAATTGTCCTTGAAGGCACCTGAACCCTGTGCACCTGGCATTCGAGGGCCGCCACAATCCAGCCTTATTCCCTACGCCTCCTGTTCTGCCCCTTGTTGGATTCCTCACAATGTCTCATGCTGACACAATGTGTGCTTTCCCACACATCGGTGTGCTTTGACTCACACCGCTACCTCTGCTCAGAATATTTCACCCCTGAACTTGACCAGCAGATTTCCTACCCATCCTTCAAGGCCCTGTTCAAATGTCACCTCCTCCAGGAAACCTTTTCTGATCTCTGTGTCCTAACCTGGGGACTGGCTTCTTCCCTCTCAGGCTTCCCCAGAAGGTGAGGTGCCTTTCTGCCAGGTTCATAGCCAGCATCATTTTCTGTATTACCTAAGGGTGTATCCCTGCCCCTATACTGATGACCTTCCCAAGGGCAGGAATCGTATCTAATTTTACAGCAGTAATAACAACGCAGATTTGCAAAGCGCAGATATCTCATCGGATCTTCATGAAGACTTTGGGAGGTGGATGCCATTATTAGCCCCCCATTTACAGTTGAGGAATATGAGGCAGGGAACTGGAAGGGGACTTGCCTAGGGTCATGCAGCGAGTAGGTGCTGAAGCAGGATTCAAACCCCGTTCTTCCTGATTTCAAGTGCAGAACTCTGTGTCTGCAGTCTTTGAGCTGCCTCTGTCCCTCTAATCTGGCTCCTAAGTAGCTAAATGTGATCCTCTCCCAGGGTCCAGCTCAGAGCTCTGCACCCAGAAATGGGCCCATCCCTACCTATGGCAGCCCCCCAAGGCCCTCTTTTCTTTTCTCTCTACTTGGTCACTAGGCAACCTCATCAGGCTCCCATGGGTGTAATGACTATCCCTAGGTAGATGAGGTCTAGATCTCTAATTCCAGCCTTGGTCTTTCCCATGAGCCCCAGTACTTCCTAAACATCTCCAGTTGCATGTCCCAGCTCCTCCTCTTCTGACTACCCTGGGACTACTGACCTCATGGCTCACCACCAAAATGTCTTCCTGGACACTCTCTCATTCACTCCATATCCACACATAAGCAGCCGTCAGATCACCTCCACGTTGACCCCATCTACCCCTTACCCAAAGTCACACAACTGTTATCTGGACTCTCATTTCCGCTCCCTTGGATGGGGTGACATGCTCCCTCTCCCCTCTACCCTCAGGATCCTGAGCTCCCCTCCAGGCCTGACTCAGTTGCTTTGTCCTTTCCTAACCCCCTTATGACCTCCCAATGTCATGTCTCTCCTCAAACTCTCTCTGCGTCCATGCTGTTCTCCCCACTCCTACCCCACCCCAGGGTAGGTAGAGAGATGAAGCATTTATAGAGGGTTTACATTGTGCCAAGCCCTGTGTCAAGCATGGTGGTACAAATACAAATGACAAAGAAAGACAATGCCTGCCTTCCGAGCGCTTCCACTCTAATGTACAAAAGAGATGGAAGGGGGATGAGGACATCTTTCAAGGCCCAGGGCCTTGCGCACTGTAGGTTCTTAATAAATGTTTGCTGACCTGGCCTGGCCTGGCCTAACCACCCAGGCCCTGAAAGGCTGTGGAGACCTACAGTACTGGGCAGAAGACTGAAGTGAAGAGGAAGGAGTCTTGGAATCTGAGGCTTGAGATGGATCTCTGGAGCTGACATGTCCTTGTCTCAAGTCTGGTCCAGACTGACACCACTCCCCCCAGGAATGCCAGCCTTGCCCTTCTCCTGAGATCCATGGATAGACCACTAGATCCCCATGGGTGCATGTATGTAGGATCCCATAGCTAGAGGGCATGGGCCCACTGACATAAGGACAGACAGACGGACCTACTGAGATGGACAGACAGAGATAAGAGGTGGCAGCGACATGCCAAGCTGGAAGGAGGGACTGTGATGCGCACAGACACACACATGCACCCACCCACAAGCTGCTGTATGGAGCCCCATGCAGGGCCAGGCCACTGACCGAGCCTGACTGGTAGGTGAAGGTCCGTCTTCGATGGAGGCAGCTTTTGCGGATACAGACCAGGGCCAGCAGAGCAGCCAGAATGGTGAGGCACGTGGCTGACACAGAGCCCACAACGGCCAGCACTAGCTGTTGGTCCAGACCAGGGCTTGCCGTTCGGCTATGCTGGGGTGGGCCCTCATTCTCCAGCCCTGGGAAGGAGGCAAAGAGGGGGGTGACCAGAGACCAGTCAGAGCACAGAAGGCTGAGGGGAAGGTATCCCTCCCTCCTCCCCAGCCAAGGCTCCCCCTACAGAAGGACCCTCTCCCCCTCACCATTGCCCAGAGTTGTCTCCTCTACTACTTCGCTCCAATCTCCCGGGCCCTGAGCACTGGCTCGAACCCGGAAATGGTAGCACGTGCTGGCATTGAGGCTCTGAATGACGGTGCTCTCCTCGGCCCCTTCTGTGTCTACCCACAATGGCTCTCCTGAGCCCCCGACTGCCTGCAGTTCCACTATGTACTTGGCAATGGCTCCGGCTGGAGTCTCAGGACGCTGCCAGGTCAGCCGGATTGCTGAGTCCGACAGGGCCTCGGCTCTGAGAAGCCTTGGAGCTGGGGGACCTGGGGAGGTCAGGCAGAAAGAACAGCAAAGGACTGGTGGCCTCCAAGTCTTCCCACATCTCTTACGCCCCATCCCCACTACCTCCCAGGTCCCCACAGTGACCCCTCCCTTGACCGTGTACCAGTTGGGGGCAGGAGCACGCGTGTTGGTGGGGAAGCGGGACCCAGGCGTGTGCAATGATAGAGCTGCACTTCCAGCTGGTAGAAGGTGCCAGGCACGAGGCCATTCAGTTTAGCGGTGCGTGCCTGGGGGGATGTGACATTCTTGTGCAGCTCGTGACCCCGTACTGGATCCCACAGGCGTAATAGGAAACCATCTCCCACCAGGGGACCAGGCACAGCAGGCAAGGACCAGGTCACTCGAAGCCAGTCTGGGGCCTCCACGTGCCAGTCCTCCAGCCAAGGTCGCAGTGTGGGCTCTGCAGCCAGAGGGTAGAGGTTAGGCAGCCTGGGGTCTAGGGAGGGAGAAAGGGCCACAGCCTATTCCTGGACACAGCCTTCACCAGTCGAGGGTCTGCCTGGGAGGTACTTCCTCTCCTCGCCCCAGGGATGGGTAGGACTCTCACCAAGGCAGTCAGTAGCCATGACGGAGGGTGGTCCCCAGGCTCCCTCACCCCCTTCTCCTGGGCGGCTCAGCTGCACCAGAACACTGTACCCCGTCTGCGGCCGGAGATTCATCAGGGTCACGTTCTCACTGGGGTCCACTGATGGGAAGGGAGGTCACAGTGGTCAAGAAGATCAGGAGGGGAAGGCAGGAAAGAAATGCAGGGAGGGAGCTAATGGAGGGGAGTGAGGACTAGGATGGACCTTCCTTTGGCCAGCCCTCAGACCCTGCCTTCTCCTTGATCCTGCGCATTCTCCCTCTGCTCCCCTTCCCCTTCGCTCACTCACCCACGATTGTGGACCAGGCTGCAGAGCTGTCCTGAGGCCGATAGCGGAGGCGCACCGATGTGATGGGCCCATCCCCTGAGAACAGCACCAGTGGGGAGACCACAAGCTGGCGACTGAGGCGAGCCAGGAGCCTTGGTGGGGCCAGGGGTACTGGAGGGACTGAGGGAGGGGAGAATATTACATCAAGACCCACCCTTGAGGTGGGGTCTGCAGTGTGGACCCCAAGCTCACAGACTGACAGGAAAGGAGAGGACTCAAGCCTGGGCTAGAAAAGGGACCTTCCTGCTGCCAGTGCCCATGGAAGGTGTGGAGTGGTGCCTGGGACATGGGAAAAGGCCATGATCAGAGGCCTGGAGCTAGAGGGCTCAGGCTCACATGTAGGACTGTCACTTCCGGGTGGCATTGGCAAGTCACACCTCCACATACCACACACCCTGGGACTCAGTCTCCTCACCAACAAAATGAGGAGCTTGGGCCAGATGCCTGTTAGGATCTCTTCCAGCTCTGGATTCTTGATTCCATTAAACTTCTAAAGTCACACCAGAGGGAGCTGTGAGACCCCCAAATGGGACAGGGCCAGCTGGTAGAAAGAGGCCTGGCATATGGGCCACACAGCTGGGTTCTGTTCCCCTCTCCCAGTGTGACCTTGAAGGAATCACAGATCATAGGGTTCTATAATTGAAAGTCAG